>NC_069495.1:18751138-18770730 GCF_026875155.1 Cherax quadricarinatus | reverse complement strand
GAAAATTTTTAAAAATAAGTTTAGATTTAGAAGGAAAGAAGTATTGGTTTGGAATAGGGTAGTTGATGAGTGGAACAGTCTACCTAGTCGGGTTATTGAGGCTGGGACTTTGGGTAGTTTCAAATCTAGGTTGGATAAGTACATGAGTGGGAGGGGTTGGATTTGAGTGGGACTTTCACATCAGAGCTTATTTCTTGGGGTGGCATTGAAAATTGGGTTGGGCAAATGTTTTGTTAGTGGGATGAATTGTTAAGGACCTGCCTAGTATGGGCCAGCAGGCCTCCTGCAGTGTTCCTCCTTTCTTATGTTCTTATGTTAACACCTTGGATTCACTGATGTCATGTAGTATTAACACTCCCATTTTAAGAGGAAAGTGATTTTGACCCTGAGTTTAGTGGCTTTGAGGTGGATGTGGCCACAAGTGGTCGAGGAAATATAAAAAAAACCTCGATAATAACCCATGTGCAATATTTGTGCAACAACCTTTCAGAATGTCTTATAACCTATGCCCTAAGTCAAGAGAAACAATTCTGGCTGGCTGGCTGGCTGGCTGGCCAGCTGGCTGCCAGCTGCATGGTGGCCAGCTGTGTGGCTGGCCGGCTGCTGGCGGCCTGGCTCTATCTCCATTTGTCTGTCTGTATCTATGTCTATCTCTGTCTCTCTCTCTATCTTTGTCTCTGTCTATCTGTCTCTGTCTATCTGTCTGTCTATCTCTGTCTCACAGGTACACATAAATACATGTATACATAGTGTAAATTACCTAGGATAACCCAAAAAATCCAGACAAAGTGCTATACTCTGCATGAAGATGTGAGTAAAGATGATGATGCAGTCTTGTGGCTCTCTATGAGACAGAGAGCTAGACGGATAGATAGATAGACAGGGAGCTTGACAGACAGACAAATAGACAGACATGTTTGTGTACCAGTGAAAACAGAGGAGGGCAATGCTCATTAAACATCACCTCTAATCTTTTCTTATCTGCTGCACCCTCCCCCACCCTCCTGTATGCTCATCAAACATCAGCTCTTATCAGATGTTATCTCATCTTATCACGTCACTGTCAGAGGTGGACTTTGTTTTTCATGCTTCAAGGGAACTTATTATTTTATTATTATTACATATTTTTCTTCTCCTTCTCCTTCTCCTCCTCCTCCTCATTATTATTATATACTTCCACATATCCAAAACATTGCTGGGACCTATAAATACTTTGTATATATTCCAAGACCATAGTAAATGTCCAAGGCAGGTGTAAATGTTCACCTGTCAGTGTGTTTGTGACAATTTGAGTACAATTTCAGTACCTAATACTAGTGTCAGAACAAAGATTGGTTATGAAATGACAAGAACTACTATAAATTGTAATTATCAGAACATGAAAATTATATAAAAAAAAGTTTTTTTTTTTTTCAAAATATTTGGGGCACTGGGGTAGGAATGAATTTTAATTTTGGGGCGTTTACTTTTTTAAGCTGCGATGAAAAATTGGAGATACAAATTTTGTATAATGGTTGGGGATGTGGGGGGGCCCTCATTTAACCAGCAACAAGAAGCTTCCCTTTGGGGCCAGCATCGGGCCCAATAGGGAGGGGGGGTTTTTGTGGGGGGGGCTTAGAAACCCAAATTTCAAAATGGGGCTGAATCCCTCTTTTTTTTTAGCAATCACCCCAACAACAAAAACTTTTGTAAAGTTTATTTTTTTCCTCTTCCTTTTAAAGGGTTTTTTTTTCCCCCCCATTTTTTTTTTTTGGTTTTTCCCGAAACTAACTCTGAATTATTTCCCCTTCCAACTGCATTTGTGTTTTAAATAATACCATGACTCACGAAATCTTTAACGAAAAAAAAGGGAAACAAACCACTGTAGGGGGGCCAGTCGGGAGTTTTATGACTCACTTGCTGGGGAGTTCAACCCCCTTTTTGCCCCCCCCCTTTTTTCCCCCCCCCCCGTGGTTTTTAAATTATCCCATCTTTTGTTTTCCCAAAAGTCTAAAGACCTCTAAAATGAGGAGTAAACATTTGGGTTTTACCAAGTCGTCAAGGCCCCTAAAGTGAGCAGTACACCCCCAGTTTCTCTAAAGATCAAGCAAGAAATGAAAAAAAAACATGGAGCAAAAATTAGTAAATTTGGAAATTTGGGATTATAGTTTCCAAACCCAACCATCTCTATTATCAAGCAAAAGAAATTATAAAGGAAAATTAACCCTTTCAGGGCCCCTTTCCCGTGGGATTCCCAGCTTCCTTTTTGAGTACCCAAACCCGAAAGAAAACCCCAAAAAATTTTAGCCCCCATCAAATTTAGAGAAAAAAACGTATGGGGCCAAACATGTGAGAAACGGGTTTTTTTGTGGGGGTTTGGTGCCCCCATGAGCAAAAAATCGGGGCCCCCTGTTTGCTTTGGGGAAACCCCGGCCCTCAGTTACCCTTGTTCCCCAAAGCCTCGTTGCAGGCAGCTCTCACCCCAAAGGGAAAATTTTGGGCCCTCCCCTGTTAATATCTAAAGTTCTGACAGTGAGGGGAAGGGGAAATAAAGACGAATTCTTTGGCTTTGATCAGTTAGTAAACAAAGGGAATGCCCAAGGATACCCGATAATATTTGCAAAAAAAGCCCTGATGATTCAACCTTCTCCCTTCTGGGTGGGCATCATCAGTCACGGTCGGTTTTTCCTAAAACGAAAGAAAAAAAACTATTATTTTCACGTGGCCAGGCCTCTGACTTCAGTAATGAGGGTGACATGAGTGGATTGTGTTTTTTATTGCTTTTGACGATCTTTTCGAGTAGTGTTTAGTGAGGAATAAATTTTCCCACCAGTAAAGCGCCTGTGAGGGCTCCCAACTGCACTGGGGTAGTGTACCCTATGCCATCCCCGGGGGGAAGATTTTTAATCCCCGGGAGTAAATCCCGGGGCCCCCACACCGGGTTTTAAGATAGTGATAGTGGGGATGATGTGGCTACATTTGGGGCATGGATGCCAAAAGGATCACTGATGGGGGTAGTGGTGATGGTAGTGCCACGGCCAGGCTGGGCCCCAACGCTGCTGACCCCGGCAGTCAAGGAAAAAAGGGGAGCATCACCCACCAGCCCCAAAACCCACAACTACCCCCAAAAACCAGCCTATGATGTCCAGTTTTTTTCCCCCACCAAAAACCTTATCTGGGTTTGGGCCAGCAAAACCCCAATTTTTTTCCCCAAGCCCCCCATTTTGATGACTCTGAAAGGGAATTTACAACTTGTCCCCTTCGAAACACGAAAATTTAAAACTGGAAATTCTTTGAATTTTTCTTTGGACCACCTTTGGGAAGGAAAAAACTATTGTCGGGGAAAAAAGTAACAATTTTATTTTGAGTAACCATGGAAAATTTACGTTCTATCACCACAGTAAAAGACTACCCCGGGGGAAAAGAGAAGATGTTGCAAAAATTTTTTTCCCTTTTTGCAACAATAAGGCTTATGCCTCATGTCTAAAAGCTAATATAAAAGCTTTTACGGGTCCCAGACGGTAATTTCTCCCCCGGGTCTTCAGTAAAATTTCATCCAGTAAAGGTTTATCTTTTGTTACGTATGTTGCCCCTTCTCTTTACAAAACCAGGTTTGACAGAAGTGCAGGTTTTTACAAAATTAGAAATGTTTTTAGTATCTCAAAAGTTCAGCTATACTTTTATCCCTTCAAGGGAAACTTGTAATTGGAGTCTTTGATTTTTGGGGTTTAAAGGTTGGCTGTCATTTAACAGTATATTTCCGAGCAAAAGGGGAAAAGCTTTGGGGATTAAAAAATTTTGTTCACTGTGACTGTTTGGGCAGTGGCCCGGTATTGGTTTTTGGGTTTTATAAACGGGAAGTTTAAAAATTTGGGGGAATACCAAGCCGGGTTTTAGGGTATTCAGGTGACGTAGTGAGAAGCATGAAAGGACCTTATCTTGGGAAGGGGCTTTCTTATTTTACCGATAACTGGTAACAAGCCCTTTTCTCAGTGATTTCGTGAGTTTTAACGAGGGCAGATGTTTTGTGGCATAGTGCGTTTTTAATCGTAAACATAGGGCCCGGGGCCCAAAGAGGTGCTCGTGGGGGAGACGTGCAGGTGTTTTCTGCAATGGGGCATCATGGCATTATGGTGGCATGACAAACGAGATGTCACCCTTTTTGGGCAACCCTTCACCGTAATGAAATGCAAACAGTGGCCAAAATTGATCAAGGGAACTAATGAAAAGTATTCAAAAACCAGTGACAGTGATTGATTATTTTACAAAACATGCGCTTGGTTGGGGCAAATTGACATGCGATTGACTTTTTTTGATTTTGTTGTAAGGGGTTCAAGGGGGTACATGGAAAATTTTTTTTCCATCTCATGGAATTTTTAATGCTCAATGATATAATTTTGTACCAAATGAAAACTGGGGAACAGACCCCGTATGGTGAATTTTTTTTTTTCTGTTTTCAGACAAAAACCCTAATGAAGTACAGGAACAACCCCCTGCTATACAAAAAGGTCTCGAAAATTTTCCCCAGGATAAAACCCAAAGGGTTTTAGGAGGGGGGGTGACATTTATTAAAACGCATCCTTCAAACCGAAGAAATTTGCTCAGAAAAGGTTTATGGGCTGTGCCAAAAAAAACGACGGCAACAAAGAGCAAAGACACTTGGTTTATGTGTGAGGAATTTTAAGGTACCTTGTGCATGGTGCCTGTTTCAGGAGTTTACAAAACTCCAGCAGTTCAAAACCATGTCCCGTGATTTTTAAATATGTAAATTTTTTGATTTGAAAAACAGTTTATACGGATTTGTGTGTTTATTTTAATAAAAAAACAGTGGTAAGCAAAAATATGATAATAACTTTAGTGGGTTATTGGGATTAAAAACAAGAGTTTTTATTTTATACATTTTATCAGTATTTGGGTTTTCAGGGCCCCAAAAAGTTAGTTGGGAAAAAAAAAAAAATGGAAAAGAAAAAAAAAAAACTACAAAAATGGTTAAATTTAAAAAAATGGGCCCCTATGTGGAAAAATTTTCGATGTTGCCGCCACCAAAGGGCATTTTGGACAAATTCTCGGCACTGTATCTCGGTAATTAAATGATTTAGAAATTTTTTTTTTTTTCTTATTTCCTTCACAAAAAAAATGCTACCCCCATATGATAAATTTTTAAGCTAACAAAAACTTGGGTTTAAAAATTTCAAAAAAAAGGAAGATATTAAAAGAGTTGTGAGAAATGGGGACAATTTTGGCTGATAAAGGGAAATTATGAAGCTTTTCAACTTCAGTTTAAGATATTCTGAGGATCGGCTTCCTCAACAAGCGTTCAATGTGGATACGGGTTTTTGAAAAAGAATAGCTAGGGAATATCACAAAGGAGGAGGCCATTGCTGGACATAGCCTATAAAGTTTGACTTACTCTAATATGGTGCATTTCTGGAGATTTCAATGCTTGTTTAGCACTCAGAAAACCCAGAGGTTAAACAAAAAGTATCCAAGGCAAGATGGAATTGTTCTGTACTGCAACAAAGGTCTGAGTGAAAGACCATCCTCAGTGAATGGGCAAAAGAATGTTTATCCATCGGCAAGAATACAAAAAACCGACTTCTCTAAAAGCATGTTACTGTTGATAATCACCAGGTGATTAACGAAGCCCAATTCTGAGACAGTCAAAATATTCAATTAAATTTACCCCCCCAAAAAACTTCCCGCAGTAAGGGGCGATTTCCATTAGAATTCAAGAGAAGTCTAAACCTACTGTATCGTCATAGGACCTAGGTCTTTAAAGAATTCAAAAAGAGTTATCAACATGTAATTATTTTGGACTAAATTTAAACATTTGTGTGCCAGGAAACCTCGATCAGAGAAACTGCATAAGGTGGTTTCACTCAGAGCTCAATGAGCTAAAAATTGAGACCATTTGTGTGAAGAAAGGGTAATCAAAACCAAGAGCAAGTGTTTGTAAATCAACCTAGATCTTCAGTGAGATCGGGAATTGATTTCTCAACAGAAATGTTGTAGTTACAAAGTTTAATTAATTACTCAACTTGGAAGGCTTCAAATTAACAAGATGGAGTGCCCTAAGGTATATGGAATAATTGTGGTGATTATGGCACATTGGAAAATAGGTATAGTAATCATGTAGACGATTAAGCCATGATACGAGTAGTTTATCCTCAAAACTCTCGGGTTTGTAACAGTCGGGAACCCCTACCCTCCTGGGGGAGAAAACTTAAGTTACCCACTGCCGGGGTTTAAGCCATTTTTTGTAAATACTCCTCAACCCCCTCCTTATTAAGTAGTCCCGGGGGTAAAAAAATTTTCATTAAGACCTGTTTTGGGTAAGGTTTCATCTGGTTATCATGTCTCCTTTGCCATAAACTGTGTGTCCCTGGAACATTTATTTTTTTCAGCCTGTAACTGGAAGGGGCTCTCCAATCTGCAGACCACAAGGGGGTGTCTACAACATAAGGGTTCAGTTGTGTGTGGTGTATCTGAACCCCGGGGTCTCAAACCCATTTTATTTTGAAGCCCCGCCGGGGAACTATTTTAATATTCGCATCGTATTGGGCGTGGGAGGCTGCGCAGGTTTTGTGAGAGCGTACTAGTAACGAGGAATGGCATCACGGCGATCAGACAAGGATGGAACATTTGCTTCTGTATAGAGGCTCTCTACAGGGGAAGAGCGAAAAGCACCTGGCACCAATGTAAGCCTTGGTGATGGATAGAGTAAGGCTAGAGAGAGTAGCAGGAGAGGCCGCGGAATTAAATCTGGTCACCATAATCGGTTGTCGATAAAAACGTGGGCTGAATGTAGGCGAAGCTGAGTTCGAAGATCAGCTCCCAGAAAGATGAGCAAGGCGTTTTAGACGGTTTAGCGGCATGTGACAAGTTGCCTTCAGAGTGGTAATGTTGAGGTTTCCAGGTTACCGACGCAGTTCAAGAGAAGGCTAGAACCTGACTGTATCACGTTCGGGATAACGGGAGCCATAGAGTTACACAAGGTGATCGGAGATAAAACAGAGCGTATAGTGCAAGATGTAATTTGGTGAGTTTTGGTACTTGAAATTTAAACCAATGTCCGTGGTGGCCCAAGTGGAAAAACCGGTCGACCGCATGCTGGAGAGAAGAACTGCAATAAGGTGACAGTCAAGCGCCTGCACAAGCAATAGCGAAGTTCATCAACATTAGAGTGAGACCAAAGATTGGGTGGAAGAAAAGAGGCCAATTCATTTATAGCAAAGGAGAAAAATGTGTTTGTGCTTAGAACTCATCCCTGAGGGGGACACCTTCAGCTTGGACGATGTCGGGGAAATGAACTTATTGACTCGAACACGAAATGTATGTCAGTTAAAAATATTAAGGATGGATGGTAGATTGACTCGGAGGCATAAGGAAGGGCCTGGCCAAATTATTATACTCAAGTTTGTGTCATATGCCTTCTCAAGGTCAAAAAATATGGCAATAACTGAGTGATTATTCGCCAAAGCATTACGAAACATACGTATCAAGCGTAGTAAGGGGTCTATTTGGTAGAACGACCTTTACGAAAGCCATATTGACTAGCGGAGAGACTGTTGTGGAGTATCTAAATTACCACATAAACGTCGATTTACGAGCGTTCCATCCACTTTGACAAACTGCACTTTAAGAGCGATGGGGCGTTAGTGGGAGGGCATCATGTCCTGTAGTACCCGGTCCTTGCGGAAAGGGAGAACATGCAGATTTCCACAGCTGGGGAAGAACCTCCTTGGTGCCATAAGATTGAAGGAGGTGTAGAAGGACTACAAGGGCTGACCGATTGTTAAATGTTGTAAAACATACGAATATGAATGGTCATCAGGCCAGCTGCCGATGTCGCAAGCTGAGAGCGTTGCTCAGTTCTTGAAGTGTAAAAGGACATTATACTGTTCTTCTCTCGAGAGAAGAAAAGTCCAAGGGTACTAACTCTCGGGCAGACTTTGAGGAAAGAACGAGGGCTAGATGGAGCCTCGGGAAATACGGACCAGAATGTGTGCCAAGTTCAATGGCACGCGACGAGGGTTGCTTATATCAAACACCAGTGACCACGTAGACAGGAGCGGGTCAGGAGAGAGTATTTAACACTCAATTTCCTCACTTTTTTCCTGAATGCACTCATAGATGAAGCAGAGGTGATGGTGGAACATAGCTCGCCAACAAGTGCGTTTTAGCTTCACGGAACTGACACGGCGAGCGATCGCACGCTTCTGCTTAAAATCAACAAGTCTCTCAGCGGTTCTATTGGATACCGGTACACTGCCCATGCAGCACGTTTTCAAGTACTGCACCGAGCACAAGCAGGGACCACAAGGACGCACTTCTGAGAATGCCTGCCTGAGGTGTGGGGTATAGAATGAGAAGCTGCGGTATAAACTGATGTCGAGGAAGATGTGTAGGAGCTCATCAATGGAGATGGAGAATGACCTCACTAAAGCAGTGAGGTGTGAGTAAAGATCCAATTTGCCGAATCAAATTGCAGTGAGGGCTACGGGAAGGTGGTGAATAGGAAGGAGAAGTAAGGAATGACGGAAAATGGATCACTGTCATGTAAGTCTGGATAGAACTGACAGGTGAGTCTAGTGCTGTGGAGGAAGAGCAGGACTGATAGATCGATGCAAGAGAGAGTCAGAGTACGAGGATCCAAAATGGGTGGAGTAACCGTATTTAAAACATGGAGGGGGTGAGAGGCAGAAAAGCCTCCAACTGAATAGCCACGTGAGTCACAATCGAGACCCCCCCAGAGGCAAATGGTGGGCATTAAATATCACAAGTAACAGAAGTGGTGGTGGTAAGGATTGAAACACAGAAGGCAAAGTCCTGGGATAGAAAATGATCGAGAAGGAGAGAGATATAAAGAACACATATTGTAAAACCACTTATTCAAGTGGATAGGGCGTGCAGTGTATGCAGCGAGGTATGGACAAATAGATGACAGTACGGAATATCATTGGTAGAAGAAGGGCACTTTCATTAAAGGTCCCATCTGAGAAAGGGATCCGAAGAATACAATAAAATTATAGCCTGATGATAGGTTGGAAAACAGCCGAGTGTAATTTTGGTTCTTGTAAGCAAGCACCCAACAGGGGAAAACCTGGAAAGCATACATCTGAAGCTCACCCGATTACCCCTGTGGCGCGGATATTCCACTGTAAATAGGCCATGATTGGCGATGAAGAATATATCAGGAATCTGTAGGTACAGCACTACGGGACTAGAGGGGTTAGACAAGTTCAACGTGTGGTGGCATTGGGAAGATGTTCAAGTAGCGAAGGGAAACGGCGCGTTGCTAAGAATGGGGGTTGTGAAGTTGGGGAGAGGGAAAGAGAAGGAAACAGGAAGTGAAATCAGTGCATGAAGGTTTAGTCTCTGCAATATATTCTGAATGGCTTCAAGTGTTTCTAGAATTCAAAGATGTATGGAAACCTATGGAGTAGGAGGAGGGGGTGATGTAAAGATTGGGACAGTAAATGGACTGTACAAAAGTAGAGGGGAGGACCGACATAGCAAAGGCCCGCGTCGACCCCAGGCCCACACCTTTGTCCACTCCTAGGGTTGTGAGTCTAACCGTTGTGTCAATCTGTGCCCTGGGGGGTCAGCGACAGCCCAAGCTCAAGTTGTGCTACTCAGTCTAGTCTGAATACCACTGGGACCCGGTGCCACCAGACGACGAGCTGAGGAAACAGATGGTGCTCGGGGACGGGTGCCGCTGGTGGAAAGGCAATAGTACGAGGAGGAGGTGAAATCTCCACACTAATTCGCTAATACGAAAGCCTGAGAGAAGCGCGGTAGCTCACTCTGGTCAGAGATGGATATGGTTCACCGTTGTGGAGGTGCGATGAAGGGATGCGAAGCGGGTACCAACAGAAGATTTGCAGCAAAATAGTGGATTTTCCTGGACTTTCTGTGTAGAGGTGGGTCTCTGGTATTCACGGTGTCGTACGAGGTCTTGTCGTTACTGGGGCTTTGTGAGGAAGGACGCGAAGATGTGAGACAGACATGATGAGTTGTAGTAGGGACGTCAGAGCAAGGCAGCAAAAGGGATTAGAAGACGTAATGGCTATGGGAGGGGTTAACAACAGAGGAGGTGCAGAAGATGGGACCCCAGAAGTGGGGGGGGGATGGTTTGGAAACACGAGAATAAGAAACACGGGAAGTCCTCCCTTGGAGGCGCGAGGATGAGTAACTGCCTAGAATAAGGGAGACCTTCTTGCCTATTTGAGGCAACGGATTTCACATTCATTTAAGTAGACCTGGCAACGGCGGGAGTACGATGGGTGAGTCTTCATTACAATTAAGGAGCAAGATGGAGGTTGACGCAAGATTATTAGAATGGTTTGTCGGCACCACTGACTGGGCATTCGGCCATAGATATGCAATATTTAGGCTGGGGTGACCAAAAAGCCAGCAATTTCTACATTGTTGCGGTTGTAGGTATCACATTACGAACTGTAACCGATGTACCGCGACATATACAGAAGGGAGGGAGTTCTCGGCTGTCAAAAGTTAACGAGCCACATTGGCAAAGGGCGTAACGTCTCCGCCCGGGCAGGAAGGACATAAGTGTCTACTTTGAGGATGGGGAGATCGCTGGAAGTTCAGCTGTTCATAAATGTCATTGCCACTGACTGGAAATTCTGTTGGACTATGGTATGGGGCCAGAATGACAGTACCAACTACAAGAATTGAGGGAAGATGTTTTCAATAGTGATAGGAGTAGTATCAGATATTCGAAAGGAGAGAAAAGATCATGAGCTTGGTTCATTCTGGACAGCTGACGATGCGCGTTACCGCTCTTGAGAAGGCGTGAAATGAAAATCTATGCCAAAATGAGGCGGAGCGCTTTGGCAATACTATGGTCGAAAGGTAGCAGAAGAGATGTTGGTCTTAATGTAAAGAATTTAGTCCAATGTGTGGTCCGAAATCTGAGCGTGGAGAGGGAGGGCTTGACGGTCGGTCGTTTCCGAGTAGAATGGGGAAGGTACGACGGAGCATCATCAAGGAGGATCTGACGTTGGCGTTTTGGAAGTAGGACGAGTTGGTCCGGCATGATATGGAAGTGGGGATTCGAAAATTGCGCATTACCGTAGAGGGAGATGCCGGAAGCATAGTCATAGGTGAGCGGGTTCAAGAAAAATCGAAGGAGTCAGTCGAAGCCCCGGTACTGAAGCGGGAGAGGATACGCACCAGCAAGAGGTACAGGGGCCATCAGGAGTGTCCGAAGAGTGGTCTAACACAAGGCAGGGTCAGAATGGTGGTGGTATCAAGAAAGGGGCCCGGGGGTAGTGGTTTCATGGACTAGGGCCGCCATGGTTAGGTTTACTCCTTTGCTTTTTGTTTTTAAGAAAAAAAAGAAAGAAGAAAAGAAAATAAAAACAAAAAAAAGGAATAAAAAAGGGGGGGTGCGGGGAGGAAGAGTTCCAGGAGGAATGAAAGTGCCGGAAATCTCCTCCGCCGCCCATGAAGGACTCGACACAGCTAGTGGCGCAGATGAGCATGCGAACCCGTGCCATACCATACCCTTCATGCCAGTAAACCAGCAAATCCGGGTTAGAAACCTCACATCTGCCGAGCTACCTCGGTGGACAAAAGGAAGAGGGCGGACGGATATCCGCCACTGTGTATATGCATACTCCTTCAGCCACCACCCCCGGAATCCGAAAGGTGGCTTCCAGAGATACAAAGTCGCCCAAAAGACACCCCCCCATAGCTACTCCGGGGGGATTAACGGAGGAGGGATCGGGACATCCCTAGGATTCCAGATTCCACGGCAAACTACGCCACCGCCAAGAAACCTCAACGGAATGGGATCGACCCCGGTGTCATTTCACCTACCTAGGAAAACTGCTCGCCTGTGGGAGAAATCACGAAGGTCTAAAAGAGGGTGGCAAAAGTGTGGCGGTGAGGCGGTGGTGGAGATGGAAAAATGGGGGAGGATGGGGGAGGTTGGATAGGGGAGGGAGAAGAGAATGGGGGGGAATTAGGTTGCGGTCTGAGGAAGAAGACAGACAGGGCTATTTCATCAGACCAAGAGCCTCTTTCACCACGCAAGGAGCCACCCTTGGAAGAGGCCAGCAGTTCTAAATCCAATTGTCCTGTGATTGTAAATTGGCTAAATTTATTGATATGACATTTGTATTTATACATTATTTGTGCATGTTGATGTTAATAAATCAACAGTGGGAAACAATATTTTGATAATTAACTTTTGTGCGGTTTTTTGTATTCAATAATTGAGTGTTTATATATTCATTTTTTACGTATTGGTCGCTCTCAGGCCCCAAATGTTAGTGGGAAATGTAAAAAATGGAAAGAAAGTTAATTATACATAAATGGCTAAATTAAAGTAATGCCCGTATGTGGAAATCGTCGATGTTGCCGCCACCAGGTCATTTTGGACAAACTTCTCGGCACTGTATCTCGGTAAGTACTGATCAGAAATTTTTTTTTTGTCTTATTACCTTCACAAAAATATGCTCTTTAATTCTGTAAGAAAAATCAATTTTTTTTTTTCAAAATTTTTTGGACACTGGAGCACCACTTCAGATTTTGGCATTGGACACTGAAGGGGTTAAAATGACTGACAAATCCAAGCTAGTGAAAAAAAGGCAGAGAAATTATTATAGAAATGGAAAGACTTATTGTGATAAGAGAGAGAAATGGTGGGGAGATACAGTGCTGTAAGTTATATCTGTGAGGTGTGAAAATCAGATTATTATGAATTTAAAATACCATTCACTCAAGTAGTGATGCTTTATCATATGATATTTTGGTATAGCTAACAAAGTCTGTTTTTAAAAGATTCAGAAAAAAGGCAGATATTATGAGTGTTGTGAGAAAATGGCACCAACTTCAGTGCTGATAAGAAGTTACTGAAGATTTCAACTTCAGTTTTTTAAGATTATTACCGAGTATCGTTTCCTCAAACAGCGTTCAATGTGGTACGGAGTCTTTGAATGAATGCTGGTGTGCATTTAACACAAAGGAGTAGGCCACTTTGCCTGGACATAAGCCTATCAAAGTTTGACTTACTCTGAAGTTGGGTGCCAATGCCTCTGGAGATTTCAATGCTTGTTTATCACTCAGAAAGCCCCAGAGTGTTTAAACAAAAAGTATCCAAGGGCAAGATGGATGTGTTCTGGTACTGCAACAAGAAGGTCTGAGTGACAAGACCATCCTTCAGTGAATGGGCAAAAGAAGCGTTTTATCCATCAGCCAAGAACTACCTACAGATCAACAGACTTCCTCTAAAAGCACTGTTACTGTTAGATAATGCACCAGGACATGTTCCAGAACTTGCCCAATCTCTGGAGACAGAATTTAACTTAGTTACAATTAAATTCCTTCCCCCCCCCCAACACCACTCTCTGCTGCAGTAACTGGACCAGCAATTTACTGAGAATTTCAAGAAGATTTACACTTAGATGATGTCTGCCAAGTGTTTTTTAAAGACTTCAGGAAATGGAGCTATCACCCTTAAGGAATTCTGGAAGACTAAGTTAAGTATCTTAGATTGTGTGAGGCTCACTCTGAATTCCTGGAGTGAAGTTTCCACTCAGTGCCTCAATGCAGCCTGGAAGAACTTGTAGCTTTTGTGAGAAATAAGATCAGGTAGTACAAACAGTTCCTGAGTCGCAAGGAGTTTGTAATCAACCTATAGTCAGCAGTGAGGTGCGGACTTTTGAGTCCACACAAGTACGTAAATTTGTCAGCATTCGTAAATTTCAACTTTCATCACACTCTCTGGAACGGATTAATTACAAAACTCGAGGGCCCACTGTGGTTGATAATTGTGGTGACTTTAGTGGGCTCAGTTCGGGCAAGATAGGAGTACAAATATTATAGGTGAACGAGTAGTTATCCATCAAACTGCTCGGGGTTTGTAACAGTCGGCAACCCCTACCATCCTGGGGGAGAACTACTTAAGTTTACCTACTAGCCTGGGTAAGCCAGTAGTGTCACTCTACTCCTCACTCTCCTCCTATTAAGTAGTCCTCGGGACTAACAATTGCATTAAGTTACCTGTTGGCTAAGGTTTCATCTGGTTACTCATGTCTCTCTATGCCATAATCTGTGTGTCCTCTGGTAACATTTATTTTCTCAGCCTGTAGGACTGGAACTGGGTCTCTCCAATCTGCAGACCACAAGGGGCTGTCTACATCATAAGGCTCTCAGTCTGTGTGTGAGTGTATCTGAACCGGAGTCTCAACCCGATTGTATGTTTGAAGCCAGCCGGTGAACTATTATCTAATATTTTTAATTTATCTCTTCAAACAGGTGTAGTGTCTGATATGTGGAAGATGGCTGATGTAATTCCTATTTTTAAAGCAGGAGACAAGTCGTTACCATCTAATTACCGCCCAATAAGCCTGACTTCAATCGTAGGCAAATTACTAGAGTCAATTATAGCTGAGATTATAAGAAGCCATCACGAGAGGCCGTTCTTGTTTAATTAATTTATTAACTTTCTTCAGTAAAGCTTTTGAGGATTAACGAGAGGCTGTTCTTGTCTAACTAATTTATTAACCTTCTTCAGTAAAGCTTTAGAGGCTGTTGATCACGATAAAGAATTTGATATTGTTTATTTAGATTTTAGTAAGGTTTTTGATAGAGTTCCGCACCAAAGACTGTTAAAGAAAGTGGCAGATCATGGCAATGAGGGAAAAGTGCTCTCATGGATCTAGTCATGACTAACAGACAGGAAGCAGACAATGTCCATAAATGGAGTTAAATTCAAGTGGGGATCTGTAACAAGTGGCGTTCTACAGGGATCAGTCTTGGGCTCGTTGTTTTTTATAATATAGTATATCAATGATCTTGATGAGGGAATTACTAGTGAAATGAGCGAATTCCTACCTATCTTTGTGTCATCGGCAAATTTCCTCAAATCACCCGTAATTCCCTCATCAAGATCATTGATATACAGTGGACCCCCGCATAACGATGGCATCACATAGCGATTATTTCGCATACCGCTTACTTTAATTGCAAAAATTTTTCCTCACTACCGCTTAAAAAACCCCCTTACCCATTTTCGTCCCGGGCGGTCCATGTGGGCCTGAGCCACGCTCACATGTTCCGCGGTGGCATTGTTTACCAGCCAGCCTCCGCGGTAACATCCAAGCATACAATCGGAATATTTCGTATTATTACAGTGTTTTCGGTGCTTTTTCTGGAAAATAAGTGACCATGGGCCCCAAGAAAGCTTTCTAGTGCCAACCCTACAGCAATAAGGGTGAGAATTACAATAGAGATGAAGAAAAAGATCATTGATAAGTATGAAGTGGAGTGCATGTCTCCGAGCTGGCAGGGTTTTATAATAAAACCCCAATCAAAACCCTCGCTTTCTATTGGTGGTACAGCTGCTGCTGCTGCTGCACTGTCGCTGCTGCTGCTGCTGCACTGTCGCTCTGATGCTGTGCTGTAGCACCGTTGTTTGGGGTGGCTTATTGAGAATACCAAGAAACAATTAACCCAGAGGATTTGCCACCAGGATAACCCAAAAAGTCAGTGTCATCGAAGACTGTCTAAATTATTTCCATTGGGGTCCTTAATCTTGTCTCCAGGATGCAACCCACACAAGTCGACTAACACCCAGGTGAAAAGGGAAAATGCTGGAACTAGTGCTCATATTGGTGAATTTAAAGCCAGCAAAGGTTGGTTTGAGAGATTTAAGAATCGTAGTGGCATACACAGTGTGATTTAAGGCCTGTTTGGAAGAAAATGCCAAACAGGACCTACAGTATCAGGAGGAAAAAAGGGACTCCCCGGAACAGTGTCTCATCAGTCATTGCTGCATCTTCAATAAGGTAAGTGTCATTTATTCTTCATTTAGTAGACTAGTACATGCACAATATATACTGTGCATGTACTACTCTACTATTGTGCATGTATCCTTCTCTTTGTGTGTGGGAAAATGTATATTTCATGTGGTAAAATTTTTTTTTTCATACTTTTGGGTGTCTTGCACGGATTAATTTGATTTCCATTATTTCTTATGGGGAAAATTCATTCACATAGCGATTATTTCCCATAACAATTACCCCTCTTGCACGGATTAAAATCGTTAACCGGGGGTCCACTGTATATATATAACAACAATGGGCCCAAGACTGATCCCTGTGGAATGCCACTTGTTACAGATCCCCACTCAGATTTAACCCCATTTATGCACACTCTCTGCTTCCTGTCTGTGAGCCATGACTCTATCCATGAGAGCACTTCTCCCCCAATGCCATGAGCTGCCACTTTCTTTAACAGTCTTTGATGCAGTACTCTATCAAAAGCCTCAATAAAATCTAAATAAACAGTATCAAATTCTTTATTGTTATTAACAGCCTCAAAAGCTATAATCTCAGCTATAACCGACTCTAGCAATTTGCCTACAATTGAGGTCAGGCTTATCGGGCGGTTATTTGATGGTAACGACTTGTCTCCTGCTTTAAAAATAGGAATTACATTAGCCATCTTCCACGTATCAGACACTACACCTGTTTGAAGAGATAAATTAAAAATATTAGTTAATGGTTCACAGAGTTCCATTTTGCATTCCTTAAGAACCCTTGAAAAAAGCTCATCAGGACCCGGCGATTTATTTTGTTTCAGTCGGTCTATTTGTTTCATAATCATTTCACTAGTGACTGTGATGTTACATAATTTATCTTCTTCAGGCCCACTATAAAAATTAATTACTGGGATATTGTTAGTGTCTTCCTGTGTAAAAACCGAGAGAAAATAATTATTTAAAATCGAGCACATTTCGTTCTCTTTGTCAGTGGGCTTTATCAAGTCACAAACAAATCTACCTGGGTGAAACATATGTGACTATTTACAGGATGAGAATGCTGGGTCAGGTGGAGAAGGCTGCATGTGACAATCTTCTGAGTAGAGTGATAGAGTCTATCACTCTACTCGGGCAAGAGTTGTCGGTGGGTAGAAAAGAGCAGTTTTTTCATTATCGAATGCATCTAAAATGCCTGATAACATGTTCATACTATCATATACAGGTGGGCCCCACTTATACAGCAGGTTAGGTTCTGGGTTACTGCTGCAAAGTGAAACTTAGCCTTTTTTCACTTTCAAATGAATATAAAAGCCTGATAACATGTTTACACTACCATATATTAACCCTTTGATTGTTTTGGTCATATAAATATGTCTTACGTGCCACTGTTTCGGACGTATTTATATGCGTAAATTCTAGCGGTTTCAAATCAAGCGGGAGACAGCTGGTAGGCCTACATGAAAGAGAATGGGTCTGAGTGGTGGGTGTGTGCCCTGTGAAAAAAATCTAGGACTCAGTGGTGCATTGTGGGAACACCATCTTAGTAGTCCATTTTCACCATGCCTCGTGGTAAGAAGTACCTCACTCCTCGGCGGACTGAAGGTCTTTTGTTCCCAAGTGATAGCTCTAACAGCGATGGAAATGTCAGTGAAGTGAATTCCATGGTTTTCAAGTGGGTGTGACCAAAAACAGTGCCCAGGATAATGTAATTAGTGATGAAAATCCAGATGACCCACGACCTTCCACCTCTGGTGCTGGGCCGGCTCGTTCACGTTCACCTGTACCAGGATGAAAGAGGAAACTATTTGCCCATGTACAAGACTCAGATGTGAGCAGTGAAAGTGATAGTGATAGTGATTTCAAAGCTATTGAAAGCAATTCTAGTTGCGACAGTGAGGGTGAATATTCCCAAGTGAAGTGGCAGTATATATGATGTAGCATGCGGTCTGGTAGTGTGTCATATGCTGTTCCAAGGGAAAGGAGTAAATCTTGGAGCACATTCCTTGGCCCTACACCATGACCTGATAGTGAAGATGACGATATTGTTATGATGGGTATGAATGATGTGAGTGAGGCAGCAGGTGGTGGTGGTGATAGTGATGGTGGCATGAGTCATGTGGCACCAGCAGCGGGCCACGCTACTACTGACACTGCTGACTGCACAACTACAACCAGCCTCACCCAACCCCACAACCTGCACAACCACAACTACGTTTCAATATCCAGAACCCACCAGCAGACTGCATCTGGGATTGGCAGCAAGGTGACGAGTTTGCTCCCAGTCCCCATGACTCTGATGAAACACAAAGTGGAATATGGCCATCGTGTACACTTGGGAACAATGCTACTGAACTGGAATGCTTTCAGTTATTCTTCGATGAACCCCTGATGGACATTATTGTCAGGGAAACCAACACATACTATGAGTACACCATAGCAAATACAGTGGACCCCCGGTTAACGATATTTTTTCATTCCAGAAGTATGTTCAGGTGCCAGTACTGACTGAATTTGTTCTCATAAGGAATATTGTGAAGTAGATTAGTGCATTTCAGACCCCCAAACATACATGTACAAATGCACTTACATAAATACACTTACATAATTGGTCGCATTGGGAGGTAATCGTTAAGCGGGAGTCCACTGTACATTTCTCTCACCAAGATCACGGCTACACCAGTGGAAGGACACAACTGTGGCAGAGATGTACTTGTTTTCTGCCACAATAATGCTTATGCCACATGTGTATAAGCACACTGTCACCACATACTGGTTAACAGAACGCCTGATTTCAACCCCCGGTTTTAGTGACATTATAGGTGTGAATCGTTTTTTGATACTGTTACGTATGTTACACTTTTCAGACAAATCAAGGCCTGACAGAAGCGACAGGTTATATAAGATCAGAAATGTGTTTATGTACCTGAAACGAAAGTGTTGCATGTATTTTTATCCCTTCAGGAAGTTTGTTATTGACGAGTCTTTGATTTTATTCAAAGGAAGACTCTCATTCAAGCAATACATACCAAGCAAGAGGAAACACTTTGGTATAAAGTTATTTGTACTGTGTGATTGCAAAAGTGGTCTCGTTTTGGATATCATTGTGTACACTGGCAGTAATACACTGAGAGATACCAGGAAGTTATAGGGTATCTCTGGTGATGTGGTTCGAACAATTGTGGACCCATATCTTGGTAAGGGGCATATATTATATACTGATAACTGGTACACAAGCCCCATACTCAGCGATTTCTTGCAAGTGAACCTGACAGACCTGTGTGGCACAGTGCGTGGTAATCGGAAGCATATGCCAAGGTTCGACGCTGGCACTCGCAGAGGTGAGGTGCAGGCCTTTGCTGCCAATGACATCATGGCATTTCAGTGGCATGACAAACGTGATGTCAGTGCTGACATCAGTTCACAGAAACGAAATGGCACACACTGGCAGGCACAACAGAGAGACCAATGAACCCATTCTAAAACCTGCAGCTGTCATGGACTACAACCTCAATATGCGCTTAGTGAACAAATGTGACATGCAGATTGGGTTTGCTGATTGTGTACGAAAGAGTTATAAGTGGTATATAAAACTTTTTTTCCATCTTCTTGATAATTCCATGCTAAATGCTTATAACATATGCAAGTTGAGGACCAACAACAAACCAAAATATGGTGAATTTTGTTTGTCAGTCATCAGACAAATAATCGCAAAATACCAAGGAGCAACACCTGTAATAGACCAGCGCCCACGAAATTACCCACACATGTCATCTCGTTTGAGGCCTGGTGATCATACCCATAAAACTGCCCCTTCTTTTAA
>NC_069495.1:18735179-18750638 GCF_026875155.1 Cherax quadricarinatus | reverse complement strand
GCAGGGAAACATGAAAAAGGGCGTGGATGGATAGTAAGTAAGTAGTAAGTGTAAATTATTCAGGTATAACAATACGTTACATGAATTATCTACTAGAGCTATGTGTAGAAAACCCTAGGAAAACCCCCAAAAAAGCAGACAGAGTGACTTTTTTCCATTGGGGCCCTTTTTACCTTTTTTTAAAATAAAAAGGGTTTATAATTTTTTTTATTTTCTTAATGAAATAACACTTTATCAACTAAAAAACTATCTCACACGGGGTCATTAAGAATCTACAATACGGGGCATTAAGACTATCTACCCCCCGAGGGTCATTGCTATCTACAAACGAGGGTCTTACTGGGGATAAGGAAAAAATTTCACGTTTTTTTAGCAAAAAAATAGAAAATCATTCCCCCTCCCTTTCTTTTTGCTTCATTTCAGACATTTTTTGGCAGTCTTTTTGAATGGTTTAAAGCTATGAGGGGCCTTGACATTTGTGGGTATCTGTTCCATTCCTTTATTGCGTACAATAAAAGGTTTTTAAACCTGGCCAGTGTGGGTACTACAAAGTTGTGCTCTTTTTCCCCTAGACATGATTGGCGGCCCAAACCCTTGAAAAAATTGCAGAAGATATTTGGACATGTTTTGGCAATTTTTAAACAGATTTAGTTCATTTGTTTTACTCGTCTTAAAACTTAGCAAAACCAACTGCTGAAATTTTCCGGGCCTACTGTTCTTTGGTCCCAGCCCGGTGAATCTTACATTTTGTTTCTGGGTGATTTGAGTTTTTTAGTTTTTTTTTTCAAGGCAGAGTCCCAAAGAAGAGAAAGGTAATCCTAGGGCATTGTATAGGGTAGACAAGGTCCTGCGAGCCTCAGTAGGTAGACACTGTGTTGTCTATACAGGAACTTCAGCCTGGCATTCGCTTTTTTTATACACTGTTCCCTATCAATTCTCCTGACATGCATGGGTCAAAGGGGATTCCCAATTTTAATGATGAAACCAAAGTGATGGACCCCCCCTTACCAAACTTTAAAAAATTATTTACCCTTTCATTTTATGTTTCGTTCCAAAGGGAAAATGGCTCATTTTCCCCCTAGGTGAATGATGTTTGTTTTTTACTAACCATTTGCGCGGACCCAGTTCCAGTGTTAAAAAACATTAGCAATATTTGTGGGTCTTTACCTGTCACTAAAGAGCACTGTATCGAACAGTAGGGAGTTTGCACTTGACACTGATAGGAATCATGACAAAAATAAAAATAGTAAGGCCCCAGAAAAATCCCTTGGGGAACCCCACATGTTATCGGGGGTTTTCTGTTTCCCGTTTTGTTGATTTTGACTATTTGTCTCCTGTTCTAAGGTAGGCTTAAACCATTACGACCTATACCGATTTTTTAAAGTTTTTACATATATATTGTGGTTTGACGTACGAAGGCCTTTTAGGTCAAAGTTACCATACCTAGGGGTTTCCCCTTTTACATTTCATTCTCGGAAATCCATCGAAAATAAGGGAGGTATGGGTTGAGTGGATCTTCAAAACCCCGATTGAACTTGGAAATCTGTTGTCATAAGGTATTTAATTGAGAATACCCGCCCTCCCAGAATTTTAATATTTATGATTAAAACGGTCTTATTTGTTACATCAGCCTATTATTTTTTTGAAGATAGGAGTAACCGGCCTCCCTTAACCCCCCCGGTACGGGATTAGTGGTGATTGGAAAATTTTTTATGTGACAATAGGGGATTGACAGTTCAAAAGCACCCTCTTTGGGGCTTAGATGGGTGTTACAGGGGCCCGTGCTCTTGTTTGGGTTAACCCGCTTTTTTTTTGAAAAGAAGTATGAGATACACTTAAGTTGACAAGTTTGGGGGTTTCCCCTTTATTGGTATAGAGTTTGAAAATTAAATCTGTGTTAAAGGGATTTTAGCGGCGGTTTACTTTTAAATTTTATAACAGATGTTTATAGGAATTAAAGCAATTTTCCCCCTTAGTGTTTCGTGGGTACCTCATTATCGAAGTGAGTACTATGTTAGACCTTCTATGGCTTTTGGGGTATATCCCAATGTTTTTGTTGTTGCCAAACTTTCTGGGGTTTTTGCTTATATTTTTCAAATTTTTGGCAATAGGCTTTGCCTTTTTGTCCTTTTTAAAAACCCCTTTTCTCGTTCCTCCCCTTTGGAATTCATTTAGTGTGCAAACCCGTTGTTTGCTTTAAAACTTTTAGCAGTGGCTCTGAAATTTTATATTTTCTAATATCTCAGTAGTATCCCGGGGTTTTGTTCTTCGTTTAATCCAACCTCTTAATGGTGCAATATTTTAAGATGGTAGTGAACATTGTTTGAATTTTTCCCCGGGTCGTTACGTCCGTTCAACTTTTTTCTCTGTCCAGTCACAAAAGTTACTATTTACCCGTGTTTCTTTTCTGTAGTTTTTAGTTACCTCATTTTTATTTCCCGTGTAGGCCTTCCCATCCCCGTGATTTTTCCCGGGGCAGTAAATGATGAAATGATACTAAGACCCGTGGTAAGCGCCTGACTGACTAATGTTCTCAGCGCGGTTGCAAAATATGTGGGAATTAGGGTGGCTGAGAACTGGGATCCGGGGGGTTTTTTTAATTGTTGGGTGTAGCTATTTAACCTAGAATTTGCTTATCCTTTTGCATAGCCCCTTATTTTTGCTGAAAACAATATTTAAGTCGCCAGATTATTGTTTCGCAATTCTTTCAACTCCGGAAAAACTTGGAAAGTCTTTAAGACTGGGCCTGGGGGAGGGCGGGGAAATATTCCTACAAAGGGTTTGGGCTTGGGAAGCAGCATTCAAAACCCTAGAAACTCATTTATTGTTTTTAAAAACGGTTTGGGTTGTAAGCTAAGTCATTTCTAATTAGGCAATACTCCACCCCCCTTTTGTTCCTATCTAAGCGTTTTTTTATTGAAAACCCTTTTTTTTACTCGTCGTCAGTCACCCTATCATCCAACCAGATTCAGAGATGGTTATAACTGCCGCCCTAATTTTATGGAAAAGGATAAACCACCACCAAATCCTCTCGCCACCCTCCCCCTCCGACACCCCAACCAGAAGGGATGGTCCTCACCCCCCCTATTGGCACCCATACCCAATTCTCCTGACCACCGAACTACCTTTTCATCACCGAAACCCACTACATATAACTGTCCAGGACAAGATAAACAGCAGTGATCATGACAGGAATCAGATGCTGTAGGATGTATGATATATGATGTTATACAACATAAAAGTTTTTAATGGGTAATAAGTCTCCATGCAAAATTACATCCCACATACCCATGTATTGACCTTTTAAACCACACCTGCGTGCAGAGTGAAAGGTAAAGTGAAGATCAGGCTCTTGTGGTACCCAGTTGCAAATAGGATACAGGCAGGATGGCAGTACAGTATACCTGTGGGACATGTGGAAAGGCTCTTGGGAAACAATCTAGAATCACATGCAACCTTTGCTTTTCAAAACATCATGTTACCTGTGCAAGAATAAAACTGCAACCAAAAGGGACATCTATCTAGATAGGTGTTTTGGATCTGCAACAGGGATGTGGAACTTTTGGATAGATATCAGGAAAGCACTCAGGAGGTTAATAAACAATAAACACGAGAAAAGGGAGGAACTATTGAATAGTCTACCTGGAGTATATAGAGCATGGGAAGATAGGAGAGGAGTAAAGTCTAACACGAGAATGCCCAGTCTACAACAACTGACCCAAAAATAAGCAGATACACACTAGAAAAACACGGGAAAAAAAACAACAGCTAGTTCAGTGCCCACCCTTAGGGTGACCCAGACCCAGCCCCAGCCATGTGAAAATCTGGATTCAGTTAAAGACCCCTCCACGCTCAGCCATATCCCTAGTACAGATGTAGTAGAGGAGCCTCCTTGGAGTAGACTCTTCTGCAACCATCACAGTCATAGCCCCAGCCCCACCCCCCAGCCCCAGTGCTGCCCCAGACCCACCCCCCAGCCTTACTGCCAGCCCAGACTCTCCTAGGGACACTACCAAACACCAAAAAAAACAGTAAATATAAAAACCATCATGCAAAAGGGACCGTGGCCCACAGTACAGATGTTGGAGAGGAGTCTCCTTCCTCTACTGGGGAAAGTAGATGGAATCCAGGAGGGGTGGCCCTGGCTTGGATACTGAGGATTTATAGTGCAGTCCCAGAACCTGCAGAAATTGACAACACACCTCCCAACAATTCTCAACCAAAGGTGAATTTTTTGCAAATATTATGCTTGGGGCATCTGAAAGCATGGAATAACGGGGGGAAAAAAAATTGGGACATCCCAACTTTGCCATCCCAAAAAATGTGCGACCTCTGTCAAAGGGAGTGTGTCGCTCTTCTTCCTGTACTTTCTTTCACCCAAAAATGTGCCCATCTCCTCGGTCCTCCAGAAGCAGTGTTACAACAATCGAGTGCCCTGCATACCATCAAAAAGGGACCAGGAGGCACAGACCCACAGGACAACAATAGTAGCTACGACTACCCAACTCCAGGTAAATTTTTTAGTGGCAGGAAACGAAAAAAGAAAATGGAAGGAAATAACAAAAATAGTCCCCCCCTTTGGAGCCTTGTTGGACTGGAGGCGCAGCCAGTGGCCACCCATGGCCCCCCAGAATTACAACTACTGATGCCAAAAAACAAAATCCCCCCAAACACAGAAACAACCTCGTTATATTTGTAAATATACAGGGCCTTAAGCCATCACCAACAACAAAATACCTTTTAAATCAGTGGACTTCTAGTGGAGTCTAATGCATGTTGCAGCCTTCACAGAGACTCACACAAAAGATCACTTTGACAGGTGAAATATGGATAGTGGTTACAACCTTTTTAGATGCGACAGAAAAAACAGGCAACAAGGGGGGGTTGGCCTGTATGTCAAAGAGTCCCTTATCTGCACGGAGTTGCTGAACACCACAAATGAGGTAGTTGAAGTTCTATCAAAAAAGATCGAGAACCAAAACCTAGTCATTGTGGTTGTTTTACAAGCCACCAGATACAACCCCCCAACGTTCAAGGAACAGCTATGAAAATGATTACTGTTTGGAAACCTTCCAGCTCCAAACCCCCAAACATCTTACTGCTTGGTGATTTCAACCTAAGGCATCAAAATGGAAATGTAGCAAATAATGTTATAGCTGAAAACAATCCCGGAGGTTAGCGCAGATAAAAGGTCACACACACATAAGCTACTAAGTCTTGCGAAAAACACCTTTAGCCAGCAGATAGTGGAGCCACAAGACTAGAAAACACACTTGACCTTATCTTCACAAAAAAATGGGACCTGATAAGAGACATAAGAATATCAAAAACAACTAATTCCGATCACAATCTAATCGAAGTCCAGACGTAAAAGCATAGGGGTCCTGAACGCAGAATGCATGTACCGGTGAAGGTGTCTTCCAAAATAAAATTTTTCAACAACAAGAACATCAACTGGGACCAGGAAAAACCATGTCCTAAACGAAACAGTTGGGAAGATGCTTAAATGACATGGACCCAAACCAGTGCCTTGAAAGGATCAACTTCCTGGTAGCCGAAGCATGTTCTAGGCATATTCCCCTAAGAAAGAAGAAGAGCAGGAGTAAATGGAGAAAAAAAGACGCTCCCTCTACAGAAGACGACGAAAAGTCACTGAGCTCCTCAGGAGTGCTGGGATATCTGAACACGAAAGGAGGCACTGACCAGGGAAGTGGAAACTATCGAACTTAAGCTAAATGACTCTTACAGGAACCAGGAGAGGCAGGAGGAGCTTAAAGCTATTAGTGAAATTGAAAGAAATTCCAAATATTTCTTTTCCATATGCCAAAAACAGGCAATACCACATCTAGTATGGGGGCCCTTATCAGACAGGATGGGACTTACACAGACGACAAAAAGGAAATGAGTGAAATATTGAAATCCCAGTACGACTCTGTTTTTAAAGGTGAACCACTAATGGTCTGGGATCGACGACCCAAATGATTTCTTCATGAATGAGCCTCAAAACTCCATAAATGTATGCCAGATTTCCGACATTACCCTAACTCCAAATAGATTTCGAAAAAGCCATTGACAAACATGCCTATGCACTCAGGCCCGGGCCAGACTCGTGGAACTCTGTTTCATTAAGAACTGCAAGAAACCCCTCTCGCGTTGCCTAAGTACATTTATGGAGGAGGAGCTTGGACATGGGTGAAATTCCACAGTCACTTAAACAACGGATATAGCCCCGCTCATAAAGGTGGCAGCAAAGGGCATTAGCAAAAGAACTTAGACCAATTGCTCTGACGTCCCACATCATAAAAATCTTTGAAAGAGTGTTTAAGAAGCAGGTTGCAAATCACCTGGTTTCCCAAAAAAATCTGCCCCAACCAGGCAACATGGGTTCAGGACAGGTCGTCCTGCCTCACAACTACTGGATCACTATGACATGGCCCTTTGGGTGACTGGAAAAAAAATCAGAATGAGATGTAATATACACAGACTTTGCAAAAGCATTTGAACAAATGCGATTTATGGCGTAATAGCCCATAAAATAAAGGCTAAAGGAATAACTGGGAAAGTGGGGAGATGGATCTTCAACTTCCTAACAAATCGAACACAAGAGTAGTGGTCAACGGTTAAATCGGAGGCTGCCATAGTGAAGAGCTCTGTTCCACAAGGCACAGTACTCGCCCCCATCTTATTCCTTATCCTCTAATCAGACATAAACAGAGATATACACCACAGCCCGTATCATCCTTTGCGGGATGAACTAGATCTGCATGAGGCTGTCATCTGTGAAGGAGCGGTTAACCTCCAAGAAGTATAAACAAGTTTTCCAGTGGGCAGCGGTAAACAATATGATGTTCAATGAGGACCAAATTCCAAACTACTCCCTTATGGGAAAACTGGAGGAGATAATAACTAGAACAGAGTATACTACTGACTCCGGCCATACAAAAGAGCGGAAAAATAATGTAAGGGGGCCTGGGAGTAGTAATGTTGAGGATCTCACTTTCAAGGATCACAAACAGTGCCACGATCGCACGTGCAAAGAAATGATAGGATGGATAATGAGAACTTTCAAAACGAGAGGGTGCCAAGCCATGATGATCCTTTTCAAATCACTTGTTCTCTCTAGGCTGGAATTACTGCTGTACATTAACATCTCCATACCCAAAAAGGTGAAATCCGCAGATCTAGAGAAATGTACAGAGATCCTTTACTGCACGTATAAGTTCTGTCAAGCACCTTAATACTGGGAACGCTTGAAACAACTTGACTTGTACTCTTTGGAACGCAGGAGGGAGGATATATCATAATTACACTTTGGAAAATCTTGGAAGGAATGGTCCCAAATCTGCCACACAGAAATCACTCCCCCCCGAAAGTAAAAGATGGGCAGGCGATGCAAAATGCCGCCAATAAAAAAGTAGGGGCGCCATTGGTACACTAAGAGAAAAAACCATAAGTGTCCGGGGCCCAAAACTGTTCAACAGCCTCCATCAAGCATTAGGGGAATTGCCAATAAAACCCCTGGCTGCCTTCAAGAGAGAGCTGGACAGATACCTAAAGTCAGTGCCGGATCAGCCGGGCGTGGCTCGTACGTCGGACTGCGTGCGGCCAGCAGTAAAGCCTAGTTGATCAGGCCCTGATCCATCGGGAGGCCTGGTCGTGGACCCGGGGCCCCGGGGGGGGGTTGATCCCCGGAATAACCTCCAGGTAACCTCCAGGGATGGGGTACCGTACAGGCAACGGGCACCATACAGGCCACAGGGCACCGTACAGGGGCCACGGGGCACCATACAGGCCACGGGGCCCCCGTACAGGCCCCGGGGCACCATAAAAGGCCACGGGGCACCGTACGGCCACGGGGCACCTTTCGGCCAAGGGGCACCATACAGGCCACGAACCACCATATAGGCCACGGGCCACCATTACACACTACGGGGCACCCTACAGGCCACGGGGCACCCTACAGGCCACGAGGCACCGTAAAAGGCCCCGGGGCACCGTACAGCCCATGGGGGCACCATACAGGCCACGGGGCACCATACAGGCCACGGGGCACCAACCCCGGGCCACAGGGCACCATACAGGCCACGAACCACCATATAGGCCACGGGCCACCATACACATACGGGGCACCGTACAGGCCACGGGGCCCTTTCAGGCCACGAGGCACCGTACAGGCCAGGGGCACCGTTTCAGGCTACGGGGCACCATACAGGCCACGGGGCAACCGTACAGGACACGGGGCACCATACAGGCCCCGGGGCACCGTACAGGACAGGGGCACCGCACGACCATGGGGGGACCCTGCAGGCCACGGGGCACCATACAACCACGGGGCACCATACAGGCCACGGGGCACCGTACAGGCCACGGGCCACCATACAGACCAGAGGACAATACAGGCCATGGCCACCATACAGACCAGAGGCACCGTACAGGCCCCGGGGCACCGTACAGGGTCATGGGCCACCATACAGGCCACGGGGCACCATACAGGCCACGGGGGACCGTACAGGCCATGGGCCACCATACAGGCCACGGGGCACCGTACAGGCCACGGGGCACCGTGCAGGCCATGGGGCACCGTACAGGCCACGGGGCACCATACAGGCCTCGGAGCACCGTACAGGCCACGGAGCACCGTACAGGCCAGGGGCACCGTACAGGCCACGGAGCAACCGTACAGGCCACGGGGCACCGTACAGGCCACGGGGCACCGTACAGGCCACGGGGCACCGTACAGGCCCCGGGGCACCGTACAGGCCATGGGGCACCTCATACAGGCCAGGGGCACCTACAGGCCATGGGGCACCGTACAGGCCACGGAGCACCGTACAGGCCACGGGGCACCGTACAGGCCACGGGGCACCTCAGGCCACGGAGCACCGTTAAGGCCACGGGGCACCGGGACAGGCCACGGGGCACCGTACAGGCCACGGGGCACCGTACAGGCCACGGGGCACCGTACAGGCCATGGGGCACCGTACAGGCCCTGGGCACCGTACAGGCCACGGAGCACCATACAGGCCATGGGGCACCGTACAGGCCACGGGGCACCGTACAGGCCATGGGCCACCCTACAGGCCACGGGGCACCGTACAGGCCATGGGCCACCTTTCAGGCCACGGGGCACCGTATAATCAGTCCTGCTGGAAATCATACCCAGGGTGTAATACGGCAGTTCGTGGCAGTTCGTAGCCCCCTTGAAAACATAAATTTTAAACAACGAATCTCAGCATGGTTTTACAAAGGGGCGTTCATGGCCTTACGAATTTATTAATTTTTTCACTAAGGTATTTGAGGAGGTAGATCATGGTAATGAATATGATATTGTGTATATGGACTTCAGTAAGGCTTTTGCAGGGTCCCACATCAGAGACTATTGAGGAAAATTAAAGCACATGGAATAGGGGAGAAATTTTTTTTTGGATGAGGCTGGTTGACCAAAAAAAGGGAGCAGAGAGTTTTCATAAAAGGGGAGAAACAGGGGGGAAGCGTCCCCAGCGGGTTCCCCAGGGGTAGTGTTGGGCCCCGTGTTCACAAACTAATAAAAGACCCTAGATGAGGGCAAAAGAGCGACATCGGGGGTTTTCCCTGCACCAAAATAGGCCCCGAATTCATTCTGCGGGGGATTCGGCACAAGGGAAAATTTGAAAGAGATGCAGTGGTCGGAGAAATGGCAGATGCAGTTTAAAATAGACAAATGCAAAGTTCTAAATGTTGGAAGAACAATAACCTGCACATATAAAAACTAAATAAAGTGATTTTAATATTACGGGTTGCGAAAAAGATTTGGAGTTCTGGTTGCAGTAATCTAAACCAAGAAAAAAGTGTAAGTGTTCGCAATAAGTAAAAGAATTTCCCTTTGGTCATTCAAAAAAGCATAAAAATAGGAGTCCCCAGGTTTTTCTTCAAAATCTATACATCCCTTTGGGTTTGGGCCCATTTAGATTATGCTGCACATTTTTTGGTCATGGATGGGTTGGGGTGCAAAATAAAAATATTAAACTATTAAACAAGATTGCAGAATGGATATAAATTCCGGAAAATGTACAAAGGAGGTGAAAAAGTTGATCCATGTATAAAAACCTTCCTTGAGGATAACCCAAGGGCCCTGAATCTTCACTCCTAAAAAGAGTAAAATTTGGGGGGAATGATGAGGTGTATAAATGGAAGACAGGAAAAAATAAAGGGGATTTAAATAGTGTGCTAAAATATTTTCCTAGACAGGACTCGCAGAAAGGTTTTTAAGTTGGAAAAATTAATTTTCGGGAAGGATTTGGAAAGTACTGGTTTGGAAATAGAGTTGTGGAGGGTGGAACAAATCCAGTACTTTTAAGGGGCCGAAGTTTGTTAGCTTTAAAAATAGGTTGGATAAATACATGAGGGGAGGGGGTGGGTGTGAACTGGACCTGATAGCTTGTGCTCCCAGGTGGTTTGCGGTTCCCCCCTTAAGCAATTGGGGGCCCTGATGACTGGTTGGGTGCATTGGTTAAACCGGTAGGGACTTTGGGCCTGCCCCGCATGGGCCAGTAGCCTTCTGCAGTGTTCCTTCGTTCTTATGTTCTTATGTTCCAGTCCTCCGAACTTGTTGTGTTAAAAGATATCTTAGAATACGATGTACGTATTTATTTATTTATTTTTAATTTGAACATGATACAGAGAAGTACAATAATACAGTTATTAAAGTACAACATGCCAAAGCCCCTTGTATGCAGAGCATTATGGGCAGGCTTAAAATTAACTTGAGATTAATCTAAGCAATGATGTATTTAGTGGTAAAAACATTATTATTGATAGGTAATGTATTGTATCATTCGTAAAAAAAAAAATAAGTAGAGAATAAGCATAATATATAATACTAAATAAGTGTTATAAAAACTGATATACTAAGAGGTAATTAAAAGTGAGGAAAGGACGGTCAGCTGTTAAATTCACTAGCGTCCAGAATGAACCACAAAATACTTTCACCTCTTCCTCAGGAACTGTGTTCGTCTTAATGGAATTTGCTAATTTCTCCTTTTAAAATGTCCATCTATTTTAAATTCATTATTACATTTATGCTGCTCTTGTAGAATTAATAAAACGTATATATTATATATGAAATATACGTATACCGCGACTGTTTATATATAAATTAAAAGGATTTCTTTCTGCGACCTTAGACACGCAGGTGAAAGTTTCATATGTACAACAAGAAGCTAGCATATACACTTCAATCATCTGTTAAAAAGATTTAACAATAAAGAACTCCTTATAAATTAGATGAAATATCGAAAATAAATATAATTTGATGCTCTTTGTTAAATTCAGTTGCAACGTCAGCTTTTTCTTTCGTCTATATATTGAGAGGGAGACCAATGTGAATTTCGCCTGAGGTTGGGAGTCGTTGGAGGAAAGATGGCGTCTACAGACAAGCTCTCGCGTCGCTACGAGTCTAGGGACAATTTTCATGGTTCCGATGGTGGGAAATACGGAAAAGAATCAAAATATGACGATCCTCCTCACTCTAGATTGTTTATTGTGTGCGGGAAGTCCATCAACTGAAGAGGATTTCCGCGAAAGTTTCTCTAAGCATGGCACCATTGAGGAAAATATGGGTAGTGAAGGACAGAAAACACCGATGAACCTAAAGGTAAGTCACTAGACTTAAACCGAGGTTGTTGCGACGGTACGTAGGGTTAGTAAGGTACAGTAATAATGTAGGAAGGAGTTAAATGTTTAAATGTAGACGAGGAGTGATGGCGGCGGGGCGGCGGCGGCGTGTCAGACCCACGCCCAGGACCCCCACTATCGATCCCTTCACCACATATATACGTCTGACATACTCTTCCCTTAAGATGTTTCACCAGCCAATTACGGCTTCAGCAGTTAATATCGAGACGATATGCGTAGTCAGTACAAGATGAAGAAAGAGTCCCCCAGCCTGGCAGAACTATACACCAAACTACTACAGCAAGACTGAGGGACTCATTACCTCATCTACTCTCTTTGTATATTGTATTGAATTAATAAAGCCACTGAATGACGAAGCGTCTTCAAATAAAGATACCCAGGTGCTCCATATACCTAATACCTCATAGTTAGTATTGTATACCATTATTGTAATGATCCTTCTCTCAGACAGGATATATACCAGTATGTATATACCGTCAAGTACTGTATACGTAAACAGCTTAGGCTAATTCATATTTTAGGGATGAAGGGTATTTATACTAGTGTACAAGCGAATTGCAGCCTTAAAGACTAAATATATTGACTTGATTGGGCTGTCATGGCTTCAGATCTCTATAATTGCTATGTAAATCTATTGTAAAGATTAAAAGTTTATTGCTGGATGACACCGAAATTGGCCGTCAAATTCATTCTAATGAGGACACTAGAGCACTCCAGGATTTGAATAGACTGATGCAGTGGTCCGAGAAGTGGCAGATGCAGTTTAATATAGACAAAAGTTCTAAATGTTAGACAGGAAAATAATTCATGCTACGTATGAACTAAATAATGTGGAGCTTAATATTACTGATTGCGAAAAGGATTTAGGAATTCTGGTTAGCAGTAATCTGAAACCAAGACAACAGTGCATTAGTGTTCGCAATTAAGCTAACAGAATCCTTGGCTTCATATCAAGAAGCATAAATAATAGAAGTCCTCAGGTGCTTCAACTTCTTTGGTTAGGCCTCATTTAGACTATGCTGCACAGTTTTGGTCACCATATTACAGAATGGATATAAATGCACTGGAAAACGTACAGAGGGGATGACAAAGTTGATCCCATGTATCAGAAATCTTCCCAATGGGATAGACTGAGGACCCTGAATCTGCACTCTCTCAAAAAGCGTTAGAATTAGGGGGGGATATGATCGAGGTGTATAAATGGAAAACTGGAATTAAAGGGGCTGTAAATAGCTTGCTAAAAATATCTAGCATAGACAGGACTTGCAGCAATGGTTTCAAATTGGAAAAAGTCAGATTCAGGAAGGCTATAGTAAAGCACTGGTTTAGTGATAGTTGTGGTTTGAGTGGAACAAACTCCCGAGTACCGTTATAGAAGCTAAGACGTTGTGTAGTTTTAAAAATAGGTTGGATAATTGTATGAGTGGGTATCAGTTGGACCTGACTAGCTTGTGCTACTAGGTCAGATGCCGTGCTCCTCCCTTAAGTGAATGTGATTGACCTGACTAGGTTAAGGCATTGGCTTAAGCCAGTGGGAGATTTGGACCTGCCCCACATGGGCCAGTAGGCCTGCTGCCATGTTCCTTCTTTCTTATGTTCTTTTGTCAGAGGCATCAGTAAATCCTGTAGGCTCATGGCTCTAGTGGTAAAGCCTTTAGTTTGCATTTGAAGGACCTGGGTTTGATTCCAGCACAAGTAGAAATGTTGGATATGTTTCATTACATCTGTTCACATAGCTGTAAGTAGGTACCTGGGTGTTGGCAGACTTTTGGGTCATTCTGGAGAAGAGGAGCAAAGTACTCTAATGGAAATTAACCAGGCATAGTTGCTTTATTGGGTTATCCAGGGTTACCATTTTTCGGGTTAATCCAAATAAAATCTTATCACCCTGTGGAAGTAAATGGCATGGTGATTCTGTACCAACAAGATATGGAAAAGACTATGTAATCAGGACTTTAAAAGAATTGTTTCGTCACAAGTGGCTTAGTCATATGACTGAAGAAGCCACTCTGGGCAACAAGTTTCCTTTATGTACTGAACTGCACAATAGTGCCATTTTTCAATAACTTGTTGATGTAATTGAACTAGTCCCAAACTTCACATAAAACACATTTTCTGGATGATTGTAATCCTATAATGTCATGAATCTCTAAGGATAACTCAAAACCAAAATAATGTTATCAGCTGTGGACAATTTCAACATTGTTTGCACTAAGCATGTAATTATTGTACACACATACATTACAGTTAGAACTAGATTAAAATTCCTGGCAGGAACTCCAGTGGAAATAGTCACATACACTTTATTTCATTATCTAGGATGTTATTTTTGGTCCTTATTGAATATAGGACTATGTCAGAACTAAGGCATTATTTCATTTTTAAGAATACAAGCAATCTATCTGTACTATGGCAACAGTAGTTATTTCTTGTATAAATTGCACCAAAAAAAAGTAGATATTATCAAAAACAAATATTTTGTAGAACACACTTGTAGGGGCATATTAACCATTAGTATTGTCACATGACACATGGCCAGTCACAAATCGTTTACATGACATGACACTCTTGACCAGTCACAGTGAACATAAACATTGACACATCCATTTCCAAATCTAACAGTACAGGAGTAAATTTTTTCTGATTATTATACTTTTTATAGTTATACTGTACTTACATTTTATAATATAAACAAACATAATTTTGCAGATGAGTACCACAGTAGAATAATTATTAGGTTAGGCTATGTTCCAGGAGTAAAACTCATCAAAGGTATAGGTTGTATTAGGTTTGGCAACATTAGGGTTTGTTGCATTTTTAATTCATTTGCACAGCTGTATTGGACATTTTAATAAATAAATTGTTGCTAAACTCTCACAAGGACTTGCACTTTATTATTAAATTAACTTTTTTGGGCCCAGTAATGTATTCTCTCAGACCATTGTGAAAAAACTGTAATGTATGCAAAGCCTAAATAAAAACTTAATGAAAAAGTAGATTTATTACCATACACCACAAGTAAATTTAGCATTGGTTAGGATATATGCTAGATTGTGTCATTTATTGTGTTTGGGTAATCTGTAACTTCCCTTGTAGAAAGACTATGAAATCTTCTGGGTTATTGAAATGCAAGGTAACTTGCAAACGTTCCTAAGTTACTGATTGGTCAGGAGGAATCTGATATTTTCCTACTGTCGAGGGGTTCTCCTTTGTATGAGTATAGTAAAAGTACAGCATAGGAGAGCACTAAACTAAATCGTTATAACTCATGGTTATAGTTTAAATAGTCACTGATCATGCTGCCTGGATAACTCAGTGATTGGGAAAATTGGTAATTAGCTCAGGACGGTTATTTTCCCAGGGTAACTGAAAAGTAAACCACAGTACAGTGGAACCTCTACTTGCGAGCACATCCACTTGCGAGTTTTTTCCAAATACGAGCAGTCAATGGGTCGATTTTGTGTTTCCATATGCGAGCGAAATTTCCATAAGCGAGCAGACCTCAAGGGAGGGTCCTTGATGCTGGTGAGGGGCTCTTGCTCTTTATCTAGGGAATTGGATCTCATTTGTTTGTTGGACTGTCTTATTGAAACTTGGGCAATGTTGATGGAAAGATGCTTCTTAACATACACCAAAAATGAAAGAAATTGGAGCATAAATAATGGAGTTCACTTCTCAGCAATTAGCTACCCCTTAGTGGTAATTTTGATGTTTTTTATGGGTTTATTCTCGTTTTTTTTGGGCTCATTTGGTGAATGGAAGATATAATACATAAATAAAATTTTT
>NC_069495.1:18692536-18734679 GCF_026875155.1 Cherax quadricarinatus | reverse complement strand
ACTCAGCATACTGAGTGTTTTCCTAGGTGCAAGGACTCGTGTCAGGAGCTTCAGAGACTAATTTCAAGTGGAGAGAGAGTAAATGCGTGTTTTAAATTCAGCTCTCACAGGGCTGGGCATAGGAATGCAGGATCGAGTCCTGGCTAAGTCGCAGTTCTATTAATGATTCAGAATCACTTGTTTCATGATTTCATTAAGGTGGCCTGGTGGTTAACGCTCTCGCTTCACACGGTGAGGGCCTGGGTTCGATTCCCAGCCAGAGTAGAAACATTGGACTGTTTCTTTCCACCTGTTGTCTATGTTCCCATCAGTAAAATGGGTACCTGGGTGTTAGTCGACTGGTGGGGGTCGCATCCTGGACACTGACCTAAGGAGGCCTGGTCACAGACCGGGCCGCGGGGGCGTTGACCCCCGGAACTCACTCCAGGTAAACTCCAGGTAATATATATATATATATATATATATATATATATATATATATATATATATATATATAAAATATATATATATATATATATATTACAACCTTAACAATGCAACAAGTTGATAATTAACTAAATGATTAGTGAGGTGACGATAATTAATCTAGCAATTACTCGCATGTTATAATAAGTTAAGGACCTCTGTCTGCCTATCCAGTGATGGATATATGGTGAAATTATGGTTTTCTTTTAATTTCTCTAATTTGTAACTTGTAACTTGATAATGGTCCAGAATGGACCGAAACCTCACGTTAAGCTTCATCTTCCAAGTTTGGGTATTTGTGAATTGTTCCAGCCGGGATATTGTGACCTTCATTATTCCTCATAAGATATTCAGAAAAAACTTTTATTGAAACATTCGGCTTTGTGCAGAACTTAGTGAATAAATAAGTAGGTACGGGTTCACAAGAGTAAAATTATCATACATGGTAACATGTGTAAATTACATGTGTAAATTGTGGTCAAGATAACGCTCTACATAGAGCTGCACATTTTCACATTAAAAGCCTCTCTGTACCCTTTTTTTGATTCCAGTCTCATACATAGTTTCTCAACAGTTGGTGTATGGAATGACAGAAACGAGTCCAGTGACCTTCCAGTGTTTTCCAGTCAGACTCTCCACAAGTCAGGTCCTCTACAGTAGGTTATCCTGGTGAACATATCGAGGTAGGTACCATCACTGTCGTAAAAATACCAACAAAACAGGTGCCAATTATACTGAGGTACATGAACTTCGTACACATGTAGGTTAGGTTAGGTAAGAGGTGTTAGGAAACAGGACAAGTGTTTTATGACTTAACAGCCCATTTCAAAATTGAATATAAAAACATCTTGTAATATGAACACGTAATAAACTTTCTCATGACTTAAGAAAGTTAACTTTGCAACAAGATCACAGTAAACAAAGTGATATCAAAATAGGCAAAACAACCACTCAGAAAAATTAATGAAATTCCAGCGAGTGGGGAAGTTCTCAGCCACTCGCCCGTCTGCGAACTGTTAAGTATATATATATATATATATATATATATATAATATAAAATATATATATTATATATATATATATATATATATATATATGATACCACCTCTAGAACTATTCTAGGGACCCTCATCCTCAGAGAAAAGAATAAAATTGCTTCAGGAAACTCAAGGTTCTCCCTGAAGCTGTTTGAGAATTTTCTCCTACCCCCCCCCCTATATTTAATTAATATATATTTTATTTAAAGACAAAATACATTGACAAAACATTCACAAAGATACAGAAAGTAAAACAAAATAGGTAACTCAGAGCTACATCTCGAATACTTCGTCCAGCTCCCCGGCGGTGGGCCGCGTGCCCAGAATGCTGCAGGCATTTCCTTTCTGGATCGCAACACTGAGTCTCTAAAAGAGGAAGCTGGCCGCTCTGTGGTCCTTGGTTTCTATGATGAGCTTTTCACCCAGCTCTTTGAGGAACTTTAGAGCACACTTGCCCCATGCTCCAAGGGTCTCCGACCCTATTGGGATGAAGTTAAAGCAAGGGGAAGGTCTTCATATTTGCGGATCTTCTGGGTCTCCCTATGGCTGGCAGCTCCACCTCCTTCCACTACAGAGTATGGCAAGTAGGTGTCTGCCAATGTGGCGGCACAGGTGTAGCCCCAGGCAATCTGCCTTCCATCCTTCCATGATAGCATAGTGGCTCCATCAGGACGCTTTTGACTTCTGTCGGACCTCTGCACTTGGGGTTCCCGTTGAGCTGGGCAACGGGCTGTGGCGAGGCTTCTCTTTATAATGTCATTGACCTCCTCATGCCTGGCATACTTCCGTTCTGCTGTGTGACACACGAGACCATGAAGTCCGAATTGATCAGCTGTCGCCCTGCCGCAAATACACCTATGTTCGGTGAGGATTGGGGCAGCTAGGCGAAGAGCAACACCAGTCCGAATGGCCTGTGGGTCTAGTCGAGTGCCCAAGGAGGGATTGGGAACAGCTAACAGGAAATCTCCTGAGTGTGGTGCCTTCACTGCCAGGAGACGAGCTTTGTCCTTTTCTGAGGCGTTGGACAGCATTGTGTTGGCGATTTTTTCCATGATTGGTTTGTCCCAATGGGACTGTTTGTGTTCTTTTGGAGGAGCTGGTCTACTGGAGGAATCTGTAAGGGTGTCCCACCAAATCGCTGCTTCAGTAAACCTGGGATCTTGAGCTCCTACCATATCTCTCAAGTGTTCGGAAACAATCTTGACTAATGCACTGGAAGCCAAACACGAAGACAGAAAAGCAGGTAAAGCAACATGCGTTGCTTTGCGCACCCCTATACCTCCCAGTCGCACTGGGAGGGTTGCCTGATCCCATTGCTGATCCTCTAGTGACAGGTTCAGTGCCTTCTTAAAGGTTGACCTCAGGTGTGCGTCATATTCGTCGAGTGTTGGGTTGTCAAAAGAGGGTGCACACCTCAGGAAGTGAGTGAGTCTTGGAATAGTAAGGCACCTTGTGAGGAGATACAGAGCATCATGGGCATCAAGATTGCTTATTCTCTCCTCCATTCTCATCAGGTCATTCAATTTGTCCTTGAGGACTGTGTCGATGGCTTGGTGACCCAGCGGTGCTCTCAAGAGGGTACTGTAATAAAGTTGGTAGAATTACCGACAATATGTAAAGTAAAAGGACACAAGTGCAACTAATGTGACATTTATTGTGGCAACGTTTCGCTCTCCAGGAGCTTTATCAAGCCATTACAAACAATACATGGACACAGAGGGTATATAAAGGCTCAGAGTGAGGTGAATACTAGTGAGGTACCATTTCGATGTTCACTAGTGGTAGTAGTAGTAGTGGTAGTGACAAAAGTAATACAATATGGTAGAGCAATTAATTCGTACATGAGAAAAAATATAAAAGCTATTACTTGGGTAACAAAAAATAGGTTGGACAAATATAAACTGGAATGAGGCGTTTTGTTTCATGTTCACTCTCTGTGTTTTTGTGTAGAATAACAAGCACGAGAGTGAACACTGAAACAAGCGCCTCTTCCAGTTTTATTTTGCCCAAACCTATTTTTATTTACCCAAGTAATACTTTTATACCCTTTTTACTCTGACAATTATTGCTCACCATATTGTATTCTTTTTGTCACTACCACTATACTACTACCACAGTGACTCGAAATGGTACCCACAGTATTCACCTCACTCTGACCTTTATATACCCTCTGGTCCATGTATTTTTTGTAATGCTTGTAAAGCCCCTTTGGAAGGAAACGTTGCCACAAAAATGTCACATTAGTTGCCTTGGTCCTTTATTTTACAATTTGGGAAATTTTACCAACTTTTTTACAGTACCCTCTTGAGAGCACCGCTGGTCACCAAGCCATCGACACAGTCCTCAAGGGCAAAATTTAAAACCTGATGAGAATGGAGGAGAATAACAATCTTTATGCCCAGATGCCTGTATCCCTACAAGGTGCCTTTCTTCCAAAACCACCACTTCCTGAGGTGTCCCCTCTTTTGACAACCCCAAACCCCGAAAGATATGACGCACACCGAGGTCAACCTTTAAGAAAAGGGACTGAAACCCGTCAAGAGGATCAGCAATGGGTCAGGCAACCCCCCGTGCGACGGGAGGTATAGGGGTGCGCAAAGCAAAAGCATGTTGCTTTACCTGCTTTTCGTCTTCGGTTTCTTCCAGGCATTAGTCAAGATTTTTTCCGAAAACCCTTTAAGATATGGTAGGGGCTCAAAATCCCGTTTATGAAGCACGTTTGGTGGACCCCTTTCAATTCCTCCAGTGACCAGCTCCTCCAAAAGAAACAAACAGCCCATTGGGACAAAACCCCAAACATGAAAAAATCGCCCAACACAATGCTGTCCAACGCCTCAGAAAAGGACAAAGCTCGTCTCCTGGCAGTGAAGGCACCACACTCGGGAGATTTCCTGTTAGCTGTTCCCAATCCCTCCTTGGGCACTCGACTAGACCCACAGGCCATTCGGACTGGTGTTGCTCTTCGCCTAGCTGCCCATCCTCACCGAACATAGGTGTATTTGCGCAGGGCGACAGCTGATCAATTCGGACTTCATGGCTCGTGTGTCACACAGCAGAACGGAAGTATGCCAGGCATGAGGAGGTCAATGACATTATAAGAGAAGCCTCGCCACAGCCCGTTGCCCAGCTCAAGGGGAACCCCAAGTGCAAGGTCCGACAAAGTCAAAGCGTCCTGATGGAGCCACTATGCTATCATGGAAGGATGGAAGGCAGATTGCCTGGGGCTACACCTGTGCCGCCACATTGGCAGACACCTACTTGCCATACTCTGTAGTGGAAGGGGGTGGAGCTGCCAGCCATAGGGGGGACCCAGAAGATCCGCAAATATGAAGACCTTCCCCTTGCTTTAACTTCATCCCAATAGGGTCGGAGACCCTTGGAGCATGGGGCAAGTGTGCTCTAAAGTTCCTCAAAGAGCTGGGTGAAAAACTCATCATAGAAACCAAGGACCACAGAGCGGCCAGCTTCCTCTTTTAGAGACTCAGTGTTGCGATCCAGAAAGGAAATGCCTGCAGCATTCTGGGCACGCGGCCCACCGCCGGGGAGCTGGACGAAGTATTCGAGATGTAGCTCTGAGTTACCTATTTTGTTTTACTTTCTGTATCTTTGTGAATGTTTTGTCAATGTATTTTGTCTTTAAATAAAATATATATTAATTAAATATAGGGGGTGGTAGGAGAAAATTCTCAAACAGCTTCAGGGAGAACCTTGAGTTTCCTGAAGCAATTTTATTCTTTTCTCTGAGGATGAGGGTCCCTAGAATAGTTCTAGAGGTGGTATCATATATATATATATATATATATATATATATATATATATATATATATATATATATATATATATATATATATATATATACTTAACAGTTCGCAGACGGGCGAGTGGCTGAGAACTTCCCCACTCGCTGGAATTTCATTAATTTTTCTGAGTGGTTGTTTTGCCTATTTTGATATCACTTTGTTTACTGTGATCTTGTTGCAAAGTTAACTTTCTTAAGTCACTGAGAAAGTTTATTACGTGTTCATATTACAAGATGTTTTTATATTCAATTTTGAAATGGGCTGTTAAGTCATAAAACACTTGTCCTGTTTCCTAACACTCTTACCTAACCTAACCTACATGTGTACGAAGCTTCATGTACCTCAGTATAATGGCACCTGTTTTGTTGGTATTTCTTACGACAGTGATGGTACCTACCTCGATATGTTCACCAGGATAACCTACTGTAGAGGACCTGACTTGTGGAGAGTCTGACTGGAAACACTGGAAGGTCACTGGACTCGTTTCTGTCATTCCATACACCAACTGTTGAGAAACTATGTATGAGACTGGAATCAAAAAAAGGGTACAGAAGAGGCTTTTAATGTGAAAATGTGCAGCTCTATGTAGAGCGTTATCTTGACCACAATTTACACATGTAATTTACACATGTTACCATGTATGATAATTTTACTCTTGTGAACCCGTACCTACTTATTTATTCACTAAGTTCTGCACAAAGCCGAATGTTTCAATAAAAGTTTTTTCTGAATATCTTATGAGGAATAATGAAGGTCACAATATCCTGGCTGGAACAATTCACAAATACCCAAACTTGGAAGATGAAGCTTAACGTGAGGTTTCGGTCCATTCTGGACCATTATCAAGTTACAAGTTACAACTTAGAGAAATTAAAAGAAAACCATAATTTCACCATATATCCATCACTGGATAGGCAGACAGAGGTCCTTAACTTATTATAACATGCGAGTAATTGCTAGATTAATTATCGTCACCTCACTAATCATTTAGTTAATTATCAACTTGTTGCATTGTTAAGGTTGTAATATATATATATATATATATATATATATATATATATATATATATATATTTTATATATATATATATATATATATATATATATATTACCTGGAGTTTACCTGGAGTGAGTTCCGGGGGTCAACGCCCCCGCGGCCCGGTCTGTGACCAGGCCTCCTTAGGTCAGTGTCCCAGGATGCGACCCACACCAGTCGACTAACACCCAGGTACCCATTTTACTGATGGGGAACATAGACAACAGGTGGAAAGAAACACGTCCAATGTTTCTACTCTGGCTGGGAATCGAACCCAGGCCCTCACCGTGTGAAGCGAGAGCGTTAACCACCAGGCCACCTTAATGAAATCATGAAACAAGTGATTCTGAATCATTAATAGAACTGCGACTTAGCCAGGACTCGATCCTGCATTCCTATGCCCAGCCCTGTGAGAGCTGAATAAAGCACGCATCACTCTCTCTCCACTTGAAATTAGTCTCTGAAGCTCCATGACCACGTATGTCCTTGCACCTAGGAAAACACTCAGTACTGCTGAGTGTCTGGTGTTTAAGGACTGTTGGTCAAGTGAATAGAGTGATGCGTACTTTGTTCAATTCTCACAGGGCAGGCCATGGGAACGCAGGATCGAGTTCTGGTCAAGCCACAGTTCTGTTTACCTGGAGTTTACCTGGAGAGAGTTCCGGGGGTGAACGCCCCCGCGGCCCGGTCTGTGACCAGGCCTCCTGGTGGATCAGAGCCTGATCAACCAGGCTGTTGCTGCTGGCTGCACGCAAACCAACGTACGAGCCACAGCCCGGCTGATCAGGAACTGACTTTAGGTGCTTGTCCAGTGCCAGCTTGAAGACTGCCAGGGGTCTGTTGGTAATCCCCCTTATGTGTGCTGGGAGGCAGTTGAACAGTCTCGGGCCCCTGACACTTATTGTATGGTCTCTTAACGTGCTAGTGACACCCCTGCTTTTCATTGGGGGGGATGGTGCATCGTCTGCCAAGTCTTTTGCTTTCGTAGTGAGTGATTTTCGTGTGCAAGTTCGGTACTAGTCCCTCTAGGATTTTCCAGGTGTATATAATCATGTATCTCTCCCTCCTGCGTTCCAGGGAATACAGGTTTAGGAACCTCAAGCGCTCCCAATAATTGAGGTGTTTTATCTCCGTTATGCGCGCCGTGAAAGTTCTCTGTACATTTTCTAGGTCGGCAATTTCACCTGCCTTGAAAGGTGCTGTTAGTGTGTGTGTGTGTACTCACCTATTTGTACTCACCTATTTGTGGTTGCAGGGGTCGAGTCCTAGCTCCTGGCCCCGCCTCTTCACCGGTTGCTACTAGGCCCTCTCTCTCCCCGCTCCATGGCTTTATCAAACCTCGTCTTAAAACTGTGTATGGTTCCTGCCTCCACTACGTCATTTTCTAGGCTATTCCACTGCCTTACAACTCTATGACTGAAGAAATACTTCCTACTATCTCTCTGACTCATTTGTGTCTTCAACTTCCAATTGTGGCCTCTTGTTTCTGTGTCCCCTCCCTGGAACATCCTGTCTTTGTCCACCTTGTCTATTCCACGCAGTATTTTATATGTCGTTATCATGTCTCCCCTGACCCTCCTGTCCTCCAGTGTGGTCAGGCCGATTTCCCTTAATCTTTCCTCATAGGACATTCCCCTTAGCTCTGGAACTAACCTTGTCGCAAACCTTTGTACTTTCTCTAGTTTCTTGACGTGCTTTATCAAGTGCGGGTTCCAAACAGGTGCTGCATACTCCAGTATGGGCCTGACATACACGGTGTACAGTGTCTTGAATGATTCCTTACTAAGGTATCGGAATGCTGTTCTCAGGTTTGCCAGGCGCCCATATGCTGCAGCAGTTATCTGATTGATGTGTGCTTCCCGGGGACATGCTCGGTGTTATACTCACCCCAAGATCTTTCTCCTTGAGTGAGGTTTGCAGTCTTTGGCCACCTGCCTATTTCTCTGTCTGTGGTCTTCTGTGCCCCTCCCCCATCTTCATGACTTTGCATTTGGCAGGATTAAATTCGAGAAGCCATTTGCTGGACCAGGTGTCCAGTCTGTCCAGGTCTCTTTGAAGTCCTGCCTGGTCCTCATCAGATTTAATTCTCCTCATTAACTTCACATCATCTGCAAACAGGGACACTTCTGAGTCTAACCCTTCCGTCATGTCGTTCACATATACCAAAAATAGCACTGGTCCTAGGACCGACCCCTGTGGGACCCCGCTCGTCACAGGTGCCCACTGTGATACATCATTACGTACCATGACTCGTTGTTGCCTCCCTGTCAGGTATTCTCTGATCCATTGCAGTGCCTTCCTGTTATATGCGCCTGATGCTCTAGCTTCTGCACTAATCTCTTGTGAGGAACTGTGTCAAAGGCCTTCTTGCAGTCCAAGAAGATGCAATCAACCCACCCCTCTCTCTCTTGTCTTACTTCTGTTTTTATCATAAAACTCCAGAAGGTTTGTGACACAGGATTTGCCTTCCGTGAATCCGTGCTGGTTGGCATTTATACTCCTGTTCCGTTCCAGGTGCTCCACCACTCTCTCCTGATAATCTTCTCCATAATTTTGCATACTATACACGTCAATGACACAGGTCTATAGTTTAGTGCCTCTTTTCTGTCTCCTTTTTTAAAAATGGGAACTACATTTGCCTTCTTCCATACCTCAGGTAGTTGCCCAGTTTCCGGGGATGTGTTGAAGATTGTGGTAAGTGGCACGCACAACATATCTGCCCCCTCTCTAAGGACCCACGGGGAGATGTTGTCTGGTCCCATTGCCTTTGAGGTATCGATGTCCCTAGCAGTTTCTTCACCTCCTCCTCATCTGTATGTATGTCGTCCAACACTGTTGGTGTATTCCTTGCGGGTTTGTCCCCATCTGGTCTGTCCCCCCAGAGTCCCTTCCTGTCTCTACTGTAATACTTCCTTAAATCCGTGTGTGTTGTGTGTGTGTTAAAATATATATAAATATATATATATATAATATATATATATATATAATATTATATATATATATTATAATAACAACACTGCACTAGCCAAGGAGTCGAACCCATGCTGTTTTGGCCCGCCTTATGGTGAGAGAAAACACATGGCGCTATAGACCACTAGACCAAACAATCCTTAACAATGGTACATCCAGCAAAGCTAGATGTTGTACTCACCATGGAAGGACATACGGTGGTGTGGACGCCTCTGAGCTAATTTCATTCTACTCCCTGTTTGTGTACTGGCTCAACAAGCAGTATATTATATTACTGTACCCACGAAAAGAGTGGTATTGATAAATAACAACACTGCACTAGCCAAGGAGTCGAACCCATGCTGTTTTGGCCCACCTCATGGTGAGAGAAAACGCATGACGCTTTAGACCACTAGACCACAAGGGGTATTGAATCATTTACCAAACTGCAGCCAGCTGGGATTAGATCTTATAACACATTCTTCCGCCTCAAGAGACAGAACAATGGTCACATCGCCTTAACCACTCAATCAGCGATCCTACAAAGGTCTTGCACCCATCAGAGCTTAGTGATGTTCATGATCCTTGGATCATGAACAATGGTTGAGTGGTTAAGGCGATTTGAACCTTGTTAATTACCTTTAGATCATGAACAAGGAGAACCTTCACTGCATGTTTAGGTTCAGTCAAATACCTTAATTACGAGTCCCTTGACCCGTACCCTCTGGAGTGCAAGCACATAAAATGCATCATAATCTACACCTGGAAGTTCCTGGAGAGACTGACTCAAATCTGCACACCCGAAAGCAAAGACTAGGCAGACGGTGCAACATACCCCCAATAAAAAGAAAGGGTACAAGAGTATGTCGATAGTATGCCTACCCTGTTTCACATACCTCCTGATAAGGGAAATTGCTTGTCTATGGCCTGTTTTCGAGTGCCCAGCAGGGGGCTGGAGAATATGCATAGGATCCACCATTTGTCACTCAGTCTCTGAGTATCTCCAGTGCCTGGAAACCTTTGAAACAGAGGGTTTCCACAGCAGCAAATTCTCTGAGAGGTTTGACTTGTCCTGACCAACCCCCAAGAGAGTTTTCAGTGATAACTCCATCATGGAGCATCTCAGTAATGAGTTCTTCAGTGAAGACTCTTTGCGTATGAGGCAAACGGTAAGCAGGCACATAAGTGGGTTTAGTGCTTTTGTTCAGAGGAATACAGTGAGAAATAAATGGGGTTACTTATTATTATGATCAAATAAAGCACTAAACCGACAAGAGTCATGCAGCGTTGTGGGGCAGAAAACAGTGATGGGGCTATAAACAACTAGGTGGATAGGGGATCAGAGGTTAGGGAAGAAAAGGTCTGGAAGGGACACTAGGGACTATGTGTCAAAGTTTGTATAGTACAGCAGTTGCTGACAAAAAGTAAAAAAGTGATCGTAAGCCAAAGGCTGGTCCGTCTGCAAGAAGGGAAGGCAGGTAAGAGCAGTAGGGCAGCGGCGTCGGTGGAGGTAAATCCTGCGAGCTCGTGGGTAAACCGGACAATCCACATGAAAATGAAAACCTAAAATAGGGACTCGATAAACCTCACAGAGAGGGATAGGGTGTCATTCCATGACATACCCATGTGTAAGGCGTGTATGGCCGACGCAGAGACGGGAGAGAGCAGTCTCCCGAGTACGGCAACAATGGTAAGATGGCCACAAACCCAAAAGCGGTTTAATAGAGTGCAATTTGTTATGGTGCATGTCTGACAACTGTTGTTGCCAACGGCCACGAAGACGGTTAGAGATGATTGTAAAATAATCCCTGAACGGATTACATCAATAGGAAACCTGAAAATCAAGCACTGCTGACCGTGCAGTAGCATCAGCCTGTTCAATACCCCTCACATTAACGTGTCCAGGGACCCAATAGAAAAAATGTCTTTGTTTTTGCTAGCTACATGGTGCAACCAAAGTTGAATACGATGGACCATTGGATTAGGAGAATCAAATTGTTTAATGGCCTGTAAAGCACTGAGGGAATCTGAAATGATCACAGACGCCAAAGGAGACATACATGTAACATGGAGAAGCACTATGAAGATGGCATACAACTTGGCGGTAAAAATACTAGCCGAGTCTAATCAAATGACCTCGGACAACACCATCAGGGAACACCGCCGCAAACCCAACATCGTCTGAAGATTTAGAACCATCTGTATAAACAGCGATGGCACGAGAATGCGACCAGAACTGATCAAGAAAACGACAGTGAGAACCAGCCATAGGCAAGAGAGCTTTGGTGCACAGCAGTAGGGGAGAAGAGACACGAACTGTCGGAGGAAGGGGAAAGGCAGACGCTATATGAACATAGAAGGGAGGCAACTGGAGAGAAGACTGGAGTGAAGACGAAGAGAAAACGAAGTAAGCAGGGACGCCGATAAATAATGGGCTTCTACTATACGTAGAAGGAACCCAAAGGTCATGAGGGTGGACAAAGTAACGAAGGCAATGAGCATCACGATGATTGGCTAAGGAAGGAATGTTCGCTTCAGCATAGAGGTTCTCAACAGGGGATGAACGAAAGGCAGAAAGGCATAAACGTAGACCTTGATGATGAAGGGGATCTAACCTAGAAAGAGTTGCAGGGCAGAATGCAAACGGAGAAGAGTCAGGCGATCTGCTCCCCATGAATGATGAGCAAGAATTTTAAGGAGGATCATCCCACCATGGCAAGCTGCCTTCAAAGAGGAAATGTGAGATTTCCATGTAAACTGGAGATTGAACAGAAGGCCAAGAAACTTGACCCTATCACATTCCGGAATACGTGAGCTGTGTAAATACAATGGAATATCTGGGATAAGAAGACGTCTAGTGAAGGTAATGAAATGGGTTTTCGCACTAGAAAATTTCAATGCATGAGAAGTGGCTCAATGGGAAACATGGTCAATCGCATTCTGAAAGGAGGCCGCTACCAGACATCACTGCCTGCATAAGCTATAGTGAAGTCATCCACATGAAGCGACGACACAACTTTGTAGGACTCCCTCGATCTGAACAAAGTCTGAGGAAAGCATGGCGCCAACACGGACACAAAAATGTCTTTCAGATAAGACAGAAGCAAGGAAGGTCGGTAGATTGCCCTGGAGACCTAATTAGTGGGCCTGGGCTAAGATGTTATACCTCCAAGTGGTGTCATATGCCTTCTCAAGATCAAAAGAAACTGCTAGAATGGAGTGTTTATTAGTAAAGGTATTTTGTACATACGTATCTAAGTGGAGCAAAAGGTTCAACATAGAGCGGCCCTTGCAAAAGCCTTATTGGTGAGAGGAAAGACTATTGAGAGCCTCCAAATACCATATCAAACGTCTATTCATCAATCGTTCCATCACCTCGAAGACTACACTGGTCAGAGCAATGGGACGATAGTGAGAGGTATCAAGCCTCAAAGTGCCTGGTTTGCCAAACAGTAGTACAATGGCAGATTTCCATTGTTGAGGGAGAACCCCTCACGTCTAAACAAGATTGAAAAGACGCAAAGGGATTGTAAGGGGTGTAGAATGCAGATGTTGTAGTATACAGATATGAATATCATCAGGCCCAGCTGCCGATGACCAGCAAGCGGAAAGCGTGGACTCGAGCTCTAAGAGAGTAAAAGGTACGTTATATTCCTCCATCACATTAGAAGAGAAATCCAAGGGCAATTGCTCCCTGGCAGAACTAGAATCGAAAAACAAGGGACAGGTGAAGCCCTTGGGAGACATGGACAAGATAGTTCCCGATTTCCATGGGAACCTCAAGAGGTTCCACAACACTAACACCAGCAACCTGCAAAACGGGAGCAAAACACAACTTTCGTACCTTCTTCCAAATCCCACACATAGGGGTAGAAACGTTGTCTTGTTAGCAAGTGCATTTAGTGTCACATATGACATGGTGAGCGACTGCTCTTGCCCGCTTAAAATCCAAAAGATGATATGCAGTTCGATATCGATAACAGCCCCAAGCAGTACGTTTCAAACACACTGCACGAGCACACGCAGGAGACCACTAAGGCACACATGTCTGAGAATACCTGCCTGAAGTTTGAGGTATAGAACGTGATGCTGCAGCCACAACTAATGTCGAAAACTGGTGCACCAGCTCATCAACAGAGGACGAAGAAGGGTACCCACAAAAAGCGGTAAGATAAGAGTACAAGTTCCAACACACTCGTCCAAATTGCCAACGAGGGCTACAAGGCAGTCGGGAAAGCGATCACTGTCATGCAAATCCGGGAGAAGACCAAACGTAATCAAGTGCGATTGACGAGAAGCAGATAGAAAGATCAATGCAAGAGAGAGACTGAGAGTGAGAGTCAAAAATGGGATTGAGGGCACCCGTATTTAATACATGAAGAGGATGAGAAGTGAGAAATCTCTCCAACTGATCACTAAAGAGTTACAGTGGGACCCTCCCCAAAGATGATGGTGAGCGTTAAAATCACCTAACTAGATGGGCGGCGGCAGAGAAGAGATCAAGAATGCGATTTTCGAGATACAGAATGCATGGGAAGGGGAGAGATATAGAGAGCAAACTGTAAACCACCTGTGCAAATACATACAGGCTAGAGTATAATGCAGCAGAGAACGAACAAAGACCTGTTGAAACGGTATACCAACGTGCACAAGAAGTGCACTCTCATTAAAAGTTTCAAGAAAGGGATAAGAAGACTGTAACAGCACATAGCCCGAAACGGGACGAATAACAGCTGAGCGAACTTTAGACTCTTGTACCCCAACTCATACTGGGGAAAACTGGGAAAGCAACACCTGGAGCTCTGCCCGATTACCCATGAGGCCACGAATATTCCATTGTAAATAAGTCATTATGCCAACAATGGGAAGTGATAAAATCTACGGGCTAGTAGGATCAGTGAAGTCAATGTGTGGAGGCAACGGAAAGTGTGTAAGCAAGGAGGAATCAGAATGCTGTGAAGGAAAAGACTGATGAGAGGGTCGTGAAAAATAAGATGGGGTAGGAGGAGTTGTGCTGGTGTTCATCAAGGGTTTCGTCTCCGCAATATAGTCGAAGAGAGCGTCAAGTGTCTCAGTGGATAAGGAACCGCTGATACCATGACTTCAGAGACAGGTGTGAGGTAGTGCAAGTAGAGACCGGGGAGACTATGGAGGGAACCAAAGAGGTCTGAGAGGGAAGGGATTATGAACCTGGAGAGATGTGCCGGCAGGGACAGAAGAGTCATGTGGTGGAACAGGAGAGGAAGGAGGCTGGAAGAGGACTGGGGAAGAAGTCTGGGGGGAACAGAAGAGGGGACCACATGAGGAGGTGAACCTCCACCTTCGTGTGAGAATTAGAAAGGGGGTGATAACTAGGCACCAAGGCCTAAAAGGAAAACTGTTGGGGAATTGTAAGCACCAGAGGAATGCGAAGAGGCATTCCTCTGGTGCTTACACCAGAGACGGGTTCAACTTCGTAGGTGATAGGCGCGAAAAAGTTGCAGGTGTGCGAGGCCTGGCAGACTGGGAAATTAGTGGATGAGTAGATGAAGAAGTAGAGGTAGGAAGAGGTAAGGGAGATTGCCAGTGAAATAGTTAAGGAAGCTCACCTTGCGTACATGAAGTACAGTGACAATGTGTAAGCCGAGGCTGAGCTGGAGGAACGTGCGTTGTAAAGCTGACATAGTGACAACCCGTCTATTACTCTTACATCTGCTGACGTGATCAATGACTGTCTTCCTGTCCTATCACATACGTCCTATCACGGACGTCTGTAACCTAGAACAGCAGTACATTTCTGTGACACTGATACACCTATTGACTTTTCCAATTCCATCACTGGCTACAGTGTCTTCTTGCGGAAATGGTCATCAACGCTCATGTGCTTTACAGTTAGTTGAAAGCTCAAATATCGGAGTCAGGGTGGACTACACCATGTACACACACGCGCTGGGGCCAGGAGCTATGAATCGACCCCTGAAACCATAATTAGGTGAGTACACTCACACAAAATAGGTGAGGAGTTGAACCGCTCATCAAAAACTAATGGGGTTTTAAGAATATGAGATGACTAATCAGAGGAGTAGCGTATGGCTACACAGTATGAACATTTCAAACTGGGGGTCCAAAAATAATGATAGCAGTGATGTACAACCCGCCACCGAAAAGCAGGATGTCAAGACAAGACTATGATGAGAGTAACAGAGTGATGATGGACACACTTGTCGAGGTTGCCAGAAGGGCCCACATAAGCAGGGCAAAGTTAGTCATCAAGGGGGATTTCAACTGGCATTACTAGAAAACTTCATGTACCAACATGTTAGGGACTCAGTTAGAAAGAGAGAAGATGATAAATCAGCATAGCTGAGCCTCGTATTCACGTTGAGCAGTTCAGGCATAGGAGATATCACACGCCAAAGGCCCCTAGGTGCTAGCGATCACGTGGTCATGAGTTTCGAATACATTGTAGAATTAACAATGAATAGCGAAGCAGTGTGAAAAGGATGGGAGAAGCCAAACTTCTAAAAAGGGGACTACAAAAGTATGAGGCAATTCCTACACGAGGTGGAGTAAGTAAGCAAACTGTAGGTAAACAAAGTGCAGGAAGGCAGTGGAGAAGTTCATACCAAGGGGTAACAGAAGCGATATGAAAACCAGAGTGAAGTCATGGTTTACCAGGTGTGGTGGAGAGGCCAATGCCAAGTATGCTAGAGTATGGAAAAAAATATAGAAGGCAAAGGACCCAGAAAAAAAACGGAGTTGAGCCGAAGATCCAGAAATGAATATGCATGAATAAGCAGAGAAACCCAGCATCAATACGAGAATGACATAGCAGCAAAAGTCAAATCTGATCCAAAGTTGTTACACAGATACATCAGGAGGAAAACAACAGTCAAGGACAAGGTAATCAAGCTGAGGAGGGAAGGTGGGGAGCTCACAGGGAGAAGCTTCCAGTAAACCAAAGTGGTAGGGTGCACCAGTAAGAGCTGGACACACTGCACACAGCCGAGGAGGTGGTGAAAAAAACTGGTAGGGAAACTAGATACCTCGAAAGCCGTGGGCCCAGATAATCTCTCCTTGGGTCCTGAGAGAGGGAGTAGATGCACTGTGTGTGCTATTAACAATCGTCAATAAATATATCAAAACATGGCAACTGCCTGAGGTGTGGAAGACAAATGTAGTCCCGATTTTTAAGAAAGGAGACAGATAGGCTGCACAAAATCACAGACCAGCGTCGCTGAGATCATCAGGAGAAGAGTGGTGGAGCACCTAGAAAAAAACGGACTCACACATGACAACCAGCACGGATTCAGGGAAGGAAAATCCTGCATCACAAACCTTTTGGAGCTCTACGACAGGGTAACAGAAGACAGAACAGAGAGCGATGAGTAGACTGCATCTTCTTGGACTGTAAGAAAGCTTTCGATACAGTGCTACACAAGAGACTGGTTAAAAAGCTAGAGGAGCAGGCAGGAAAAGGAGGGAAAGTACTGCCATGGATCAGGGAATACGTAACAGGAAGGAAACAACGTGTGTTGGTACAGGACAAGGTGTCAGAGTGGGTGCATGTGTCGAGTGGATTCCACGAGGGTCAGTCCTAGGTTCGGTGCTGTTTCTGTTTGAATGACATGATGGAATGTGATGTGGGTCAACTGTGCTTGAAATCACAGGTTGACCTAACCAACCAGTGTAAACTGTCACACCCATTGCCTTGGCAGGGAAGTGTCAGGAATGTAGGAAGACTCTTGGCACCGTAGGACTCATGGTTCGAGGTAAGAGGAAATAAACAAGAACAAGAACTAGTAAGAAAATAAAAGAACCCAGAGGGGTGTGCATATATATGCTTGTACATGTACGTGTAGTGTGACCTAAGTGTAAGTAGAAGTAGCAAGATGTACCTGAAACCTTGCATGTTTATGAGACAGAAAAAAAGACACCAGCAATCCTACCATCATGTAAAACAATTACAGGCTTCAGTTTTACACTCACTTGGCAGAACGGTAGTACCTCCCTGGGCGGTTGCTGTCTACCAACCTACTACCTAGTATATATATATATATATATATATATATATATATATATATATATATATATATATATATATATATATATATATATATATATATATATATATATATATACTACAAAGAATGCTTCTGAAAGAAGCAAACATTTAAAATATAACAAAAATCGTTTACAAGTAAAGTTGTTACCGTAAGTCCCTCCATATTGAGTTCATCCATGACTGCCATGACTAGTTCCTGGGGACACGGAGCACCAGCCATGACTCCTGTTGACAAGGAGCTTATGTCTCTGGGCTTCCTGCGCTGAACATTCAGTATGTCGACGAACATCGTGGGTGTACCGTAGCAAGAAGACGCTCTGAAAATACAAGAAATAGTATACACGTAGGCAATACAGCGCCTGGGAAATGGATAGCAATCACATGTTTCTATAACTATACCAATAAACGAAAAAGTTTAGGAAGTGTCAATCAAATGCTACTTGAACTGTCAATATGGAGGTATAATATCCCAGCCGCAGAGTATCAAGAGTAACTTTACCTCTCGTCTTGTATCACCTGAAGGCAAACCTCGGGATCAAAGGCTTCACTGGGGAGGACGCAGGTTGCTCCATACAGAGCGCCAGCTATAACTCCACCAACACAACCAAAACAATGGTACAGCGGCACTGGCAGACAAATGCGTACATGCTGAAGAAAAAAATGTTGTATTATAAATTAAGGGATAATTGGAGTTGTATATCTTACGACAGTGAAATGTATTTACACAGAGGCGTATATCTGTTATTCATGACTCAAGAAATCGTAATGACACGATTGCAAACAAACCATACCCCCGGCTGGGATTGAACCCGACGGGCTGGAGTTTTGAGACTCTATGACCGCGGGTTCAATCCCAGCCGGGGGTATGATCTGTTATTCACTTAGTGTATATACACTGAGGTGTACTCACCTATTTGTGGTTGCTAGGGTCGAGTCATAGCTCCTGGCCCTGCCTCTTCACTAATCGCTACTAGGTCCACTCTCTCCCTGCTCCATGAGCTTTACCAAATCTCGTCTCGTTCCTGTCTCCACTACGTCATCTGCCAGACTATTCCACTTCCTGACAACTCTATGACTAAAGAAATACTTCCTAACATCTCTTTGACTCATCTGAGTCTTCAGCTTCCAATTGTGGCCCCTTGTTTCTGTGTCCCATCTCTGAAACATCCTGTCTGTGTAAATAAGAGATAAGATTTCCTTCGAATTTTTAATCCCAGAGGGTTAGCCACCCAGGATAACCCAAGAAAGTCAGTGCGTCATCGAGGACTGTAACTTATTTCCATTGGAGTCCTTAATCTTGTCCCCCAGGATGCGACCCACACCAGTCGACTAACACCCAGGTACCTATTTGCTGCTAGGTGAACAGGACAACAGGTGTAAGGAAACGCGTCGAAATGTTTCCACCCGCCGGGAATCGAACCCGGGCCCTCCGTGTGTGAAGCGGAAGCTTGAGCCACCAGGCCACCGAGCACAGAAGTGTAAATACAGTTTACCACAATCACTGTTACATGGTAAAAACTTGCCGATAAATATGATTAACACTGCAGTACTTATTATAAATAGAGATGATCTTCCGCTCTCTGTAGAGCTCAATCAACTCAGTGACTTGATAAAGCTCTACACAGAGCAGTACCTCGATCCTGTTTTAGAAATTAGTCATGACTGGATGCGTGCGGACGATCTTCAACCTTAATGACTAAATCAGCATTGGAAACCTGACAAATCAAAACCAGTTCCCTCTGTATTGGGTTATATTATCTTTTTTATATAAAAGAGGTAGCGCAACTAGCTCTATCGAGGCTCTATCCTCCGTTTTATTATAGACATAACACTACTCACACATACCAGCTTCTCTCCTACAGGCAAGTTAAAGAATACTATATTTTTCGACCTCATCCTAAGGCGACTGCTGAAGGCACCTAGGATGACACCAACATTATTGTCAGTGGGAAACATTAAACTCGTATGGATCATACAACCTGGGGAATGAGAGGTAAACAAACCATACAACGGACGGGGAATAGAACCCGCGATCAGAGAGCCTCAAAACTCCAGACCGTCGCGTTAGCCATTGGACCAGCTAGCCACAATCGTGCCATTACGATTTCGTGAGTCATGAATGAGAGGTAATTAGGTTCGAACATACGAAGGAAGGGTAGCTACAATTCCTTAGATCAACAGCCATTCACTGACATCAAGGAGCCTCCTTATATATTATATAAATAACCCGAACTTAGGACTGAAACTTGTGACGATGTTTTGGTCTCACTTGGACTAATAACAAGTTACATAGAGATGTGAGAAGGGAAGGCAGCCAGTATACGAGAGGTGGGCAGGGAAGGCAGCCAGTATACGACAGGTGGGCAGGGAAGGCAGCCAGTATACGAGAGGTGGGCAGGGAACAGGAGTGGTAGAACAAGAGAAACTGGTAGCAGTAGTGGTAATGGTAGCAGTATATGCAAAGAAACAGTCGAAGAATTAATAGTAGAGATAGTCTATAAGAACAAGAGTACAGAGAAGCACTTCAGGAGATCTACTGGCCAATGGGGATCCCTAATTATATATTGTAGCTCAAATACACGATGGTAATACGATTTAAAAATGAAATCTGGAATATGGAAACATGTAAAATTCTGAAGCAAAGACATGAAGCAGAGGAAGCTTTCATAGGGACAGTTTCGCTCTTTGTGGAGCTTTATCAAGTCACAGAGAAACGTTGTCCAATTAAAAGCTTCTTTTGCGACCAATTTCATTTCTCCATTATTACTGGCAGATCTGTATTTGGAACCAACTGTAAACTCAGCTACAATTACTTACACTTTTGTCATAGTCTGCTCGCCTGCCTGTGCTATAAGCATTGTTGATGACCATGTGATGGGTGAGGACAGCAGCCTTGGGTAAGCCAGTCGTACCCTGAAATAACATTAATAATTACACTCTACTTCACAATTATTATTATGTATCCCCGAAAGAGAACTATTAAGTGGCTACCAGAATTTTTTTCCCATTTTTTCTTCCTCCAACTTGTTTTCCTTTCACTCACAACTTAAATTATTATTATTATTATGATCAAAGAAAGCGCTAAACCGACAACGGTCATACAGCGCTGTGGGGCAGAAAACAGTACTGGAGAGACGATTAGAGGTGAAGGGAGAAAAGGGCTGGAAGGGACGCTAAGAGTTATGTGTCAAAGTTCGTACATTAAAACAGTGCAGCCATCTGCAGGAAGGGAAGATAAGGTACGAGTGGTAGGGCGTCGTCGTTGGATGTAAATCGTGCGAGCTTGCTGGTAAACCTGGCAATTGACAAGAAAGTGAAGAACCGAAATAGGGGCCCAACAAACCTCACAGAGAGGAATAGGTTGTTGTTCCATAAGATTCCCATGGGTAAGGCGAGTATGGTCAATGCGGAGACGGGAGAGCGCAGTCTCTCGAGTATGGCAACGGTGGTAAGAAATGACCACAAACCTAAAAGCAGTTTAATAGAGTACAATTTGTTACGGTGCATGCTCGACTATTACGGAGTACTGTAAAATTTTTTTTATATAAAATAACGCTCCATATATATAATTTTCCGTGTAGTATACTGAAAGTCGACGTGTATTATTCCCTGAAAGCTAACACGGCTGCGAAGACGAGCAGAGATGACTGGAAAATAATCTCTGAATGGAATACCTCCATAGGAAACCGGAAGCTCATGTACCGCTGACCGCGCAGCAGCATCCGCTTGTTTACTGCCCTCCACATCAACGTGTCCAGGGAACCAACAGAAAACAACGTTTCTGTTTTTGCTAGCCACACGGCACAACCATAGATGAATATGAAGGGCTAATGGATGAGGGGAATCAAATTGTTTATTGGCTTGTAAGGCACTGAGGGAATCTAAAATGATCACAAATGTCCAAGAAGACATAGTATGTAATACGGAGAAGCGCAATGAGGATGGCATACAACTCGGCAGTAAAAATACTAGCCAAGTCTAACAAATGACCTCGGACAACATCGTCAGGAACACTGCTGTGAACCGAACACTGTCAGAAGATTTAGAATCATCTGTATGAACAGAAACGGCATGAGCATGCGATTGGAAGTGATCAAAGTATCCAAAACGGTTGGGATCCTCTCCAAGATACGATACTACGTTACCGCAAACTGCCGTTCTCACCCTATACCATTCACTTATATATCCATACCTCACCTATGCTATCTGTGCTTGGGGTTCAACTGCAGCAACAAACCTAAAGCCAATAATAACCCAACAAAAAGCCGCAGTAAGAATAATCACTAAATCCCATCCCTGGCAACGACCCCCCCCCCCACTCTTCATAGATCTAATTTAATCCCTGTTCAGAACATCCACACTTACTACTGTGCAATCTATATTACAGGACCTTAAATTCCAATATTAACCTTGACCTAAAACGCTTTCTTGATAGTTGGGACAGGACCCACAGGCATAACACCAGACACAACATCTCTATGACATTCCCCGTGTTCGACTAAACCTTACAAAAATTCAATGTATTTCAAAGGATCTTAAATCTGGAACACCCTACTGAAAACTCTAGAACTGTAGACACATTCATCACTTTCAAAACTACAGTTAGAAAACATCTCATCTCCCTGATACACCCCAACAACTAACTACATGATAACACCTGGTGGTTCACAATTACACTCACTCACCCACTGACTATAAACCAGAAATACTAATCTTAATCTTAAAATAATAAATCCTAACTAGTCATAAGTTTGCCTATGTTACTCAAATATAGACATCTCGTATTGTGCCAAAACAAAAGCATTCACATTGCTAAACTCAAAATTATGATGTAGTCACTCAGCCTTAATACTATAATCTGTAAGGACTTAATGTTAAGAATTAATCTAAGTCTGCTGGAAATGCCTAGCCATGCTAGGTGTCCTAGTGGCCCCCTCTGTAATTAGTATTTTTTAACATGTAAACCACAAAATACCCAAAACCTGTAAACCCCACATTGTAACCATTATAGAGAATAAACTTGTAGAAAAAGAGAGCGAGAAGCAGTTGTAGGTAGGAGAACTTTGGCACACGGTAGTGCGGGGAGAACATACACGAACTGTCGTAACCTTCCAAGGGAGAAGGGAAAAGGCAGACGCTAAATAAACATACAAGGGAGGCGAGTAAGGGAAAATGGTCAAGAGTAAACAGGAGCGTCAAACAAATAATGGGCTTTTACTGTTGTCTGAGACCAACCTATACATAGACGGAACATGAAGGTCATGAGAGCGGACAAAGTAATGAAGGCAATGAGCATCACGACGATCAGTTAAGGAAGGAACATTTGCCTCAACATGGAGGCTTTCAACAGGGTATGAACGATGATGAAGGGAATCTAACTTAGAAAGAGTGGTAGGAAAAACTGCAGAATAGACTTGGTCTCTATAATCCAGCTTGGACAAGACTAGGGTGGAATGCAAACGGAGGAGAGTTCGGCGATCTGCTCCCCATGAATGATGTGCAAGAATTTTAAGGAGATTCAGCTGACCATGGCAAGTTGCCTTCAAAGAGGAAATGTGAGGTTTCCATGTAAACAGACGACCGAATAGTAAGAGAAGACACTCGACCCTATCACATTCTGGGATACGTGAGCCGTGTAAATACAATAGAATATCTGGGATAAGAGGTCGTCTAGTGAAGGTAATGAAATGGGTTTTCGTACTAGAAAATTTAAATCCATGAAAAGTGGCCCAATGGGAAACCCGGTCAATCGCATCCTGAAGGGAAGCCGCTACCAGGCGACAGTTAGCTCCTGCATAAGCTATAGTGAAGTCATCCACATAAACTGATGGAAGAACGGAAGGTAGGTCATTTATAGCCAAGAGAAAAAGGGTAGTGCTAAGGACACAACCTTATGAGACACCCTCGGCCTGAACAAAGTCTGAGGAAAGCGAGGCGATAACCTGGACACGAAATTGTCTGCCAGATAAGAAAGCAACAAGGAAAGTTGGAAGTTACCGCAGAGGCCTAAAGAGTGGGTTTGGGCTAAAATGTTATACCTCCAAGTGGAATCGTATGTCTTTCAAGATCAAAAAGGGAAAGTTGAGATAATGGTAGACAGGAAGTCTTCCAAACAAGTGCGCTCATCGTAGTTAACACTGCAGCAAGCCTACTGGCCCATGGTAGGCAGGTCTAGTTAACACTGCAGCAAGCCTATTGGCCCATGGTAGGCAGGTCTAGTTAACTGCTGCAAGCCTACCGGCCCATGGTAGGCAGGTCTAGTTAACACTGCAGCAAGCCTACTGGCCCATGGTAGGCAGGTCTAGTTAACACTGCAGCAGACTACTGGCCATGGTAGGCAGGTCTAGTTGACACTGCAGCAAATCTACTGGCCCATGGTAGGCAAGTCTAGTTAACACTGCAGCAAGCCTACTGGCCCATGGTAGGCAGGTCTAGTTAACACTGCAGCAAATCTACTGGCCCATGGTAGGCAGGTCTAGTTAACACTGCAGCAAATCTACTGGCCTATGGTAGGCAGGTCTAATTAACACGGCAAGAAGCCTACTGGCCCATGGTAGGCAGGTCTAATTAACACGGCAAGAAGCCTACTGGCCCATGGTAGGCAAGGTCTAATTAACACGGCAAGAAGCCTACTGGCCCATGGTAGGCAGGTCTAATTAACACGGCAAGAAGCCTACTGGCCCATGGTAGGCAGGTCTAATTAACACGGCAAGAAGCCTACTGGCCCATGGTAGGCAGGTCTAATTAACACGGCAAGAAGCCTACTGGCCCATGGTAGGCAGATCTAGTTAACACTGACAAGCCTACTGGACCATGCTGGGTAGGTTCTTAAATCCAGCTATTCTCACTCATAATTAGTGGTTCAACAATGAAGTTGAAGGTGACCTCAGTACTAAGATAACTTTGTATTGCAGTATCCAACAGCATGAATATAATAATACACAATACCGAGAATTAGATACCCAGATATGTACAACAATTAGGTATCTTATTTCGAGACTTTTCGCCAGACTTCATCAGTCGAATACAGAGGTGGTAAATATGGAGACAGCAGCAGTAGAGGAGAATTAAATGAGATGTGATGAGTTCTTTCTCATGCTAGAGCTTCACATGTTTCAAGGTTATCAAGTTGAACACATCTCCTGGTTGAGGGACTGACCACCTCAAACTACTCCTTCAGGGTTGATGGACTGATTCACATCATCCTTAATAAATAACAGGAAAAGGCACAATACCCTGACTGGAACGTTACACTGCATCTACTCTCTCCATATCTGCGATATCTGTACTCGACTGATGAAGCCTACTGTGCTGGCGAACAGTTTCGCAATAACATACCTAATTGTTGTACATTATTTACATTGTGTTAGAGAATCACTGCAGTTTACAGGGTGGGTTAAATACTCAAAAATTGAAACCTCAATAGTTGAAACCTCAGAGATCTGGCTGTAGTTAATATTCTAAATATCAGTCCCGGTATATTGTGGCAAAGTGAATTTTCTGTACCAGTAAATGAAGGTAATAAAAGTTACATTTAGAGTGTTCTGGTTCCTCAGCATCGTTCTACTTGTTGGATTTTTATTATTGTCCCAATATCCATTGTATGGGGTATAGTCACTAGTTACCCATTCCATGGGTGGTGGTCAACCCATAACCATCTTGTGGAAGGTTGTCATCCCATACCCATCCTGTGGAAGGTTGTCATCCCGTACCCATCCTGTGGAAGGTTGTCATCCCGTACCCATCCTGTGGAAGGTTGTCATCCCATACCCATCCTTTGGAAGGTTGTCATCCCATACCCATCCTTTGGAAGGTTGTCATCCCATACCCATCCTGTGGAAGGTTGTCATCCCATACCCATCCTGTGGAAGGTTGTCATCCCATACCCATCCTGTGGAAGGTTGTCATCCCATACCCATCCTTTGGAAGGTTGTCATCCCATACCCATCCTGTGGAAGGTTGTCATCCCGTACCCATCCTATGGAAGGTTGTCATCCCATACCCATCCTGTGGAAGGTTGTCATCCCATACCCATCCTATGGAAGGTTGTCATCCCATACGCATCCTGTGGAAGGTTGTCAACCCATAACCATCTTGTGGAAGGTTGTCATCCCATACCCATCCTATGGAAGGTTGTCATCCCATACCCATCCTGTGGAAGGTTGTCATCCCATACCCATCCTGTGGAAGGTTTGTCATCCCGTACCATCTATGGAAGCTTGTCATCCCGTACCCATCCTGTGGAAGGTTGTCATCCCATACCCATCTGTGGAAGGTTGTCATCCGTTACCATCCTATGGAAGCTTGTCATCCCGTACCCATCCTGTGGAAGGTTGTCATCCCATACCCATCCTGTGGAAGGTTGTCATCCCATACCCATCCTGTGGAAGGTTGTCATCCCATACCCATCCTATGGAAGGTTGTCATCCCATACCCATCCTGTGGAAGGTTGTCATCCCGTACCATCTATGGAAGGTTGTCATCCCATACCATCCTATGGAAGGTTGTCATCCCATACCCATCCTATGGAAGGTTGTCATCCCATACCCCATCCATGGAAGGTTGTCATCCCATACCCATCCTGTGGAAGGTTGTCATCCCGTACCCATCCTATGGAAGGTTGTCATCCCATACCCATCCTATGGAAGGTTGTCATCCCATACCCATCCTATGGAAGGTTGTCATCCCATACCCATCCTATGGAAGGTTGTCATCCCATACCCATCCTATGGAAGGTTGTCATCCCGTACCCATCCTGTGGAAGGTTGTCATCCCATACCCCTCCTGTGGAAGGATGTCATCCCATACCCATCCTATGGAAGGTTGCCATCCCATACCCATCCTATGGAAGGTTGTCATCCCGTACCCATCCTATGGAAGGTTGTCATCCCGTACCCATCCTGTGGAAGGTTGTCATCCCATACCCATCCTGTGGAAGGTTGTCATCCCATACCCATCCTATGGAAGGTTGTCATCCCATACCCATCCTGTGGAGGTTGTCATCCCATACCCATCCTATGGAAGGTTGTCATCCCATACCCATCCTGTGGAAGGTTGTCATCCCATACCCATCCTATGGAAGGTTGTCATCCCATACCCATCCTGTGGAAGGTTGTCATCCCGTACCCATCCTATGGAAGGTTGTCATCCCATACCCATCCTATGGAAGGTTGTCATCCCGTACCCATCCTGTGGAAGGTTGTCATCCCATACCCATCCTATGGAAGGTTGTCATCCCATACCCATCCTATGGAAGGTTGTCATCCCATACCCATCCTATGGAAGGTTGTCATCCCATACCCATCCTGTGGAAGGTTGTCATCCCGTACCCATCCTATGGAAGGTTGTCATCCCATACCCATCCTATGGAAGGTTGTCATCCCATACCCATCCTATGGAAGGTTTGTCACCCATACCCATCCTATGGAAGGTTGTCATCCATACCCATCCTATGAAGCTTGTCATCCCATACCCATCCTATGGAAGGTTGTCATCCCATACCCATCCTATGGAAGCTTGTCATCCCATACCCATCCTATGAAAGGTTGTCATCCCATACCCATCCTATGGAAGGTTGTCATCCCATACCCATCCTATGGAAGGTTGTCATCCCATACCCATCCTATGAAAGGTTGTCATCCCATACCCATCCTATGGAAGGTTGTCATCCCATACCCATCCTATGGAAGATTGTCATCCCATACCCATCCTATGGAAGCTTGTCATCCCATACCCATCCTATGGAAGCTTGTCATCCATACCATCCTATGGAAGCTTGTCATCCCGTACCCATCCTATGGAAGGTTGTCATCCCATACCCATCCTATGGAAGCTTGTCATCCCATACCCATCCTATGGAAGGTTGTCATCCCATACCCATCCTATGGAAGGTTGTCATCCCGTACACATCCTGTGGAAGGTTGTCATCCCATACCCATCCTATGGAAGGTTGTCATCCCGTACCCATCCTGTGGAAGGTTGTCATCCCATACCCATCCTATGGAAGGTTGTCATCCCGTACTTATATTCGGTAGTACAGAAAGATTACACACATAATTGGACCAGGAACTTAGCTTCAGCAATTCTTCGCTAATCAGTTTAGTAGTAACGAACTATTTACAGTTTTTTGAATATTGTTATTACTATGTACACTCAAATAATATTATATATAAAATACTCACAGAAGTAAACTGAATATTGAAAGGATCATCGAATTTAACTCTGGTAGCAATGTCTGCGAGCATCGTCTTGTGGCAACTATCACCAGCGCCATACAGATCTCCAAACTTGTAGCTTCCGCTGTGGTAAATATATATATTAGTCTATGTTTGAATTAAAATGTAATAAATAATGATCAATAAAAAGTGAGAAATTACTTAGAAATATGAAACGTAAAAGAGAGATTTGGATACGTGGGTCTTAGAAAGTTGCTAAGAGGGTTTCTGTTTAAGATCGAGGTATATGACTCACGAAATCGTAATGACACGATTGCAAACAAACCATATCTGGAGTTTTATTTTGGAGGGGGTTTCCGGGGGTCAACCCCCCCCGCCCGGTTGTGACCGGGGCCTCCTTGGGTCATTTTTCCCAGGATGCCCCACCCCGTCGACTAACACCGGGTCCCATTTTACTGATGGGGAACATGAAACGGTTGGAAAGAAACACGCCCAATGTTTTATTGGCTGGGAATCGACCCAGGCCTCCCCGTGTGAAGCGAGAGCGTTAACCACCAGGCCACCAGAGCCCCCAGCTACCCACAAAAGATTCACCCAAACTATATATTTCAAAAACCATAGGAAGGGTTAGAAAGGCACCCTGTGCCCAAAAAATGAACCCCCTATGGTGTAGAAATATCCCCTATTGGAAAATTTGTGGGCTAGCTGGTCTACTAACGCGACGGTTGGAGTTTTAGATTGCCGGGGTTCAACCCGGGCCCGGGGGTAGGGTTTTATCGAGGTATATATACGACTCTCTGTTTTGATGCTCGAGTGTCCTCCCATTTTTTTTTTTATCATATTGTATAAGTTTTTTTTTTTTAAGTCCCCCAATGGTTGGGGGACATTTTTACCTCTTTTTAAATAAATTCCCTGGGGAAATCATTTGCATGAAAAATTTTGCATCGGTTTGACCCCAATTTTCCTGAGTGTCCATCTGGGCTTTTTGTTATCCTGCTACGGGCAAGAAAAACAGTTACCCCGTTTTTTTGTCTTTTTATATAATCTGAACGACTTGGACACGTGATGCTATAGTGATTTCCCATTTTGCTTTTTAATCTAAGGTTTTCACTGTCATTTTTCATCATACAGGATAAATTTCTACAAAAAGGAAACAATGGTCAACCTGAGCGGGAAAGATTTGAAGAAGGTGATAGTTCATTCCGTGAGGAACCCGCCTTTGTTTAGTGAATCCTTTTGAATAAAAATTTGAAGATACCCTCCTTTTCCTTTGTAAAGCCTCTTTACTTTTTTTTTCCCTGCTGAAAGGGCCGTGAGTAAACTGAAATGAGTAAAAAATACCAATCAAGGCGGGGAAAAAGTTAGGGTGGAAGATCGAGCCCCCAACATTTCTTCCCCCAATGGCCCCAAGGGGGTTTTAGGCCATAAATACGATATCAACATTTTGACACCAAAAATCTTGAGCAAAACTTTTGCAAAAGAATAAATAAAAAAATTGATTAAACGAAAAAATAAAAATGAAAACCTTTAAGGAAAACACTGCAAATAAAATTTAATTCAAATTAATAAGGGTTTGGGAAAATACATTATGAAATATCTGGGCTTCTGAGTCAGGGTTTCCCTTCCCAGAGGTTGTTGCAGAGTCATGTGCCTTCCAGAGGTTGTTGCAGTACAATTTCCTTTTCCAGAGGTTGTTGCAGAGTACATGCTACCTTCCAAGGTTGTTGCAGTACATGACTTCCTTACCAGAGGTTGTTGCAGAGTACGACTACCTTCCCAAAGGTTGTTGCAGACATGACTTCCTTACCAGGGGGGTTTTGCAAGTCATGACTACCTCCCAAGGGTTGTCACAGAGTATTGCTACCTTACCAAGGGGTTTGTCGAGAGTAGGGGATACCTTCCCAGGGGTTTGTCGCAGAGTAAATGACTACCTTCCAGGGGTTGTCACGAGTAAGACTCCCTTCCCTGAGGTCTTTTCAGAGCCATAATCATTTCTTCAGAGAAGGCACCGGAAAGTTTCAAGTCTTTTTGGGAAGAAAAATAATAGGGCGATCTCACACAACGTGATGTAATTTTGAAGACAAAAACATTTAAACTTTGACTCTTAAAAATTTAATCTTTAAATAACAGTAAAATTTAAGATATGCATACTTTCAATTACTTTTTTTTGCCGAAATTAACCACCGTAGCCCCTTTTCAGGGGAGGGGATAACACAAGCATCAGATGCACTCATATTTATCCAAAACCATGGAAAGGGTGAGGTTTGAACCCATGGTGGGGTTTGTAAGACTAAAGGCCAGTGTTAAAATAATTAGATGGATGAATTTATTGTACCCACTGGCCCATCTTTTTCGCACCGCCGGGTTTTTCGACTCCCATGGGTTCTAACCCACTCATACAGGGGTTTTTAGAATCGTTTTATCACGATCTCGGGAGTCAACCGGAATACCACTTGTGACCTCCGAATAAAACTAATCTTTAAATTATTAGAATCGTTTTTAAATCCCACGGGTGACACTCGAACACTGGGGGGCGTTCCTATCTCCCAGGTTTTGGAAAAAAGGGTCTTTAAACCTGAACCCCACCCCACCCCCTGGGACCTGGCCCTCACTCCACCCCTTGGACCTGAGCCCTCACTCCACTCCTTGGGCCGAGCTTTCACCCCCTCCCGGACCTGAGCCCTCACTCCCCCCTGGGATGAGCCCCACTCCACTCCTCGGACCTGAGCCCCCCCTCCCCCCTGGGCCCTGAACCCTCACTCTACCCTCGGACGTGAACCTCACTCCTCGGACATGAACCCTCCTCCATCCTCGGAGACCCCTCACTCCACTCCTGGGCCTGGCCCTCACTCCCTCCTTGGCCTGAGCCCCACTCCACTCCCGGCCCCTGGCCTCACTCCTGGGACCTGAACCCTCACCGACCCTCGAACCTGAGCCCTCACTCGACCCCCGGACCTGAGCCCCATCGACTCCTCGGACCTGACCCCTCACCGATCCTCGGCCCGGGCCCTCACCGACTCCTCGGACCTGAGCCCTCACTGATCCTCGGCCCTGAGCCCTCACCACTCCTCGGCCCTGACCCCTCACCCCTCCTCGGACCTGGCCTCCTCCACCCTCGGACCTGATCCCTATCCACTCCTACCTGAGCCCTCACTCATCCTGGCCCTGGCCCCACTCCACTCCCGACTGAGCCCTCACTCCCCCTCGGACCTGTCCCTCCTCCACTCCTCGGCCCTGGCCCTCACTCCATCCTGGGACTGAGCCCTCACTCCCTCCTCGGACCTGACCCCTCACTCCACCTCGGACCTGACCCCTCCCCCACTCCTCGGCCCTGAGCCCTCACCCCATCCTGGCCCTGGCCCTCACTCCACTCCTCGGACCTGGCCCCCCCACTCCACTCCTCGGACCTAGCCCCACTCCACTCCCGGGACCTGAGCCCTCACTCCATCCCGGACCGGGCCCCTCCCCACTCTGGACCTGATCCCACTCCACCCCTGGGACCGGCCCTCACTCCACTCCTGGGCCTGACCCTCCCCGATCCTCGGACTGGCCCTACTCGACTCCCCGGCCCTGAGCCCTCCTCCACTCCTGGGCCGACCCTCACCCCACTCCTCGGACCTGTCCCCACCACTCCTGGGGCCTGAGCCCTCACCCACTCCTCGGCCCTGACCCTACCCCCCTCCTCGGACCTGACCCTCACTCCACTCTGGGACCTGACCCCATGACTCCTGGACCGGCCCTCCTCGACCCCTCGGACCTGAGCCTCACCCGACTTCGGACCTGACCCCTCACTCCCCCCTCGGACCTGAGCCCTCACTCACTCCTCGGCCCCGGGTTCCTCACTCCACCCTGGGACCTGAGCCCTCCTCCACTCCTGGCCTGACCCTCACTCCACCCCTCGGCCTGATCCTACTCCACCCTGGGCCTAGCCCTAATCCACCCCTCGGACCGGGCCCTCACTCGCCCCTGGGGCCTGATCCCTCACTCCCCCCTCGGACCTGATCCCTCACTCCACTCCTCGGACCGACCTCACCCCACCCCTGGGACCTGACCCCTCACTCCACCCCTCGGCCCTGTCTTTTTATTCCTCGGGGCCCAACCTATCTGTGGAAAATTGCATTTACTTGGATGTATCATATTTAAAAAACAGTAAAGAAAAAAGATAATTTTTATTTTCAGTTAGACAAGTAGGATTTGGGACCCTAGGTCGCAAAAAATGCCCCCCCTTCGATCCCTACCACGTCAAATCCACAGTTTTTTTGGACCTATTAATTACAAAAAAAAATTTAATACAGGAATGCGGAAAATATATAAATTTGTGGACTTTATTAAATTTAAAAAAAATGTTTTAAAATTTTAACACATTAAAAACTCTTAATAACCTCCCCAATTTGATGGAGATTAATGTTCATGTACAGGACCCCCCCTTTTCCCTATTTATGAAAAATTTACTGGCCAAATTTAAAATAAATTAGACAGCTTATCTGAGGTTCTGGGGTTGTCCTGCCCTGTCGACTGATACTCAAGTTAGCGGAATGCACACCAAAAAATTTTCGCCTCCTATTTGGAGTGTCAGCCCAAATTTAACCTCTAACCAAAAATTTCCCTTCCCATTACCTAACGTTGTATCCGTTCAAATTAAGAGGGGACTGTCCTTCCCCCCAGGCCAGTTCCATTTTCTATGACATAAATGTATTAAATACAGTTGGCCATCTATTTACTATAACCTGTTTTTCTGGAAAATATATACAGTTTTTCCCCCACTATCCCTCCCAGCAATTAAGTAATTTCTTCCTTTTTAAATTGCATCACATTTTTAAGTTAGGTTGCCATATAAAATTAATATACAAAAACGAAAAAAAACTTAAAAATAAGAAAAAAGTAAAAAAAATGCAGGAGAACATAAAAAAGAGAGCCACGCAGACTGCTAGGGCAGTCGACAGGGTTTAAAAAACCCCTTTAAAAGTTGTTTTTACGACAATGTTTTATACCTACAGACGTCAACCACTACATTCCCCCCTCTTTCTTACTCTCCTCTCAAGGGGGGTTTTTGATGCGGTGAGGGGTCTTGATCTTGGGAATTGGATTTGTGTCCTTGCTGAAAACCTTCCATCCCCCCCAACATGCGCTGCATATCCCGGGTTTAGCGCCCCCCCTATTTTTAAAAATAATTTTTCTCTGCATAAAATGAGAGTCACAGCGAAGGGAAATTTTTCCTTTAAATTTGTTCTCACGGTAAATTAAAGTTACTGTATTAATGGTTTAATATAAAAGTCAGTTTTTAGAGTGGAGGCGGGGAAGCCCGTGTAAGGCCTCTGAGAGACCAAAATTTTAGCTTTCCTGACCAAACTTCCTAACCCGTTTGTACCGCTGGACGGGGCCTCTTGGTTTATATGTCCTGGGAAATTAATTTTATTGTAGCTTATTAATTATCATTATTTTGTTAAGACGAACGACTAGTATTAACTATAACTTTTTATTAATAAATTTATTAAAAATTTTACAATAAATTTATTTTAAAAATAATAAATTATTTATTTGCCAAACAAAATTAAAACAAAAATTAAACTTACTCTGATGTTTTGAATTTTTATGGCAGATAATGGGCCTTTACAGACACCTTGTTGGGCAGTACTCTAACTGCTGGGCCCGGTATGGGTGATGTTCACCGGACAATGAGGAAAAATTAACAGGAGACATCTCACAGGCGATGTTTAAGTGGAAATTTTTGGGGAGCCTTGAGATAAGTTGGAGAGGACATGAGTGGTGAAAAAAGGTATGAGGGAAAAGTTCATTAAATAAGATTTTAAAGACTTAGATGGTGGAGGAATATGCTGGTGATGACTGGTGTATGATGTAGTATGATGGTAGTTTGACTGGGGAGTATGACTGGTAGTATGACTATTCAGAAAGGGGGGATGTGAGCAATTACCTTTAACCCCCTCCATCCCAAAAGGTGACAGTTAAGGGGGAAAAAAGGGGGCCCTTGTGGCAGAGCAGAGTCACTTAGCTTCCGCCTCAATTCTATAAATATGGAGCCCAAACTGACTGTTTTTTTGTTTAGCTTTTTTTTCTTAACGAGTCAGGGGTTTACTCTTTTAGGATTTTTTCCTTTTTTCCGACTGGTAGAATTAAATTTTTGAGGTAAAAATTAGTTTTCATCTTTTTTTAAAGGCCCCCATCCTATTCTGAATGCTCCTTGTCCCGTTCGTAATTTTTTTTATTTTTTTCTCGCCTTGTTAGTGTTTTAGTCACCCCCCAGATGGAGACAGACGATTAAAAAGAGAAACAGAAACTGAAAAATTTAGGGTTTTGGGAACTTGCTGTTCCTTTAGGGGCGAACAGTCCCTGGCTAACACCCCCTCCTTAAAACCATTTAAACCAAAGCACCTATTGAAAAACAGATAGAATTGGCCCAAAAAAAACCAAGACTATTCTAAACGCTACTGCAATCCTTACTAGCCTGATAAGGCAAAAAATTTGAATTATGAGAACAGTTACATAGCATAAAAGGTGAATGAAAAAACCGAAAAAAACCATTGAAATTTAGGAATAAAAAGTATCCAAAAACAAACAATCAAATTAACAAAACCGATGAACCCCAACTACCACCAAGAAACGCAAAAAACTCAAATTTTTCTTCTCCACCCTGGTAAGAATTAGCGAGCAAATCCCAAAATCAAAAAACCCGCCATCGACTACCTCACGGGTACCTACCCCCCATACATATTCCCGTCCACCCAACCCCAAAAGAAATCCACTCATCAAACCCTTTAAAAACAAAGGGAGGAGGTACAACTTTTCCCCTTTTTATGTACAAAAAAACTTCTCAAGTCTGTAACCCAAATTAATGCAACATCTTTAAACAAATCCATCGAAAATCTACCTTCCATAAATTTTAAAAAAAGCGATCCCCCAAAGGAGATCAAAAAGACTTGAAAAAACTAGACCAATATCTAACTTTCCCTGCTCTCTAAAATCTTTGAAAAATTAAATTAGGTAGATGTTCCCACCTCGTCCTCGACACATACTCAAATCCTCGGGTTTTGGTTTAGGAATAATAAAAGCACAAAAAGATGCTTATAAAATCTAGAACCCAATATACCCACTTTCGGAAGAAAAAAGCCCGCGTGAATCTTTTTGTTTACGTAAAACTTTTGATACGTCACCAAGGTTTGCTGCCATTAAAAACACACTATGGTTAAGAGGCATCTCCAACTAAAAAGTCATACCTTAGAAGAAAGCCAAAGTGTGCAAAAAGGCGCAACTTTTCCCCCAAAGCAATTACAGTCCCCTTTTTTCATTTACTCAATGCCTCCCCAATAATCACAACTACTCAAAACCCCTATTATTTTTCAGTGACACAACATACTCTTTTCTCACCCAAACCCATCATTTGGCCAACACTGTTAATGCGAATTGCAGAAAAAAATCTACCTGGATGACGACAAAAAGCTTACTCTCAATACTGACAAAACCTATTCATTCAGTTTGGAATGAGCCCAATGTTCCCCTTAAAGCTAAAAGGATCACCCCTCACAAGACGCAAGAGGGGGAAAAATTATTGGAATCCACCTAAAGTAGCCTCAAATTAAGACACATATAAACAAATTTCCAAGAAATCTCTAAGCAGTAGGCTACTATCAAAAATACGGCACATGTTCCCAATCATCTTCCTTGCACTGTTCATTTACTCATTCCCCTTTTCTCACTATGGGGAAATTTGGGGGGCATGGGGGGTCAAAAAAATTAAACATCAAGACCACTAAAACCCGCAAAAGGTGCAGTCAGAATGTAAATTCCCACTCGCGACAGCATACTCACAATATTCAAAAATCTAAAACTAATCACTATTAGAAATCCATACTTATTCTTTTGCCTATACATACCCACAAAAACACCAAAATTTTCTTACCAAACCCTTAAAAGCACACATGACCATACCCCACTATTTAGAAATTTATGCACATAAAGGGGGCCCCAAATTTGGAAAAACATTACCAGTAGTACTCAAGTAGCCCCGCTAAATAAATTTAAGACTTTCAAAAACCATCTACTCACCCAAAAATAAATACCCTTTTCCTTTAAATTTTCCAAAAAACTCCAAGTTACTCAAAGTTTAAATAACTTTAAAACCCTTTCTACACGTAGTACAAATACCTCCCAAACCAAAATGCCCTTCACCAATTGTAACATTCTCATTCTGTAAACTGCTCTCACCCAAGCTCAATTTTATTTCCAGAATATAAATTTTAAATATTTATATTTTATACCAAACCTTTTAAATTTACAAATTTCCAAAAGAATATCCCCAGATTTTTTAAATTTTAGTAAAATTTAAAGTCGTAGAAATGAAAAAATGTACAAAAATTATCAATTTCTTAGATTAAATATCTGTAAGCCCTTTTTTTAGTTGGCCCTAATCCAGGGACGATAGTGGGTCTCTCTGCCTGCCATTCATTATTGTAAATTTCGAATCTCAAAGTAAACTTTCAAGGAAATACAGGAATTGTGTTGCACTCTGGTGTAGGGCAAAGGTCTCGCTTGAGACTATCTTTCTATCCCCCAGGAAAGAGCTTCTTTTTTGGCAACTGGAAAACTATTCCCCTTTTCCCGCACTACTACTGTCGGCGCTCAGTTACCAACGCGTTAGATGAGCACCTTTATAGACATTTTAAAGGGCTGGGGCTGGACTTACAATAGGCAGAAAATACCCGTGACCTATATATATTATATATACTCTTCTGCTCTCTTTTTCGTTAGTGGACTTTGTAAAAGGTCCCAAATGGGCTGAAAAAGTCGTCGTAAGCTGTCTCTTCTATTGCGAGTTATTGTGTATCGTTCATCACGGTATTGTCTTTTTTTTTATTTTTCTGTGACCCCCTTTCTCTATCTCCAGGTCCAGTTACACCCAGTACTTTGGTGGACTTCCCTAAATCGGCACTCAGAAATTTGTTTTCATTTATTTAATTTTTTCCCCCAACTGCTTCATTAGGGCGATTTAATGTTTGTTTTATATTTTAAGATTTTTGTTATGTTTAGTAAGTTTCTTTTTAAAATGTTTTATTTTATTTTTTTGTTTTCTTTTCATAAGGGGGGGTGAACTTTGAAAGCTCTTCGAGGGTTTTTAAGGGCCCTCACACCTTCCCCGTAGGTGTGAGTAAAAACCTGTCTAGCTGGGTCATTGGCCTGCTGCGTACTCCCTTGGGCTTTTCGTGTGTGGCCCGGTGGCCTGGTGGCTTAAAAATCCCGGGTTCCACACGGGGGGGCCCCGGGTTCGATTTCCCCGGGGGGGTGGAAAAAATTTCGACAAGTTTCCTTACACCCTTTTTTTCCTGTTACCTAGCGCAAATAGGTACCTGGGGGGTTTTGTCGACTGGGGGTTTTGGGGCGCATCCCGGGGGACAAGATTTAAAGGGCCCAATGGAAAAAAGTTGACAGTCCTCGTTTACGCACTGACTTTCTTGGGGTTTTCCGGGTGGCTAAAACCCCCGGGGTTTAAAAAACCGAAAGAATTTTATCCCTTTTCTTCTGGGCCAAATAAACACATGGGTTTAAAGGAAAGGAAACGAGTTGATTTTGTCAAAATAGGAATGAGGGTTTCAACGGGTCAAAAATTTTTCGCCATCTGAAGACATGCCGCCCTGGAGGGTTTAAAAAGTGGTATTTTTAAAAAATTTTTGGCCGTGAAAAAAGAATCGAAAAGTTTATTTAAAAGGGGCATATAAATGGGAGAAAAATTGGGCCCAACCAAATAAGGGAAGAGGGATTTTTTCAGGCTTGAACGAGCTCTTAGCTGCAGTAAAGGCTAATATCTCAGATTTTTTTTCCCTTTACCAGCTGAAATTTTCAGGGTTTTTGGGGAGTCATTCACCTCAAAAATTGGGTTCAAAGCTTTTGTTCTTTCTATGGTTTTTCATCCCAAAAGAATGCAACTCACAAAAACACTAAAAAAACTCTTGCATCCATTTTTCTAAGTGAACAGGGGAAAAGGTATAAGAAAACAACCGACGGGCTCCACCTTCCCCAGGGTTTAGAAAACCGTCTTTCAGTTTAGTACAAAAAGGTAATACTGAACCCATAGGGACATAAAGAACCCGGGTAAAGGGAAAAACAAAACAACGATAATCCATGAGAAAAAAAAAAGTTTAAATTTTTTTTTGGAAACAAAAGCCTTTACCCCAAACATAGTCAATTCCCCTTTTTACTATATTGAAACCCTAGTTTCAATTACTAGTGAGAGACTAGTGCTTTTTTTTAATTTTGTACTTTTATATTATTAGATTAAACCTATTGTATTTTAGCTCACTCTAGCTCAAAAACATAGACTCCACAAAAGTCATTATTAGACCTTAGTGCAATTACAAGTGAGAGTCTTGTTCTATTTTTAATTTGTATTTTTATATTACTAGTTTATACCTAGTTGTACTTTAGTTCATTCCAGCACAAACACAGACAACATCAACTTCATTATGTGTAGTAGTGGCTATACCCTACATGACCAAAATACTCTAGCTATATACTTGTCCAAACTTCCTACCACTACAGATATCAGTACTAGAACTCAACACACAACTCAGGATATAAATAACCATAATTCTAAACCTAGAAGTGATTGATCACGTTGACCCTGATCTAAACCTCCATAATCTGACACCCAATCAAAACCTATTGGAAAGTAACTGCCTTTATTACACAGCATCACAAGCCACCACTATCCTAAACAATGCTAAAAGTCTATCAGTACTTAACTACAACATCAGGTCCTTAAGCAAACACTATGATGACCTCCTAGCACTCCTTGAATCACTAAAGACACCCTTCTCCTGCATTATTCTTACGAGACCTGGCTTAAGCAGGACACAATAGATATCTACCCTCTACCAGGTTTACACAGCAATTCACAACTGCAGAACAAACAAGTTGGGGGTGGTATTGCAATCTTTACTCTAACCAATTATCTTGTCTTAGCACCACTTGCTTTAGTGATGAATATGGGGAAATTTACATTTTGCTAATTTTCTGTAAAAAACCTTAGGACGCCTAAAAACAATCGGTGCCATTTCCCGGATACCTCACACAACATCCCAAATTTCAGTGAGAAATTAAAGTCACTATTAACAAACAGACAAATGAATAAGCACCACCTTCCTTAGCTGGAGACTTCAACACCCAACCTTGGCTTACTAGATGATACCCTGTAACTGTTTTCATCAACATATGAACAACACACTTCTCATACCAACAATAACTAAACCAAACCCAGGCTCACTGAGACAAGTGCAACCATAATAAGACCACATATGGACCAATATACTAGCCCCCCTTAAATCAGGGATAATCACAGATAGCACTAAGACCACTACCCTACCTTCCTCCTGACAAACATTAGAAAACCCACCACTTGAATACAAAAAAGTCTCTTTTAGACTCCATGACGAGGCCTCATTTAAGGAAGTTCACAGCTGACCTAGGACTGTTGATTGGCCTACAGAATTCTCCAAGGCCCAATGGTATTGATGACTGGACAGACATCTTTCTTAACAAATTACTTAGACTATAAACAAACATTGTCCTATAAAAACAAAAACAGATCACAAACAAACGGCTTGGTTGCCCATGGCTAACCAGCACCATTCTGAAATCCATAGACAAGAAACACCAATATGAAAAGCAATATAGACAGGGCTTAATACACAAGATACTCTTAAACACTATTCATCAGCTTTTCACCAAAGTAATAAAAAAAGCCAAACAACAATACTACTCCAGTAGATTCACAGACACTAGAGGAGATATAAAAAAGACCTGGAAAACACTCTCTCGATTCTAGGGACCCACAAACTGAGAAAAACCAAGAATATTGTCCTAACTAAACCCAATGGAAACACCACTACATCCCACCTGACACAGCTAACAAGATAAACGACTTCTTCTCAAACATAGGATCTAAACTCGCCAGTAAAATCCCACATACCAATGCCCATGCCGGGGACTACCTAGATGGTAATTTCCCCAATTCCTTCTATCTTGCACCAAATGAGCCCACCGGAAGTCATTGGGATTTATAAAGTCACTTAAAAAATAACTCCCGGGGGAATCTGTCTCATTTTCCCACCATTACTGTACAAGCGAGCGGCCCATGTCCCTTTCGCATGCTATTTCATTACTTTTTAACAAGTCAATAGAGACTAGCACCTTCCCCCCGAAACTACTCAAAATGGCAAGGGTTACACCAATTTCATAAAGGTGGTGACCCTACAGACCCTTTAAAAAACTATAGGCCAATTCTAACTTAAACCATTGCTATCCAAAATCTTTGAGAAACTCGTGTACAAGAGACTGTATTCATTTATAACGGCTCAAAACATACTCAACCCCTGCCAGTTGGATTCAGGAAAAATAAAAGCACTAATGATGCAATCATAAAAATGCTAGATCTGCCTTTACACAGCATTGGAAAATAAGGAATATCCACTAGGAATTTTTATTGACCTAAAAAAAAGCTTTGACACAGTAAACCCCGAAATCCTACTCTACAAACTTGACCATACGGTATAAGAGGCCATGCGCTTGCTTATTCAAATCTTTTCATTACTAATAGGTATCAGTTTCGTCCATTAAAGACACAGCATCAGCAACACGGCCACTTGATACTGGAGTTCCGCAGGGAAGTGTCCTTGGTTTCCCCCGCTCTTCCCCATATACATCAATGACCTTCCAAACGTATCCCAACACCTGAAACCCATTCTCTTTGCTGACGACACGACTTATGTCATCTCTCACCCTAATCTTGCCACCCTCAACACCATTGTGAATGAGGAGCTGATTAAATATCGACTTGGATGACAGCCAATAAACTTACGCTTAACATGACAAAACTTACTATATTATGTTTGGTAGCAGAGCAGGAGATGCACAAATTAACATTAAGATTGACAACACTCTAATTACCAGAAATAATGGGGGAAAATTCCTAGGCTTATACCCATATCCAGCATATAGCCAAAAAAGTATCCAAAACGGTTGGGATCCTCTCCAAGATACGATTTCTACGGCGCAAAATGCCCTTCTCACACTATACCACCACTTATTTATCCATACCTCACCTATGCTATTTGTGCTTGGGGATCAACTACAGCAACACACCTAAAGCCAATAATAACCCAACTAAAAGCTGCAGTAAGAATAATCACTAAATCCCATCCCTGGCAGCACACCCCCCCACTCTTCAAAGATCTAAACTTACTCCCAGTTCAGTACATCCACACTTACTACTGTGCAATCTATATCTACAGGGCCTTAAAACTCTAATATCAACCTTGACCTAAACGCTTTCTTGATAGTTGGGACAGAACCCACAGGCATAACACCAGACACAAACTCTCTACGACATTCCCCGTGTCCGACTAACCTTTAAAAAAAATTCAATGTTTGTCAAAGGCCTAAAATCTGGAATACCCTACCTGAGAACTCTAGAACTGCAGACACATTCATCACCTTCAAAACTACCATTAGAAAACATCTAATCTCCCTGATACACCCCGTCAACTAACTACACGAATACCACCTGGTGGTTCACACTTACACTCGCTCACTCATTTTACCATAAACAGAATATTAATCTCAGTCTTAAAATAATGAATCCTGTGATACTCCAATTTCTGAAGCTATATACTGTGCCAAAAAAAAGCATTCACATTGCTAAACTCATAAACTAGTATTTAGTCCTTAGCCTAAAACCAAATTACCTCATAATTTGTAATATTTTACAATTAAGAATAAAACTAAGTATGCCCGAAATGCCTAGCCATGCTAAGCGTTCTAGTGGTACACTCTGTAATCACAATTTTACTACATGTAAACCAAACAATAACCAAATTTCTGTAAACTCAGCATTGTAATCCTTATAGAGAATAAACTTTGAATTTGAATTTTTGAATTGAATATCAAGGCACCTTCTGGTTGAGAGTACTCATCAGTAGACTGTTATATCTGTGTCCTGGAAAGACAGTCAGGGAGCAAGTGATGGCGAATGAGCTTTCTTCTTTGGATTACCCAGTCTTTGTGGGGAGATGACTTAAGAAATCAATACCTCTCACCAGTACAAGTCCAGCCTTAGCAGCAGCAAGTTTTGTGAGGTACCATTCATTAGGTGTTGGGCGCCCAGATACCAAGACGATCTCCACGCTCAAGACCCAGAGCCAATAGACCACTTGCTATTTCCTCACTCTGAAATTAATAAATTACTCAGAACTTCTACCCCATGACTCGACTGGAAACGTTTCGGTCCGCTGACCTTGGTCACTTAAAAGGTAGGAGTGACCGAGGTTCACGACCGAAACAGTTTCATTAAATTACCAATTGTTTTTCATTTTGTCTTTCTCCCAAAAATCTGTATCTCATAACAAATTTATCAATAATTCAAGTTTATATGAAGAACAAGAGATATTTCTAGGCTAAATATGAAAAAAAAAAAAAAATACTACCATATATGCCTGAGAACTAAGTTTCTTATCAGTGTATAAATATACTATATGAATCTGTAATATATAAAGTTAACCTGAATGTAACTTATCTAAATTTTTATCTATTGATCTAAGAGGTTAATGTTCTTCCCTGGTTATGTACTTTTTTA
>NC_069495.1:18647586-18692036 GCF_026875155.1 Cherax quadricarinatus | reverse complement strand
CGAATTCCTCCATCCTTCTTTTTAAGTGCACAAAGTGTTGCACCAAAAAAGAAAGGTTTTAATTTCATCAGGGATCAGACAGCCAAGGAACTGTTGACGAACCTTGTGATTCTGAAAGCAGTGTCTCTGAAATTTTCCCCCCAATAATGGATTAACCTTTCCTTTAATGCTGGGGCCCTTATTCCAGTGTAACCCCCAGCAGAGCCAGATGGGAACGACATTATTGCTTTGAAAAATGTCTGAGTCTTCCACTATCAATGGTTCCATAGTGGGGACAGAGGTGTTGGACCTGTTGGTGCCACTGGTTTCCCTGGCAAGGTGTTTTTCCTCTAAGTGCTTCAGCCGTGTCAGCATCCCTGGGAGCAACTGTATTTTTCACTGGTAATAATTCTTATTGCCCCAACTGTGTTGCCTCTTCAATTTTCTTTCCCTCACTGGATCTGACTTTTTCACTGTCAGTAGAGGGGGGGGTTCTCCCTTTCCCCCTTTTTTGTGTTGACGGGGAAGGCGAATGGGTTATCAACTCTAGGAAAAATTTCTTAAGGATATAAAATATTATATATATATTTTATATATTTTATATATATTTATATTTTATATATATATATATATTTATATTATGCAAAACAACCACTCTGAATAGAATAGGGGAATTTGGGAGGATTTAATATACACTGGAAATAATAATTTTAAATTTTCTTGGGTAGAATTAGTTTGTGGGTGAGTTGTGCAAAGGACCTATCCAAGTTGGGTCGGCGCGCGTCAGGTGTTTAACCGTTGTGGGATTGTAGTGAGGTGCTGGCAGACCCCTTATTAGCTTCCTTGGATTGCTTTACTTTCATAGTTCCTTGATAATGTGAGTAGTCACGAAAGCGCTTGGAAAATTTTTCCCATTTTTCAGAGTGGTTGTTTTGCATATTCTGAAATCACTGGTTTACTGTGATCTTATTGCATATATATATATATATATATTATATTATATATTTTATATTATATATATATTATTTATATAAAAATATTTTATTTATATATATATTTATATATTATATTATATATTTTTATTTTTTAATATATATATATATTACCCAGGTAGTAGTTGGTAGACAGCAACCCCCCAGGGAGGTACTACCGTCCTGCCAAGTGAGTGTAAAACGTAAGCCTGTAATTGTTTTACACGGTTGGTAGGATTGCTGGTGTTTTTTCTGTCTCATAAACATGCAAGGTTTCAGGGACGTCTTGCTACTTCTGCTTACACTTAGGTCACACCCACCATACTGTACAAGCATATGTATACACACCCCTCTGGGTTTTCTTCTATTTTCTTACTAGCTCTTGTTCTTGTTTATTTCCTCTTATCTCCCTGGGGAAGTGGAACAGAATTCTTCCTCCGTAAGCTATGCGTGTTTGTAAGAGGCGACTAAAATGCCAGGAGCAAGGGGCTAGTAACCCTTCTCCTGTATATATTACTAAATATGAAAGGAGAAACTTTTGTTTTTCCTTTTGGGCCACCCCACCTCGGTGGGATACGGCTGGTGTGTTGAAAGAAAGAATATATATATATAATGTATATATATATATATATATATATATATATATTATATATAATATATATTATATATATATATATATATATATTATATTATATAACAGTTCGCAGACGGGCGAGTGGCTGAGAACTTCCCCACTCGCTGGAATTTCATTAATTTTTCTGAGTGGTTGTTTTGCCTATTTTGATATCACTTTGTTTACTTTTGATCTTGTTGCAAAGTTAACTTTCTAAAGTCACTGAGAAAGTTTATTACGTGTTCATATTACAAGATGTTTTTATATTCAATTTTGAAATGATGGGCTGTTAAGTCATAAAACACGTGTCCTGTTTCCTAACACTCTTACCTAACCTAACCTACATGTGTACGAAGCTTCATGTACCTCAGTATAATGGCACCTGTTTTGTTGGTATTTCTTACGACGGTGATGGTACCTACCTCGATATGTTCACCAGGATAACCTACTGTAGAGGACCTGACTTGTGGAGAGTCTGACTGGAAACACTGGAAGGTCACTGGACTCGTTTCTGTCATTCCATACACCAACTGTTGAGAAACTATGTATGAGACTGGAGTCAAACATAGGGTACAGAAGAAGCTTTTAATGTGAAAATGTGCAGCTCTATGTAGAGCGTTATCTTGACCACAATTTACACATGTAATTTACACATGTTACCATGTATGATAATTTTACTCTTGTGAACCCGTACCTACTTACTTATTCATTAAGTTGTGCACAAAGCTGAATGTTTCAATAAAAGTTTCTTCTGGCTGGAACAATTCACCAATACCCAAACTTGGAAGATGAAACTTAACGTGAGGTTTCGGTCCATTCTGGACCATTATCAAGTTACAAGTTACAACTTGGAGAAATTTAAAGAAAACCATAATTTCACCATGTATCCATCACTGGATAGGCAGAGGCCCTTAACTTATTATAACATGCGAGTAATTGCTAGATTAATTATCGTCACCTCCCTATCATTTCGTTATATTATCAACTTGTTGCTTTGTTAAAGGGTTTTGTAATATATATATTATATAAATATATATTATATATTTTATATATATATATATATATGCAAGGAATTCGCGGAGAGCATGCGAATTATATATAATATATTATATATATATATATATTTTATATATATATTTTATATATATATATATATATATATATATTATATATTTTATTACCTGGAGTTTACCTGGAGTGAGTTCCGGGGGTCAACGCCCCCGCGGCCCGGTCTGTGACGGGCCCTTTCCTTAGGTCAGTGTCCCAGGATGGGGACCCACACCAGTCGACTAACACCCAGGTACCATTTTACTGATGGGGAACATAGACAACAGGGGGGAAAGAAACACGTCCAATTTTTTCTACTCTGGCTGGGAATCGAACCCAACCCCTCACCGTGTGAAGCAAGAGCGTTAACCCCAGGCCACCTTAATAAAATCATGAAACAAGTGATTCTGAATCATTAATAGAACTGCGACTTAGCCAGGACTCGATCCTGCATTCCTATGCCCAGCCTGTGAGAGCTGAATAAAGTACGCATCACTCTCTCTCCTCTTGAAAAATTAGTCTCTTTAAGCTCCATGACCACGTATGTCCTTGCACCCAGGAAAACACATCAGTACTGCTGAGTGTCTGGTGTTTAAAGGGCTGTTGGTCAAGTGAATAGAGTGATGCGTTACTTTGTTCAATTCTCACAGGGCAGGCCATGGGAACGCAGGATCGAGTTCTGGTCAAGCCACAGTTCTGTTAGTGACTGACTGTGTGTGTGTGTGTGTATGTGTGTGTGTGTGTGTGTGTGTGTGTGTGTGTGTGTGTGTGTGTTGTGTGTGGGTGTGTGTGTGTTTTTGTGTGTGTGTGTTGTGTGTGTGTGTGTTGTATGTATTATATATTTTAACAACACTGCCTAGCCAGGAGTCGAAAACCCCTGCTGTTTTGGCCCGCCTCATGGTGAGAGAAAACACATGGCGCTATAGACCACTAGACCAAACAATCCTTAACAATGGTACATCCAGCAAAGGTAGATGTTGTACTCACCATGGAAGGACATACGGTGGTGTGGACGCCTCTGAGCTAATTTCATTCTACTCCCTGTTTGTGTACTGCTCAACAAGCAGTATATTATTACTGTACCCAGGGGAAAAGAGTGGTATTGATTAAAAAAACAACATTGCACTAGCCCCAAAGGGGTCGAACCCATGCTGTTTTGGCCCGCCTCATGGTGAGAGAAAACGCATGATGCTTTAGACCACTAGACCACAAGGGGTATTGAATCATTTACCAAACTGCAGCCAGCTGGGATTAGATCCTATAACACATTCTTCCGCCTCAAGAGACAGAACAATGGTCACATCGCCTTAACCACTCAATAAGCGATCCTACAAAGGTCTTGCACCCAGCAGAGCTTAGTGATGTTCATGATCCAAGGATCATGAACATCATAGGATCCACCATTTGTCACTCAGTCTCTGAGTATCTCCAGTGCCTGGAAACCTTTGAAACGGAGGGTTTCCACAGCAGCAAATTCTCTGAGAGGTTTGACTTGTCCTGACCAACCCCACAAGAGAGTTTTCAGTGATAACTCCATCATTGAGCATCTCAGTAATGAGTTCTTCAGTGAAGACTCTTTGCGTATGAGGCAAACGATAAGCAGGCACATAAGTGGCCTTAGTGCTTTTGTTCAGAGGAATACAGTGAGAAATAAATGGGGTTACTTATTATTATGATCAAATAAAGCACTAAACCGACAAGAGTCATGCAGCGCTGTGGGGCAGAAAACAGTGATGGGGCTATAACAACTAGGCGGATAGGGGATCAGAGGTTAGGGAAGAAAAGGTCTGGAAGGGACACTAGGGACTATGTGTCAAAGTTCGTATAGTACAGCAGTTGCTGACAAAAAGTAAAAAAGTGATCGTAAGCCAAAGGCTGGTCCGTCTGCAAGAAGGGAAGGCAGGTAAGAACAGTAGGGCGGCGGCGTCGGTGGAGGTAAATCCTGCGAGCTCGTTTGCAAACCGGACAATCCACATGAAAATGAAGACCTAAAATAGGGACCCGATAAACCTCACAGAGAGGGATAGGATGTCATTCCATGACATACCCATGTGTAAGGCGTGTATGGCCGACGCAGAGACGGGAGAGAGCAGTCTCCAGAGTACGGCAACAATGGTAAGATGGCCACAAACCCAAAAGCGGTTTAATAGAGTGCAATTTGTTATGGTGCATGTCTGACAACTGTTGTTGCCAACAGCCACAAAGACGGTTAGAGATGATTGTAAAATAATTCCCGAACGGATTACATCAATAGGAAACCTGAAGATCAAGCACTGCTGACCGTGCATCAGCATCAGCCTGTTCAATACCCCTCACATTAACGTGTCCAGGGACCCAATAGAACAAATGTCTTTGTTTTTGCTAGCTACATGGTGCAACCAAAGTTGAATACGATGGACCATTGGATGAGGAGAATCAAATTGTTTAATGGCCTGTAAAGCACTGAGGGAATCTGAAATGATCACAAACGCCAAAGGAGACATACATGTAACATGGAGAAGCACTATGAGGATGGCATACAACTTGGCGGTAAAAATACTAGCCGAGTCTATCAAATGACCTCGGACAACACCATCAGGGAACACCGCCGCAAACCCAACATCGTCTGAAGATTTAGAACCATCTGTATAAACAGCGATGACACGAGAATGCGACCAGAACTGATCAAGAAAACGACAGTGAGAACCAGCCATAGGCAAGAGAGCTTTGGTGCACAGCAGTAGGGGAGAAGAGACACGAACTGTCGGAGGAAGGGGAAAGGCAGACGCTATATGAACATAGAAGGGAGGCAACTGGAGAGAAGACTGGAGTGAAGACGAAGAGAAAACGAAGTAAGCAGGGGACGCCGATAAATAATGGGCTTCTACTATACGTAGAAGGAACCCGAAGGTCATGAGGGTGGACAAAGTAACGAAGGCAATGAGCATCACGATGATTGGCTAAGGAAGGAATGTTCGCTTCAGCATAGAGGTTCTCAACAGGGGATGAACGAAAGGCAGAAAGGCATGAACGTAGACCTTGTGATGAAGGGGATCTAACCTAGAAAGAGTTGCAGGGCAGAATGCAAACGGAGAAGAGTCCGGCGATCTGCTCCCCATGAATGATGAGCAAGAATTTTAAAGAGGATCATCCCACCATGGCAAGCTGCCTTCAAAGAGGAAATGTGAGATTTCCATGTAAACTGGAGATTGAACAGAAGGCCAAGAAACTTGACCCTATCACATTCCGGAATACGTGAGCTGTGTAAATACAATGGAATATCTGGGATAAGAAGACGTCTAGTGAAGGTAATGAAATGGGTTTTCGCACTAGAAAATTTCAATGCATGAGAAGTGGCTCAATGGGAAACATGGTCAATCGCATTCTGAAGGGAGGCCGCTACCAGACATCACTGCCTGCATAAGCTATAGTGAAGTCATCCACATGAAGCGACGACCAAATGTGCGATGGAAGAACAGAAGGTAGGTCATTGATAGCCAAGAGGAAAAGGGAAGTGCTAAGGACACAACTTTGTAGGACTCCCTCGATCTGAACAAAATCTGAGGAAAGCATGGCGCCAACACGGACACAAAAATGTCTTTCAGATAAGACAGAAGCAAGGAAGGTCGGTAGATTGCCCTGGAGACCTAATTAGTGGGCCTGGGCTAAGATGTTATACCTCCAAGTGGTGTCATATGCCTTCTCAAGATCAAAAGAAACTGCTAGGATGGAGTGTTTATTAGTAAAGGCATTTTGTACATACGTATCTAAGTGGAGCAAAGGGTTCAACATAGAGCGGCCCTTTCAAAAGCCTTATTGGTGAGAGGAAAGACTATTGAGAGCCTCCAAATACCATATCAAACGTTATTCATCAATCGTTCCATCACCTCGAAGACTACACTGGTCAGAGCAATGGGACGATAGTGAGAGGTATCAAGCCCCAAAGTGCCTGGTTTGCCAAACAGTAGTACAATGGCAGATTTCCATTGTTGAGGGAGAACCCCTCACGTCTAAACAAGATTGAAAAGACGCAAAGGGATTGTAAGGGGTGTAAATGCAGATGTTGTAGTATCAGATATGAATATCATCAGGCCACTGCCTATGCCCCAGCAAGCGGAAAGCGTGGGACTCGAGCTCTAAGAGAGTAAAGGTACGTTATATTCCTCCATCACTTTTAGAAGAGAAATCCAAGGGCAATTGCTCCCTGGCAGAACTAGAATCGAAAACAAGGGACAGGTGAACCCCTTTGGGAGACATGGACAAGATAGTTTCCCGATTTCCCCATGGGAACCTAAAGGGAGGTTCCACAACACCAGCAACCTGCAAAACGGGAGCAAAACACAACTTTCGTACCTTCTTCCAAACCCCACACAAGGGGTAGGAAATGTTGTCTTGTTAGCAGTGCATTTAGTGTCACATATGCTGGTGAGCGACTGCTCTTGCCCGCCTTAAAATCCAAAAGACGATCTGCAGTTCGATATCGATAACAGCCCCAAGCAGTACGTTTCAAACACACTGCACGAGCACACGCAGGAGACCACTAAGGCATACATGTCTGGAATGCCTGCTGAAGTTTGAGGTATTAGAACGTTGATGCTGCAGCCACAACTAATGTCGAAAACTGGTGCACCAGTCATCAACAGAGGACGAAGAAGGAGTCCCCACAAAAAGCGGTAAGATAAGAGTACAAGCCCCAAATTTCCCAACTCGTCCAAATTGCCAACGAGGGCTACAAGGCAGTCGGGAAAGCGATCACTGTCGTGCAAATCCGGGAGAAGACCAAACGTAATCAAGTGCGATTGACGAGAAGCAGATAGAAAGATCAATGCAAGAGAGAGAGACTGAGTGTGAGAGCCCAAAATGGAGGGAGGGCACCCGTTTTTAAATTACATGAAGAGGATGAGAAGTGAGAAATCTCTCCAACTGATCACTAAAGAGTTACAGTGGGACCCTCCCCAAAGATGATGGTGAGCGTTAAAATCACCTAACTAGATGGGCGGCGATTTTCGAGATACAGAATGCATGGGAAGGAGAGAGATATAGAGAGCAAACTGTAAACCACCTGTGCAAATACACACAGGCTGGAGTATAATGCAGCAGAGAACGAACAAAGACCTGTTGAAACGGTATACCAACACGCACAAGAAGTGCACTCTCATTAAAAGTTTCATCAAGAAAGGGATAAGAAACCATACCCCCGGCCGGGATTGAACCCGCGGTCATAGAGTCTCAAAACTCCAGCCTGTCGCACAGCCCGAAACGGGACGAATAACAGCTGAGCGAACTTTAGACTCTTGTACCCCAACTCATACTGGGGAAAACTTGGAAAGCAACACCTGGAGCTCTGCCCGATTACCATGAGGCCACGAATATTCCATTGTAAATAAGTCATTATGCCAACAATGGGAAGTGATAAAATCTACGGGCTAGTAGGATCAGTGAAGTCAATGTGTGGAGGCAACGGAAAGTGTGTAAGCAAGGAGGAATCAGAATGCTGTGACATAAAAGACTGATGAGGGGTCGGGGGAAAAATAAGATGGGGTTTGAAGGGTTGTGTTGGTGTTCATCAAGGGTTTCGTCTCACCAATATAGTCGAAGAGAGCGTCAAGTGTCTCAGTGGATAAGGAACCGCTGATACCATGACTTCAGAGACAAGTGAGGTAGTGCAAGTAGAGACAGGGGAGACTATGGAGGGAAAACCCAAAAAGGTCTGAGAGGGAAGGATATGAACCCGGAGAGATGTGGCCGGGGAGGGACAGAAGAGTCATGTGGTGGAACAGGAGAGGAAGGAGGCTGGAAAAGGACTGGGGAAGAAGTTGGGGGAAAAGAAGAGGGGACCCCATGAGGAGGGAACCCCACCTTGGTGAGAATTAGAAAGGGGGGTGATAACTAGGCACCAAGGCCCCTAAAAAATGTTGGGAATTGTAGCCACCAGAGGAATGCGAAGAGCATTCCTCTGGTGCTTACACCCGAGACGGGTTCAACTCGTAGGTGATAGGCGCGAAAAAAAGGTGCAGGTGTGCGAGGCCTGGCAGCGGGGAAATTGTGGATAGTTTGATGAAGTAGAGGTAGGAAGGGTAAGGGAGATTGCCAGTGAAATTTGTTAAGGAGCTCACCTTGCGTACTGAAGTACGTGACATGTTTTTAAGCCCAGGTGAGTGGGAACGTGCTTTGTAAGCTGACATTTGTGACAACCCGTCTATTACTCTACCTCTGCTGACGTGGACCAATGACTGTCTTCCGTCCTATCACATACGTTATCACGGACGGTCTGTGACCAGACAGCAGGTAGATAGTTCTGTGACATGATACACCTATTGACTTTTCCAAATTCCATCGCTGGCTACAGTGTCTTCTTGCGGAAATGGTCATAACGCTCATATGCTTTACGTTTGTTGAAAGCTCAATATCGGGTCAGGGTGGACTACACCATGTACACACACACGCCGTGGGGCCAGGAGCAATTTATATCACCCCTGAAACCATAATTAGGTGAGTACACTTTCACACAAAATAAGTGAGAAGTTGAACCGTCATCCAAAAATAATGGGGTTTTAAGAAATATGAGGGTGACTAATCAGAGGAGTAGATTTTGGCTACACAGTTTTGAACATTTCAAATGGGGGTCCCAAAAAAAATGATAGCAGTGATGTACAACCCCCCACCCAAAAGCAGGATGCCAAGACAAGACTATGATGAGAGTAACAGAGTGATGATGGACACACTTGCCGAGGTTGCCAGAAGGGCCCACATGAGCAGGGGGGATTTCAACTGGCATTACTAGAAAACTTCATGTACCAACATGTTAGGGACTCAGAAAGAGAGGAGATGATAAATCAGCATAGCTGAGCCTCGTATTCACTTTGAGCAGTTCAGACATAGGAGATATCACACGCCAAAGGCCCCTAGATGCTAGCGATCACGTGGTCATGAGTTTCGAATACGTTGTAGAATTAACAATGAATAGTGAAGCAGTGCGAGAAGGATGGGAGAAGCCAAACTTCTAAAAAGGGGACTACAAAAGTATGAGGCAATTCCTACACGAGGTGGAGTAAGTAAGCAAACTGCAGGTAAACAAAGTGCAGGAAGGCAGTGGAGAAGTTCATACCAAGGGGTAACAGAAGCGATATGTTAACCAGAGTGAAATCCCTGGGGTTTACCAGGTGTGGTGGAGAGGCCAATGCCAAGTATGCTAGAGTATGGAAAAAAGTATAGAAGGCAAAGGACCCAGAAAAAAAAAAACAGAGTTGAGCCGAAGATCCAGAAATGAATATGCATGAATAAGCAGAGAAACCCAGCATCAATACGAGAATGACTAAGCATCAAAAGTCAAATCTGATCCAAAGTTGTTACACAGATACATCAGGAGGAAAACAACAGTCAAGGACAAGGTAATCAAGCTGAGGAGGGAAGGTGGGGAGCTCACAGGGAGAAGCTTCCAGTAAACCAAAGTGGTAGGGTGCACCAGTAAGAGCTGGACACACTGCACACAGCTGAGGAGGAGGTGAAAAAAACTATTAGGGAAACTAGATACCTCGAAAGCCGTGGGCCCAGATAATCTCTCCTTGGGTCCTGAGAGAGGGAGTAGATGCACTGTGTGTGCTATTAACAATCGTCAATAAATATATCAAAACATGGCAGCTGCCTAAGGTGTGGAAGACAAATGTAGTCCCGATTTTTAAGAAAGGAGACAGATAGGCTGCACAAAATCACAGACCAGCGTCGCTGAGATCATCAGGAGAAGAGTGGTGGAGCACCTAGAAAAAACGGACTCACACATGACAACCAGCACGGATTCAGGGAAGGGAAATCCTGCATCACAAACCTTTTGGAGCTCTATGACAGGGTAACAGAAGACAGAACAGAGAGCGATGAGTAGACTGCATCTTCTTGGACTGTAAGAAAGCTTTCGATACAGTGCTACACAAGAGACTGGTTAAAAAGCTAGAGGAGCAGGCAGGAAAAGGAGGGAAAGTACTGCCATGGATCAGGGAATACGTAACAGGAAGTAAACTACGTGTGTTGGTACAGGACAAGGAGTCAGAGTGGGTGCATGTGTCGAGTGGGGTTCCACGAGGGTCAGTCCTAGGTTCGGTACTGTTTCTGTTTGAATGACATGATGGAATGTGATGTGGGTCAACTGTGCTTGAAATCACAGGTTGACCTAACCAACCAGTGTAAACTGTCACACCCATTGCCTTGGCAGGGAAGTGTCAGGAATGTAGGAAGACTCTTCGCACCGTAGGACTCATGGTTCGAGGTAAGAGGAAATAAACAAGAACAAGAACTAGTAAGAAAATAAAAGAAACCCAGAGGGGTGTGTGTATATATATGCTTGTACATGTACGTGTAGTGTGACCTAAGTGTAAGTAGAAGTAGCAAGATGTACCTGAAACCTTGCATGTTTATGAGACAGAAAAAAAGACACCAGCAATCCTACCATCATGTAAAACAATTACAGGCTTCAGTTTTACACTCACTTGGCAGAACGGTAGTACCTCCCTGGGCGGTTTGCTGTCTACCAACCTACTACCTAGTATATATATATATATAATATATATATATATATATATATATATATATATATATTATATATATATTATATATATAATATATATATATATATACTACAAAGAATGCTTCTGAAAGAAGCAAACATTTAAAATATAACAAAAATCGTTTACAAGTAAAGTTGTTACCGTAAGTCCCTTCATATTGAGTTCATTCATGACTGCCATGACTAGTTCCCGGGGACACGGAGCACCAGCCATGACTCCTGCTGACAAGGAGCTTACGTCTCTGGGCTTCCTGCGCTGAACATTCAGTATGTCGACGAACATCGTGGGTGTACCGTAGCAAGAAGACGCTCTGAAAATACAAGAAATAGTATACACGTAGGCAATACAGCGCCGGGGAAATGGATAGCAATCACGTTTCTATAACTATACCAATAAATGAAAAAGTTTAAGAAGTGTCAATCAAATGCTACTTGAACTGTCAATATGGAGGTATAATATCCCAGCCGCAGAGTATCAAGAGTAACTTTACCTCTCGTCTTGTATCACCTGAAGGCAAACCTCGGGATCAAAGGCTTCACTGGGGAGGACGCAGGTTGCTCCATACAGAGCGCCAGCTATAACTCCACCAACACAACCAAAACAATGGTACAGCGGCACTGGCAGACAAATGCGTACATGCTGAAGAAAAAAATGTTGTATTATAAATTAAGGGATAATTGGAGTTGTATATCTTACGACAGTGAAATGTATTTACACAGAGGCGTATATCTGTTATTCATGACTCAAGAAATCGTAATGACACGATTGCAAACAAACCATACCCCCGGCTGGGATTGAACCGACGGGCTGGAGTTTTGAGACTCTATGGACCGCGGGTTCAATCCCAGCCAGGGGTATGATCTGTTATTCACTTAGTGTATATACACTGAGGTGTACTCCTATTTGTGGTTGCTAGGGTCGAGTCATAGACTCTGGCCCTGCCTCTTCACTAATCGCTACTAGGTCCACTCTCTCCCTGCTCCATGAGCTTTACCAAATCTCGTCTCGTTCCTGTCTCCACTACGTCATCTGCCAGACTATTCCACTTCCTGACAACTCTATGACTAAAGAAATACTTCCTAACATCTCTTTGACTCATCTGAGTCTTCAGCTTCCAATTGTGGCCCCTTGTTTCTGTGTCCCATCTCTGAAACATCCTGTGTAAATAAGAGATAAGATTTCCTTCGAATTTTTAACCCCAGAGGGTTAGCCACCCAGGATAACCCAAGAAAGTCAGTACGTCATTGAGGACTGTCTAACTTATTTCCATTGGAGTCCTAAACCTTGTCCCCCAGGATGCGACCCACACCAGTCGACTAACACCCAGGTACCTATTTTCTGCTAGGTGAACAGGACAACAGGTGTAAGGAAACGCGTCGAAATGTTTCCACCCGCCGGGAATCGAACCCAGGCCCTCCGAGTGTGAAGCAGAAGCTTTAGCCACCAGGCCACCGAGCACAGAAGTATAAATACAGAGTTTACCACAATCACTGTTACATGGTAAAAACTTGCCGATAAATATGATTAATTAACACTGCAGTACTTATTATAAATAGAGATGATCTTCCGCTCTCTGTAGAGCTCAATCAACTCAGTGACTTGATAAAGCTCTACACAGAGCAGTACCTCGATCCTGTTTCAGAAATTAGTCATCACTGGATGAATGGAGACGATCTTCAACCTTAATGACTAAATCAGCATTGGAAACCTGACAAATCTAAACCAGTTCCCTCTGTATTGGGTTATATTATCTTTTTTATATAAAAGAGGTAGCACAACTAGCTCTATCGAGGCTCTATCCTCCGTTTTATTATAGACATAACACTACTCATACATACCAGCTTCTCTCCTACAGGCAAGTTAAAGAATACTATATTTTTCGACCTCATCCTAAGGCGACTGCTGAAGGCACCTAGGATGACACCAACATTATTGTCAGTGGGAAACATTAAACTCGTATGGATCATACAACTGGGGAATGAGAGGTAAACAAACCATACAACGGACGGGGATAGAACCCGCGATCAGAGAGTCTCAAAACTCCAGACCGTCGCGTTAGCCATTGGACCAACTAGCCACAATCGTGCCATTACGATTTCGTGAGTCATGAATGAGAGGTAATTAGGTTCGAACATACGAAGGAAGGGTAGCTACAATTCCTTAGATCAACAGCCATTCACTGACATCAAGGAGCCTCCTTATATATTATATAAATAACCCGAACTTAGGACTGAAACTTGTGACGATGTTTTGGTCTCACTTGGACTAATAACAAGTTACACAAAGATGTGAGAAGGGAAGGCAGCCAGTATACGAGAGGTGGGCAGGGAAGGCAGCCAGTATACGACAGGTGGGCAGGGAAGGCAGCCAGTATACGAGAGGTGGGCAGGGAAGGCAGCCAGTATACGACAGGTGGGCAGGGAAGGCAGCCAGTATACGAGAGGTGGGCAGGGAAGGCAGCCAGTATACGACAGGTGGGCAGGGAAGGCAGCCAGTGTACGAGAGGTGGGCAGGGAAGGCAGCCAGTATACGAGGAGGTGGGCAGGGAAGGCAGCCAGTATACGAGAGTGTGGGCAGGGAAGGCAGCCAGTATACGACAGGTGGGCAGGGAAGGCAGCCAGTATACGACAGGTGGGCAGGGAAGGCAGCCAGTATACGACAGGTGGGCAGGGAAGGCAGCCAATCACAGGTGGGCAGGGAAGGCGGGGTATACGAAGGTGGGCGGGGAAAGGGCAGCCAGTATACGAAGGGGGGCGGGGGAAGGCGCCAGTATCACAGGTGGGCGGGGAAAGGGCAGCCAGTATCGACAGGGGGCAGGGAAGGCAGCCAGTATCGAAAAAGTGGGCGGGGAAAAGGAGTGGTAGAAAAAAGAGAAACGGGAAAAGCGTATGGTAATGGTAGCATATAGCAAAGAAACAGTCGAAGAATTAATAGTAGAGATAGTATAAAAAACGAGTACAGAGAAGCCTTCAGGAGATCAGGGGCCAATGGGGACCCAAATTTATATTGTAGCTAAAATACACGATGGTAATCGTTTTAAAAAATGAAATCTGGAATAGGGAAACATGTAAATTCTGAAGCAAAAAATAAGAGAGGAAGCTTTTATAGGGACAGTTTCCTCTTTGTGGACTTTATCAAGCACAGAGAACGTTGTCCAATTAAAAGCTTTTTTTGCGACCAATTTTTATTTCTCCATTATAAATGGGAGTTCAGTATTTTGGGAAAAACTGTAAACTCAGCTACAAAACACTTTTCCTTTTTTCATAGTTGTCGCCTGCCCTTTCTTTAAACATTGTTATGACCTTTTTGGGTGAGGACGCAGCCTTGGGTAAACCCGTCGTACCTGAATAACATTAAAAATTACATCTCTTCCAATTTTAGTATCCCCGAAAGAAACTATTAAGGGCTACCAGAATTTTTTTCCCATTTTTTCTTCCTCCAACTTGTTTTCCTTTCACTCACAACTTAAATTATTATTATTATTATGATCAAAGAAAGCGCTAAACCGACAACGGTCATACAGCGCTGTGGGGCAGAAAACAGTACTGGAGAGACGATTAGAGGTGAAGGGAGAAAAGGGCTGGAAGGGACGCTAAGAGTTATGTGTCAAAGTTCGTACATTAAAACAGTGCAGCCATCTGCAGGAAGGGAAGATAAGGTACGAGTGGTAGGGCGTCGTCGTTGGATGTAAATCGTGCGAGCTTGCTGGTAAACCTGGCAATTGACAAGAAAGTGAAGAACCGAAATAGGGGCCCAACAAACCTCACAGAGAGGAATAGGTTGTTGTTCCATAAGATTCCCATGGGTAAGGCGAGTATGGTCAATGCGGAGACGGGAGAGCGCAGTCTCTCGAGTATGGCAACGGTGGTAAGAAATGACCACAAACCTAAAAGCAGTTTAATAGAGTACAATTTTACGGTGCATGCTCGACTATTACGGAGTACTGTAAAATTTTTTTATATAAAAATAACGCTCCATATATATAATTTTCCGTGTAGTATACTGAAAGTCGACGTGTATTATTCCCTGAAAGCTAACACGGCTGCGAAGACGAGCAGAGATGACTGGAAAATAATCTCTGAATGGAATACCTCCATAGGAAACCGGAAGCTCATGTACCGCTGACCGCGCAGCAGCATCCGCTTGTTTACTGCCCTCCACATCAACGTGTCCAGGGAACCAACAGAAAACAACGTTTCTGTTTTTGCTAGCCACACGGCACAACCATAGATGAATATGAAGGGCTAATGGATGAGGGGAATCAAATTGTTTATTGGCTTGTAAGGCACTGAGGGAATCTAAAATGATCACAAATGTCCAAGAAGACATAGTATGTAATACGGAGAAGCGCAATGAGGATGGCATACAACTCGGCAGTAAAAATACTAGCCAAGTCTAACAAATGACCTCGGACAACATCGTCAGGAACACTGCTGTGAACCGAACACTGTCAGAAGATTTAGAATCATCTGTATGAACAGAAACGGCATGAACATGCGATTGGAAGTGATCAAAGTATCCAAAACGGTTGGGATCCTCTCCAAGATACGATACTACGTACCGCAAACTGCCGTTCTCACCCTATACCATTCACTTATATATCCATACCTCACCTATGCTATCTGTGCTTGGGGTTCAACTGCAGCAACAAACCTAAAGCCAATAATAACCCAACAAAAAGCCGCAGTAAGAATAATCACTAAATCCCATCCCTGGCAACGACCCCCCCCCCACTCTTCATAGATCTAAATTTAATCCCTGTTCAGAACATCCACACTTACTACTGTGCAATCTATATCTACAGGACCTTAAATTCCAATATTAACCTTGACCTAAAACGCTTTCTTGATAGTTGGGACAGGACCCACAGGCATAACACCAGACACAAACATCTCTATGACATTCCCCGTGTTCGACTAAACCTTTACAAAAATTCAATGTATTTCAAAGGATCTTAAATCTGGAACACCCTACCTGAAAACTCTAGAACTGTAGACACATTCATCACTTTCAAAACTACAGTTAGAAAACATCTCATCTCCCTGATACACCCCAACAACTAACTACATGATAACCACCTGGTGGTTCACAATTACACTCACTCACCCACTGACTATAAACCCAGAAATACTAATCTTAATCTTAAAATAATAAATCCTAACTAGTCATAAGTTTGCCTATGTTACTCAAATATAGACATCTCGTATTGTGCCAAAACAAAAGCATTCACATTGCTAAACTCAAAATTATGATGTAGTCACTCAGCCTTAATACTATAATCTGTAAGGACTTAATGTTAAGAATTAATCTAAGTCTGCTGGAAATGCCTAGCCATGCTAGGTGTCCTAGTGGCCCCCTCTGTAATTAGTATTTTTTAACATGTAAACCACAAAATACCCAAAACCTGTAAACCCCACATTGTAACCATTATAGAGAATAAACTTGTAGAAAAAGAGAGCGAGAAGCAGTTGTAGGTAGGAGAGCTTTGGCACACGGTAGTGCGGGGAGAACAGACACGAACTGTCATAACCTTCCAAGGGAGAAGGGAAAAGGCAGACGCTAAATAAACATACAAGGGAGGCGAGTAAGGGAAAATGGTCAAGAGTAAACAGGAGCGTCAAACAAATAATGGGCTTTTACTATTGTCTGAGACCAACCTATACATAGACGGAACATAAAGGGGCATGAGAGGGGAAACAAAGTAATGAAGGCAATGAGCATCACGACGATCAGTTAAGGAAGGAACATTTGCCTCAACATGGAGGCTTTCAACAGGGTATGAACGATGATGAAGGGAATCTAACTTAGAAAGAGTGGTAGGAGAAACTGCAGATAGACTTGGGTCTCTATAATCCAGTTTTGGACAAGACTAGGGTGGAATGCAAACGGAGGAGAGTTCGGCGATCTGCTCCCCATGAATGATGTGCAAGAATTTAAGGAGATTCAGCTGACCAGGGGCAAGTTCCCTTCAAAGAGGAAATGTAGGTTTCTATGTTAAACCGACGCCCGAATAGTAAGAGAAGACAACTCGACCCTATCACATTCTGGGATACGTGGCCGTGTAAATACAATAGAATATCGGGGATAAGAGGGCGTCTAGTGAAGGAAATGAAATGGGTTTTCGTACTAGAAATTTAAATCCATGAAAAGTGGCCAATGGGAAACCCGGAAAATCCCCATCCTGAAGGGAAGCCGCTACCAGGCGACAGTTAGCTCCTGCATAAGCTATAGTGAAGTCATCCACATAAACTGATGGAAGAACGGAAGGTAGGTCATTTATAGCCAAGAGAAAAAGGGTAGTGCTAAGGACACACCTTATGAGACACCCTCGCCTGAACAAAGTCTGAGGAAAGCGAGGCGATAACCTGGACACGAAATTGTCTGCCAGATAAGAAAGCAACAATGAAAGTTGGCAAGTTACCGCAGAGGCCTAAAGAGTGGGTTTGGGCTAAAATGTTATACCTCCAAGTGGTGTCGTATGTCTTCTCAAGATCAAAAAGGGAAAGTTGAGATAATGGTAGACAGGAAGTCTTGCAAACAAATGCGCTCATCGTGCGCTCATTGTAGTTAACACTGCAGCAAGCCTACTGGCCCATGGTAGGCAGGTCTAGTTAACACTGCAGCAAGCCTATTGGCCCATGGTAGGCAGGTCTAGTTAACACTGCAGCAAGCCTACTGGCCCATGGTAGGCAGGTCTAGTTAACACTGCTGCAAGCCTACTGGCTCATGGTAGGCAGGTCTAGTTAACACTGCAGCAAGCCTACTGGCCCATGGTAGGCAGGTCTAGTTAACACTGCAGCAAGCCTACTGGCCCATGGTAGGCAGGTCTAATTAACACGGCAAGAAACCTACTGGCCCATGGTAGGCAGGTCTAATTAACACGGCAAAAAGCCTTTCTGGCCCATGGTAGGCAGGTCTAATTACACGGCAAGAAACCTACTGGCCCATGGTAGGCAGGTCTAATTAACACGGCAAAGAAGCCCACTGGCCCATGGTAGGCAGGTCTAATTAACACGGCAAGAAGCCTACTGGCCCATGGTAGGCAGGTCTAATTAACACGGCAAGAAGCCTACTGGCCCATGGTAGGCAGGTCTAATTAACACGGCAAGAAGCCTATGGCCCCTGGTAGGCAGGTCTAATTAACACGGCAAGAAGCCTACTGGCCCATGGTAGGCAGGTCTAATTAACACGGCAAGAAGGGTACTGGCCATGGTAGGCAGGTCTAATTAACACGGCAAGAAGCCTACTGGCCCTGGTAGGGAGATCTAGTTAACACTGACAAGCCCACTGGACCATGCTGGGTAGGTTTTTTAAAACCAGCTATTCTCCTCATAATTAGTGGTTCAACAATGAAGTTTAAGGTGACCTCAGTACTAAGATAACTTTGTATTGCAGTATCCAACAGCATGAATATAATAATAACAATACCGAGAATTAGATAACCGAGATATGTACAACAATTAGGTATCTTATTTCGAGACTTTTCGCCAGACTTCTCAGTCGAATACAGAGGTGGTAAATATGGAGACAGCAGCAGTAGAGGAGGGAAATTTAAAAGAGATGTGATGAGGTTCTTCTCATGCTTGAGCTTCACATGTTTCAAGGTTATCAAGTTGAAAAACATCTCCTGGTTGAGGGACTGACACCTCAAACTACTCCTTCAGGGTTGATGGACTGATTCACATCATCCTTAATAAATAACAGGAAAAGGCACAATACCCTGACTGGAACGTTACACTGCATCTACTCTCTCCATATCTGCGATATCTGTACTCGACTGATGAAGCCTACTGTGCTGGCGAACAGTTTCGCAATAACATACCTAATTGTTGTACATTATTTACATTGTGTTAGAGAATCACTGCAGTTTACAGGGTGGGTTAAATACTCAAAAATTGAACCCTCAATAGTTGAAACCTCAGCGATCTGGCTGTAGTTAATATTCTAAATATCAGTCCCGGTATATTTATTTATTTATTTATTATAAATTTGTGCACACATACAGAGGTACAAAAAAATACAGATAAGAGCAGTATGCCAAAGCCACTTATACTATGCATAGCATTACGGGCTGGCTTAAAATTAACTTAAGATTAATTAAGCAATGATGAAGTCAGTGATAAAACATTAATGTAAACAGATTACTATAAAGCACAAGTGAGTATTACAAAGACAGGTCATATGAAGGATTCTGTTAGGTAGTGTATTTAAAAAATAATAAAGTTAGATTGGGTTTTAGGTTTAACATTTATGTGATATAATTGTGAGAAACATTTAAGATATACAATTTATAAGGTTCAGTTATTCAGTATTTATTTGGTTTTGGGTGAGTAAGTGATCTTTGAGTAGAGACTTGAATTTATAAACAGGTAGTGTTTCTTTTATATTTACAGGTAATGAATTCCAGATTTTAGGGCCTTTTATGTGCATTGAGTTTTTGCATAGTGTGAGATGAACACGAGGAACATCAAAGAGTGATCTGTGCCTTGTGTTATGGTCATGTGTTCTGTTGAGGTTGGCAAGGAGATGTTTGAGGGGAGGGTTAATATCAGAGTTAAGTGTTCTATGTATGTAATAGGTGCAGTAATAAGTATGGATGTTTTGTATGGTGAGTAGGTTTAGTGTATTGAATATTGGTGGAGTGTGCTGCCTTGTAGTGAGAATTTGTTATCATTCTAACTGCAGCCTTTTGTTGGGTAATTAGTGGTCTGAGATGGTTAACTGTTGTTGAGCCCCATGCACAAATTCCATAGGTGAGATAGGGGTAAATAAGAGAGTGATATAGGGCCAGGAGGGCTGACTGTGGAACATAGTACCGTATCTTCGATAGTATGCCTACAGTCTTGGAAATTTTCTTAGAAATTTGTTGTATATGTGTATGAAATTTGAGTCTATTATCAAGGTGGATTCCTAAGAATTTTCCCTCTGTTAGCTTTGTGATAGGTGATCCGTTTATCATTATGTTAAGAGGGACATCTGTAGCTCTGTTACCAAACTGAATGAAGTAGGTTTTGTCAATGTTTAGTGTAAGTTTGTTAGTCCTCATCCAGGTAGATATTTTCTGTAATTCGGTATTTACAGTATTGGCTAGCGTGACTGGGCTCGGGTGAGAGAAGACGTATGTAGTGTCATCTGCAAATATTGTGGCAAAGTGGATTTTCTGTACCAGTAAATGAAGGTAATAAAAGTTACATTTAGAGTGTTCTGGTTCCTCAGCATCGTTCTACTTGTTAGATTTTTATTATTGTCCCAATATCCATTGTATGGGGTATAGTCACTAGTTACCCATTCCATGGGTGGTGGTCAACCCATAACCATCTTGTGGAAGGTTGTCATCCCATACCCATCCTATGGAAGGTTGTCATCCCGACCCACCTGGGGAAAGGGTTTGTCATCCCCGTCCCACCGTGGAAGGTTGTCATCCCGTCCCCATCCTTTGGAAGGTTGTCACCCCCATACCATCCTGTGGAAGGTTTCACCCCTACCTATCCGGGGAAGGTTTCACCCCATACCCACCCTAGGGAAAGGGTTTTTCCCCAACCCACCTATGGGGTGTCATCCCATCCCCCACCCGGGGGAAGGGTTGTCTTCTGTACCCACCCGGGGAAGGTTTACCCATACCCCCTGTGGAGGTTTTGTCATCCCATACCCATCCTGGGAAAGGGTTGTCATCCCCGTCCCCATCCGGGGAAAGGGTTGTACCCCATACCCAACCAGGGGGGTTGTCTCCCATACCCATCCTGTGGAAGGTTGTCTTTCTGTACCCATCCTAGGGAAAGGGTTTCATCCCATACCCAACCTAGGGAAAGGGTTGTCATCCCCCCACCTAGGGGAAGGTTGTAAACCCAAAATATTTTGGGAAGGTTGTCACCCATACCCACCTGGGGAAGGTTGTCATCCCATAAACCTCCTGTGGAAGGTTTTCACCCCATCCCATCCTGTGGGGGTTGTCATTCTGTACCCTCCTGTGGAAGGTTGTCACCCAAACCATCCTGGGAAGGGTTTCTTTCTGTCCCCTCCGGGGAAAGGTTGTCATCCCATACCCATCCTGGGGAAAGGGTTGTATTCTGACCCACCTGTGGAAGGTTTCAACCCATAATATCTTGTGGAAGGTTGTCATCCCTCCCACTTGTGGAAGGGTTTTCATCCCATCCCCCTCCTGTGGAAGGTTGTCAACCTAACTACTTGGGGGAAGGTTGTCATCCCATACCCACCTGGGGAAGGTTGTCCCCCCCAAAAAAACCCATCCGGGAAAGGTTTTTCACCCCAAAACCCCATCCGGGGAAGGTTGTCATCCCATACCCATCCTAGGAAGGTTGTCACCCCATCCCATCCGTGGAAGGTTGTAAATCCATAACTATCTTGTGGAAGGTTGTCACCCATACCCATCCGTGGAAATTGTCACCCCATCCCCATCCTGTGGAAAGGGTTGCACCCCTTACCCACCCGTGGAAGGTTGTCATCCATACCCACCCTGGGAAGGGTTGTCACCCATACCCACCCCTATGGGAAGGGTTTGTCATCCCATACCCATCCTGGGAAAGGGTTTTCACCCCAAAAACCCCATCCTGGGGAGGTTGCATCCCGTCCCATCCTGGGGAAGGGTTGTATCCCTACCCATCCTGGGGAAGGTTGATCCCATACCCATCCTGGGGAAAGGGTTGTCATCCCATACCCTCCTAGGGAAAGGGTTGTCACCCCTACCCATCCTAGGGAAGTTGTCACCCATCCCCATCCTGTGGGGGTTGTCATCCCATACCCACCCTAGGAAGGTTGTCATCCCAACCCTCCTGGGAAAGGTTTGTCACCCCATCCCCATCTGGGGAATTTGTCACCCTACCCACCTAGGGAAAGGTTTCACCCCATCCCCATCCTGGGGAAATTTTTCTCCCGCCCCCCTGTGGAAGGTTGTCACCCCGTACCCCCTGGGGAAAGGTTGTCATCCCGTACCCTCCGTGGAAGGTTGTCATCCCAAACCCCTCCTAGGGAAGGTTGTATCCCATACCCATCCTATCGAAGGTTGCATCCCATCCCCACCTGTGGAAGGTTTCATCCCGACCCATCCTGTAGAAGGTTGTATCCCATACCCCCTGTGGAAGGTTGTCTCCCGTACCCATCCTGTGGAAGGTTGTATCCATACCATCCTATGAAGGTTGTCATCCCATTCCATCCTAGGGAAAGGGTTTGTCCCCCATACCCTCCAGGGGAAGGTTGTCATCCCTACCCACCTGGGAAGGTTTCACCCCGTACCTCCGGGGAAGGTTTCATCCCATACCATCTAGGAAAGGGTTGTCATCCCCATACCCATCCTATGGAAGGTTTCATCCCTACCCACCCTGGGAAAGGTTGTCATCCCATACCCACCCTTTGGGGAAAGGGTTGTCATCCCAAAACCCATCCTATGAATTTTTCACCCCATACCCATCCTGTGGAAGGTTGATCCCGAAACCCTCCTGGGGAAGGGTTGTCATCCCATATCCATCCTTGGAAGGTTGTCATCCCAACCCATCCAGGGAAGGTTGTCATCCCATACCCATCCTGGGGAAAAAGGTTGTCATCCCATACCCACCTGGGGAAAGGGTTTCTCCCATCCCCAACCGGGGAAGGGTTGTCACCCATACCCATCCTGTGGAATTTTGTCATCCCATCCCCATCCTGGGGAAGGGTTGCCCCCAAACCCCACCTTGGAAGGTTGTCTCAAATACCCCCCTTTTAAGGTTGTCATCCCGTCCCATCCTAGGGAAGGGTTGTCATCCCAACCCTCCTATGGAAGGTTGTCATCCCATACCCACCCTAGGGAAAGGTTTCATCCCATACCCATCCTAGGAGGTTGTCACCCCAACCCATCCATGAAGGGTTGTCATCCCATACCCACCTAGGAAGCTTGCCCCGTCCCCACCTATGGAAGGTTTCACCCCCATCCCATCCTGGGAAAGGTTTCATCCCATACCCATCCTAGGGAAGGTTTCCCCATACCCACCTTGGAAGGTTGCATCCCTCCCCATCCTATGGGGGGTTGTATCCCATACTCACCTGTGGAAGGTTTCATTCCTACCCATCCTATAAGGTTGTCATCCGTACCCTCCTTTAAGGTTGTCATCCCGTACCCCCCCTAGGGAAGGTTTCATCCCGTACCCATCCTGGGGAAGGGTTGTCACCCCCATACCCTCCAAAAGGGTTTGTCACCCCATACCCATCCAGGAAAAGGTTTGTCATCCCATACCCATCCTAGGGAAGGTTGTCATCCCAACCCTCCTATGGAAGTTTCATCCCGTACCATCCTAGGGAAAGGGTTGTCATCCCGTCCCCCACCCTATGGAAGTTGTCTTCCCTACCCATCCATGAAGGTTGTCACCCATCCCCCATCCTATGGAAGGTTGCACCCTTCCCTCCAAAAAGGTTTCACCCCCGTACCCTCCGGGAAGGGTTGTAACCCGTACCCATCCTATGGAAGGTTTTCCATCCCGTACCCATCCTAAAAGGTTGTCATCCCCATCCTAGGAAGGTTGTCACCCAAAAACCACCTATGGAAGGTTGTCACCCCATACCCATCCTAGGGAAGGTTTTCCCCCAACCCCATCCTAGGGAAGGTTTTTTCATCCCATCCCCCATCCATGGAAGTTGTCATCTCAACCCTTTTCCTTTGGGAAAGGGTTTGTCATCCCGTACCCACCTAGGGAAAGGTTGTTCTCAAAACCCACCTATTAAGGTTGTCATCCCCGTACCCATCCTATGGAAGGTTGTCATCCCAAACCCCATCCTATGGAAGGTTGTCACCCCATACCATCCTGGGAAGGTTGTCATCCCGACCCATCCTTGGAAGGTTGTCACCATACCATCCTGGGGAAGGTTGTCATCCCATCCCCATCCTGGGGAAAGGTTGTCACCCCATCCCCAAATCCTATGAAGGTTTCACCCCCGTTTTAAATTGGGTAGTACAGAAAGTTACCACAAAATTTGGCCCCGGGAAACTTGCTTCAGAATTCTTCGCTAATCATTTAGTAAAACAAAAATATTTACAGTTTTTTGAATATTGTTTTTACTATTACACTCAAAAATATTTTTTAAAATATCACAGAAGTAAACTAAATTTTGAAGGTCATCAAATTTTAACTCTGGTAGAATGTCTGCGAGCCGTCTTGTGGCAACACACCCGCCATACAAAAACCCCAAAACTTGTAGCTTCCGCTGTGTAAATATAAAATTTTAGTCATTTTAAATTAAAATTAAAAAATAATGATCAAAAAAAATGAGAAATTACTTAGAAAAGAAACGTAAAAAAAGATTTGGATACGTGGGCCTTAGAAAAAAATTTCTAAGAGGGTTTCTTTTTTAAAGGTCGAGGGTTTGACTCAAGAAAACGTAAGACACGATTGCAAACAACCATACCCCCCCCCCGGGATTGAACCCCGGTCATAGAGTCCAAAACTCCAGCCGTCGCGTTACCACAACCACTTCCCCAAAAAATTCATCCCCCCAAAATTATTTCTACACCATAGGAAAAGGGTTTGCACAGGCACCTCTGTGACCACAAAATGCAAACCCTTTCCCAGGCGTAGAAATATACCATTGGTTGAATTTTTATTTTGGCTAGTGGTCTAGTGGCTAACGCGACGGTCTGGAGTTTTGAGACTATGACCCCGGGTTCAATCCCGGCCGGGGGTATGGTTTATCGAGGTATATAACAGATCTCTCGTTTTGATGCTCGAGTTCCATCGCCATTATTTTTTTTATCATATTGTATAAGTTTTTCTTTTTAAGTCTCCAATGGTTGGGACACTTTTTACCTCTTTTTAAATGATTTCCTCGGGAAATCACTTTGCTATGAAAAATTTTGTCATCGGTTTGACTCCAAGTTTTCCTGAGTGTCCATCTGTGGCTTCTTGTTATCTGCTACAGGCAAGAACAAACAGTTACCCCGTTTTTTAGATCTTTTTATAATATTCTGAACGACTTGTGATTCACGTGACTGCTATAGTGATTTCCCACTTTGCATTTTAATCTACAGAGTATATGTCACAGTCATATTTCATCATACAGGATAAGATTCCTACTAAAGGTAATTGGGGGGATGGTGCATCGTCTGCCAAGTCTTTTGCTTTCGTAATGAGTGATTTTCGTGTGCAAGTTCGGTACTAGTCCCTCTAGGATTTTCCAGGTGTATATAATCATGTATCTCTCCCTCCTGCGTTCCAGGGAATACAGGTTTAGGAACCTCAACCTGAGCTGGAAGACTTGAAGAAGGTGATAAGGATATCAACAAGAGCTTCACTAACAGTTCAGTATCCCGTGAGGGAGGCGCCTTGTTGCTAGTGAATACCTTTTGATATAAGTAATTGAAGCTATCCTCTTCCTTCCGTGAAGCCTCATTACTTTTTATTTCAATGCTGCAAGGTCATCAATGATGTAAACTGTACCTGAGTAACACTTACTCAGATTAAAGACAGGGTAACAGTTAGTGGGTGGAAGATCGAGCCTCCAACATCATAAATACGATATCAAACACTTTTGACACCATAAAATCTTGATGCTTAACATTTGCCAAAAGATATATATATGAAAAAATTGATTAAACTAAATAAATAATGAAAACCTTTAAGGAAAATACTGCAAATAAGATTTAATTCAAATTAATAACTGATTAGAGAATACATGTATAAAATATCTGAGGTCTGAGTACATGACTACCTTACCAGAGGTTGTTGCAGAGTACATGACTACCTTACCAGAGGTTGTTGCAGAGTACATGACTACCTTACCTGAGGTTGTTGCAGAGTACATGACTACCTTACCAGAGGTTGTTGCAGAGTACATGACTACCTTACCTGAGGTTGTTGCAGAGTACATGACTACCTTACCTGAGGTTGTTGCAGAGTACATGACTACCTTACCAGAGGTTGTTGCAGAGTACATGACTACCTTACCTGAGGTTGTTGCAGAGTACATGACTACCTTACCAGAGGTTGTTGCAGAGTACATGACTACCTTACCTGAGGTTGTTGCAGAGTACATGACTACCTTACCTGAGGTTGCTGCAGAGTACATGACTACCTTACCTGAGGTTGTTGCAGAGTACATGACTACCTTACCAGAGGTTGTTGCAGTACATGACTACCTTACCAGAGGTTGTTGCAGAGTACATGACTTCCTTACCAGAGGTTGTTGCAGTACATGACTACCTTACCTGAGGTTGTTGCAGTACATGACTACCTTACCAGAGGTTGTTGCAGAGTACATGACTACCTTACCTGAGGTTGTTGCAGTACATGACTACCTTACCTGAGGTTGTTGCAGTACATGACTACCTTACCTGAGGTTGTTGCAGAGTACATGACTACCTTACCAGAGGTTGTTGCAGTACATGACTACCTTACCTGAGGTTGCTGCAGAGTACATGACTACCTTACCTGAGGTTGTCGCAGAGTACATGACTTCCTTACCAGAGGTTGTTGCAGAGTACATGACTACCTTACCTGAGGTTGTTGCAGAGTACATGACTACCTTACCTGAGGTTGTTGCAGTACATGACTACCTTACCTGAGGTTGTTGCAGAGTACATGACTACCTTACCTGAGGTTGTTGCAGAGTACATGACTTCCTTACCAGAGGTTGTTGCAGAGTACATGACTACCTTACCAGAGGTTGCTGCAGAGTACATGACTACCTTACCTGAGGTTGTTGCAGAGTACATGACTACCTTACCAGAGGTTGTTGCAGTACATGACTTCCTTACCAGAGGTTGTTGCAGAGTACATGACTACCTTACCTGAGGTTGCTGCAGAGTACATGACTACCTTACCTGAGGTTGTTGCAGAGTACATGACTACCTTACCAGAGGTTGTTGCAGAGTACATGACTACCTTACCTGAGGTTGTTGCAGAGTACATGACTACCTTACCTGAGGTTGTTGCAGAGTACATGACTACCTTACCAGAGGTTGTTGCAGAGTACATGACTACCTTACCAGAGGTTGTTGCAGAGTACATGACTACCTTACCTGAGGTTGCTGCAGAGTACATGACTACCTTACCTGAGGTTGTTGCAGAGTACATGACTACCTTACCTGAGGTTGCTGCAGAGTACATGACTACCCTTACCCGAGGTTGCTGCAGAGTACATGACTACCTTACCTGAGGTTGTTGCAGAGTACATGACTACTTACCCGAGGTTGCTCTGAGAGTACATGACTACCTTACCTGAGGTTGCTGCAGAGTACATGACTACCTTACCTGAGGTTGTTGCCAGAGTACATGACTACTTACATGAGGTTGCTGCAGAGTACATGACTACCTTACTGAGGTTGTTGCAGAGTAACATGACTACCTTACCCGAGGTTGTTGCAGAGTACATGACTCCTTACCAGAGGTTGTTTCAGGAAGACTTCCTTTCCGGGGGTTTTTTGCAGTACATGATTCCATTTCCCAAAGGGTTTCTGCAGAGTACATGACTACCTTACGGAAAAAAGGGTTTTTGAAATAAATTTACTTCCTTACCCGGGTTGGCCCGAGGACATGATTCCTTAAACCGGGTTGTTTTCAGTAATGAATTCCTTACCCGAGGTTGCTGCAGAGTAAAATGGAAATACCTTACCGAGGTTGCAAATACAAGACTTCCCTTTCCAGAGGGTTTCTGCGAGTACATGATCCCTTTCCTGAGGTTTTTTGCGTAAAATTTATTCCTTACCAGAGGGTTTTCCTGAACCCGAGGGTACATGACTTTTTTTACCGAGGTTGTTGCAGTAAAATGACTTCCCTTACCAGAGGTTGGGCAAATACATGACTTCCTTTCCAGAGGTGGGTGCAGGTAAATGCTTCCTAACCGAGGTTGTTGCAAATACATGATTCCCTTTCCAGAGGTGGTTTCAAATACATGATCCTTTCCAGAGGTTGTTGCATACATGAATTCCTTTCCAGAGGTTGGTTTAGTACATGACTTCCTTACCAGAGGTTGTGCAGGGGGGGGGGGGGGGGGGGGGGCATGACTTCCTTCCAAAAGGGGGGTTTTCGTAATGGGAAATTTCCCTTTCCGAGGGTTTCTTTCCGGGAAATGGGCTTTCCCTTTCCAAAAGGTTTTTTGCAAATAATATACTTTCCTGAGGTTGTTGCAGTACAAGACTTCCTTCCAGGGTTGTTTCAAATACAGGGCTTCCTTACCGAGGTTTTTGCAGTAATGATTCCTTACCAAGGTTGCGCAAATACATGGGCTTCCTTAAGAGGGTTTTTGCAGTACTGACTTCCTTTCCAGAGGGTTTCTGCAGATACATGCTACCTTACCAGAGGTTTTGCGGGACTTTACTTCCTTACCGGGGGTTTTTTGCAAATACCCTGACTTCCCAAACCCAAAGGTTTTTGCAGTACATGGGCTTCCTTTCCGAGGTTTTTTTGCAGACATGAATTTCCCTTTCCAGAGGGTTTTGAGTAATGACTTCCTTACCGGGGTTTTTGCAAATACATGAATACCTTAACCCGAGGTTTTTTGCAGTACAAAGACTTCCTTAAACCGAGGTTTTTGCAGTACATGACTTCCTTACCCGAGGTTGTGGAGTAAAATACTTCAATTTCCCGAGGTTGTTTCAGTACATACTTCCTTACCGAGGGTTTTTGCGTACATGACTTCCTTACCGAGGTTTTTGCAGTAAAATGTTTTCCCTTAAACCCGGGTTGTTTCAGGGACATGACTTTCCTTTCCAGAGGTTGTTGCAGTAAAAGACTTCCTTTCCGGGGTTTTTGCAGTAATGGCCCTTCCCTTACAGAAAAGGGGTGTTTTGCAAATACAGGGCTTTTCCTTCCCGAGGTTGTTGCGTAATTTACTTCCTTACCGGGGGGTTTTGCCCGTACATGATTCCTTTCCCCCGAGGGTTGCCAAGGGAAAAGACTTCCTTTCCCCGAGGTTGTGCAGGTACATGGGCTACCTTTCCAAGGGTTTTTCCAAAAAGGACATGACTACCTTACCTGAGGTTTTTGCAAATACATACTTCCTTACCCGAGGTTGTTTAAGTACATGGGTTCCTTTCCGAGGGTTTTTTGCAGTACTTCTTCCCTTTCCGAGTTGTTTTCAGGGACATGACTACCCTTTTGAGGTTTTTGCAGTAAATGACCCTTACCAAAGGGTTTTTTCAAATTCTGGGTTCCTTTCCTAGGTTGTTGGGAGTACATGACTTCCCTTTCCAGAGGTTGTTTCAAATACTGGGCCCCTTTCCCAAAGGGTTTTTGCAGAGTAATTTCCCACCCTTAAACCCGAGGTTGTTGCAGGACTTTTCTTCCTTTCCGAGGGTTTTTGGGAGTACATACTTCCTTTCCAAGGTGGGTTGGGAGTACAGGACTTTCCTTTCCAGAGGGTTTTTGCCAAAATACATGATCCTTACCGAGGTTGTTGCAGACATGACTTCCTTACCCGAGGTTGGCAAATACAGGGCCCTTACCGGGGGGTTGTTCAGGACATGACTTCCATCCGAGGTTGTTTTCAAGTACTGACTACCTTTCCCGAGGTTGTGGAGTACATGACTTCCTTACCAAAGGGGTTTGCAGAGTACATGACTACCTTAAACCGAGGTTTGGGGGTACATGGGGGGCTACCTTAAGAGGTTTTTTGGGGAAATAATACTCCCTTTCCCGGGTTGTTTCAGTTTAAAGATTTCCAAACCAAGGTTTTCGGGAGAGGAAAAGGCTACCTTACTGAGGTTGGGTTTCAGAACCCTGACTTCTTACCCGAGGTTGTTGCGTAAATGATACCCTTTCCTTTTAGGGTTTTTGCAGTAATTTACTTCCTTACCAAGGTTGTTCAGGGGTACATGACTACCTTACCCGGTTGGGGCAGTTCATACTTTACCTTTTACAGAGAAGAGGTTGGTTTTCAGTAAAGATTCCTTACCAGAGGTTGTTTCAGTACAGAAATACCCTTCCCGAGGTTTTTGCGACATGATTCCTTTTGGGTTGTTGCATACATGACCCCCTTACCAAGGTTTTTTTGCAGTACAAAACCCTTACCGAGGTTGTTTTCAAATACATGCCCCCTTTCCCAAAGGTTTTTTGCAGTACCTGAATTTCCCTTTCTTAGGGTTTTTGCAGACATGACCCTTAAATGAGGTTGTTCAGTTCATGACTTTCCCCCAGAGGTTTGCTGCAGGTTCATGACTACCTTTCCCGAGGTTGTTGCAGTAAAATGACTTCTTACCGAGGTTTTTGCAGGTAATGATAACCCTTTCCTGTGGTTGGGTTTCAGGACATGACTTCCTTTCCAGAGGTTGCGCGAGGGACATGATACCTTTCCTTTAGGTTGTGCGTAATGACTTCCATTACCGAGGTTGTGCAAGTACATGACTTCCTTACCCCGAGGTTTTTGAAAAATTTTTGGTCCCTTTCCCCGAGGTTGTTTGGAGTACATGACTAAATACCCGAGGTTGTTGGGGAGTACCCGCTTCCTTACCAGAGGTTGTTTCAGGGGAAAAGGGCTACCCCTTTTTAGGGTTTTTGCGTACCTGACTTTCCTTTCCGGAAAAGGGTTTTTGCAAATAATGACACCCTTTCCGGGGGTTTTTTGCAGTAAAAGATTCCTTTTCCAGAGGGTTTTTGCAAATACAGATACCTTTCCTGGGTTTTTTTGCGTAAATACTTCCTTAACCGGGTTGTGGAGTAAAGACTTCCTTACCGGGGGTTGTTGCGTACATTATTCCTTACCCGAGGTTTTTGCAAATACATGACTTTTTTACCGAGGTTTTGGGAGTAATTATTTTTTACCGAGGTTGTTCAGGTACATGACTACCCTTTCCAGGGTTGTTGAGAAAATGGGTTCCTTACCCGGGTTGCCCAGGTAATGACTCCTTACCTGATTGTTGGGACATGAAATCCCTTTCCAGAGGTTTTTTGCAAATACATGGGCTACCTTACCGGGTTTTTCCAAATTTCATGACCCCCTTACCAGAGGTTGTAAAAGTACATGACTAAATTTCCTGGGTTTTTCCCGTACATGGGCTTTCCCTTCCCGAGGGGCCAAAATTTTTAAGGCTTTTTTATGAATTTCCCAGACATGCCCAAAATGGGTTTAGAAGACAAGGGCAATACATTTTTTTTGTTCTTAAAAAAACTTCTTAAAAAAGGTTTTTAGATTTTTCATACTTCCAATGATTTTTTTTCTCCCGGAAAATTCCCCCTAAAAAATTGGGAGAGGTAAAAAAGAAAAAATTACTATTTTTATACCCAAAACCCTTAACCGGGTTGGGGGTTTCCCCTGGTAAATTATTTAAACCCCAAAGGTTGTTGAAAAAAAACAAAGATTCCTTTTAACCCCCGAAGGGTTGCCCCGCCGGAAATTAAAGACTACCCTTTCCCTGGGTTTTCCCCCCATACATTTTTTCTTCCTGACAGAGGGTTCTTCCGGGAAAAAACCCCTTTATAAACCTTCCCCGAAAAAAATTTTTGCAGAAAAATTTTTAAATTCCCTTACAGAAAGCGGGGGCTTACTACCTTCCCCGGAGGGGTGGGCGGAAAACTGACACCTTCCGGGTTGCCAAACCTACTACTATTTACCCGATTTTCCCCCTTTTTACCTGAACCCCCCTCCAATTTTTTCCGAGTAATTGGGGCCTACCCCCCTTACGGGTTGGCCGAGTACTACTCCTTACCGAGGTTTCCACCAGGTAATACTCCCTTACCTGAGGCCCTCAGGGCCAAAAAACCCTTTCTTAGCCCCCAACCCCGCCCCGGGGGAAAATTTTACGACCTTTTGGGGGAATATAAAAATTTGGACCGATTCACCCCCCCTGTGAGGATAAATTCGGAACCAAACCCCCCTTTCCAAATTCCTTTGGGGGTTTTGTTTCCCCTTTTTAAATAACCCCCTAATTTGGGTAGCCCCCCCCCCTTTTAATGTATTTTTTTGCCTGAGCCCTAACCCCAATTTGGGGGAGGGTAAACCCAACTCCGGGTGCCCTCATATCCCCAATACCCCCCCCTTTGGGCCGGGGGGCCCCCTTTTTAAAACCCTTGGGGAAAAGATTTGACCAAATCATTGGATTTCCTTTTTTATGAATCCCCAGTAGCCCCACTGTTTCCGGCCTTACCCCCCTCGCCCCGGGTTTTTCCCTCAATTACCTGGGCCTAACCCTCCCCCAAAAATTTTTTTGTTACCAAACCCTTTCAAAATCCCCGGGAGTCTACCCCAATTTTCCCCTTTGGAAACCCCCCTAATCCAAAATTCCCTTTGCCCAGTCAATTTATTTCCCCTTTTGGGGGGACCCTAAAACTCCGGGGCCGGCCTACCCCCATTTGGGGAAAAAAGGTCCTTATAAAATCCTCGGAAACCCAGCCCCCACTCCATCCTTGGCTACCCTCACTCCCCTCCCTTGGCCTGACCCCACCCCTCCTTGGGGGTGAGCCCTCATCCCCTCCCGGACCTGACCCCCACTCACTCCTTGGACCTGAGCCCCTCACTCCACTCCCCGGGGCCTGAACCCCCTCACTCCTTGGACCTGAACCCCCCCCCCCCCCCCCCCCCCCCCCTCCCCCCCCCCCCCCCCCCCACCCCCCCCCCCCCCCCCCCCCCCCCCCCCCCCCCCTCCCCCCCCCCAACCCCCCACCCCCTCACACCACCCTCGGACCCGAGCCTCCCCACTACTTGGGCCCGAGCCCCCATCCACCCTTGGGCGGACCCCCCAATTTTTCCACCCCCCTTCGGACCTGAAACCCCCACTCCACTCCCCGGCCCCAGGCCCTCATCCACTCCTTGGGGGGTTTAAACCCCTCCCACCCTTGGACCCGAGCCCTCACTCCACTCCTCGGCCTGAGCCCCCCAATCCCCGGACCCCGAACCCCACTCCACTCCCCGGACCCGAGCCCTCACTCGACTCCCCGGGCCTGAGCCCCCACCCCCTTCCCCGGCCCCGAGCCCCACTCCATCCCCGGGGCCTGAGCCCCACTCCACCCCCCCGGGTGACCCTCACTCCACTCCTCGGGGCCCGGGGGGTTTTTTCCCCGGGCCTCTTTTGGAAAAATTTATTTCTGGATGATCCCTTTTTCCAAAAATTGGCCTGAAAAGTTTTTTCAGTTGGGCAAGTAAATTTGGGGACCCTATCCCAAAAAATTTTTCCCTTGAAACCCCACTTTTAAAACCCTTGGGGCCCGGCCCCCAATTCAAATTGGGTTCATCCACCTGGGGGGGGGGGAAATTTTTAAATTTTTGGGCCCGAGTTTTAAAAAATTTTTTTATTAAAAACTTTGGGCCTAACCCCCCCCCCAAACCTCACCTTTTAACCCCAGATTTGGAACTGGGGCCCCCCCCCTTTTCCCACTTTTTAAAAAACTCCGAATTTTTTCATAATTCACTTTTTGGGCCCCGAGGCCTTTCCTTTCCAAATCCTTTGGAGGGGGCCCTCCACTTTTCCCTCCTTTTGGGGTGAGCCCTTTTTTCCCTCTGGACCGAACCTTTCCCCAATTCACTCTTGCCAGTTTAAAAAGGAAACCTTGGGACCCGCCCCCCACTCCCCGGCTTAGCCCATTTTCTTTGGGCCTTGTTATTAAAAAACCCCAATGGCCCTCATTTACTTTATACCTACTGAAATTTTTGGAAATAGTACGGAATTTTTACCTTCCCCCCCCAATTGGAATTTTTTTCACTTAATTCGGCCCATCACTTTTCCAATTTGGTTTTCCTTTTTAAAATTCTCAAGGGAAAAAAAAAGTAAAAACTTTTTTTGGAAAATTTTTGAAAAACAGAAAAGAACCCCCAAAGGATATTGTTTTTAAAAATTTTTGTTGGACACGAGGTTTTGGGGAACCCCAGGGCGCAAAAAATTCCCCCCTTCCAACTTCCCCCTTTATATCCACGGGTTTTTGGGGGCTTTTTAAATTTTTTTCCCCTTGGAAAAAACTTCCCCCCAAAATGGTAAAAAATAAATTTGGTCCCCAAATTTTAATTTAAAATTTTAAAAATTTATTTAAAAAAATATAACCAAAATTTTTCCCCCCAATTTTAAAATAAAGTTCTTACTGGAACCCCCTTTTGTACTTAGAAAAAATTTAACCCCAGTTTTTTAAAACTAAAGCCGTTAATCTGGGTTTCCTGGAAAAATTTTGTTGTCCTGAAATCTTTAACCGGAATGTTCCCTAAAAATTTCCCTTTTTAAGGTTGGGAAGCCATTTAAAAACCTTTTTTAAAAAAATTTTCATTTACGAAATTTTATCCAAAATTTTTAAATTTAAAAAAGTGATTCTTTTTAAAATTAATTCCAAAAATTTTCTTAAAATAATTTAATTTAAAATACATTTTTTGGCCAAAAAAATTTAAAATTAACCCATGTTTTTTGGGAAATTTTATCAGATTTCCAAAAACCCGTTAAGTAACTTTAAAATATGGGGGGGCTTAAATTTCCCCCAAAAGTTTTTGGGTTTGAAAAAATTTTAATTTAAACAACGGAAAAAAAAAATAAAAACTATAAATATAAGAAAAAAGTAAAAAAATTCTGCAAGGAGAACAGAAGACAGAGAGCCACTGCAGACTGCTAGGGCAGTACAGACAGGATTTAACAAACCTTCAACAGTTGTTTTTACGACAATGTTTTGATACCTACAGGACGTCAACCACTACATTCCCCATCTTCTCTTATCTCTCCTCTCAAGGGAGGTTCCTTGATGCTGGTGAGGGGCTCTTGATCTTGGGAATTGGATTTGTGCTCCAGTTCGCTGAATACCTTCCATCCCACCCCAACATGCGCTGCATAATCCTACGGGTTTAGCGCTCCCCCATAATTATAATAATTCTCTTATCTCTGCATAAACTGAGAGTCACTAGCGAAGGAATTTTCTCCTTAATTAAAATATGTTCATCACTGTGTAACTTAAAGTGTACTGTATATAATGGTTATTAATTATAACCTCAGTTTTTAGAGTGGAGGACGGGTAAGCCAGTGTAAGGCCTCTGTCAGATGACCAAAGTTCCAGCTGTGTCCTGACCAATCTTCCTAACCTGTATATGTACCGCTGGACATGGTCCTCTTGGTTTATATGTCCTGGTAATGCTCCATGTATAGCGAATTTTTATAAAAATTAATTCATTGTAGCTTACTTAAATTATCATTATTTTGTTAAGACGAACAACAGTAGTATTAACTATAACTTATTATTAATAATTCATTAAATATATTTACAATAAACTATAATTAATAATAATAATATTTCTATTATTTGCTCATAACAAATATTAAAACTTACTCTGATGTTTTGAACTTTTCATGGCAGATAATGGCCTTGATAGACACCTTGTTGAGGCAGTACTCTAACTCACTGGGCCGGTAGGCTGGGTTGATGTTCACCTGGACAATGAGGAAATATAATCAGGAGATGTTGAAGTGAGAACTTTGGGTAGTTGTGAAGACAGGTTGGACAGGTACATGAGTAGGTGTAAGTAGGTATGAGGGAAAAGTTCATTAAATAAGAGTGAAAGACTATATGACTGGTGGAGGAAGTATGACTGGAAGTATGACTGGTAGTATGACTATTCAGAAAGGGGTATGTGAGCAATTACCTTTAACCCCCTCCATCCAACAGGTAACAGTTAAGGGGAAACAAGGGACCCTTGCTGGCAGAGTCACTTAGCTTCCTGCTCTCAATTCTATAAATATGGAGCTCCAATCTCGTCTAGTTAATGTTTAGCTTTTGTTTTCTTAATAGAGTCAAGAGTTATACTCTTGTTAGGATTTTTGCCTTTTGTCCAGACTTGGATATAATTACATTTAGAAGGTAATATTAGTTATCATCATTTCTTATAAAGGCCTCCATCCTATCATCTGAAATCCTCCTTGTCCAGTTCGTAATTTATTTTTATTTTCTTCTCAGCCTTGTTAGATGGTTTGAGTCACCCACCAGATGCGAGACGAGACGATCTAATAAGAGATCAGAAACTGAAAAATTTAGAGGTTTTGGGAACTCTGCTGTTCCTTCAGGGACTGAACAGTCCCTGGCTAACACCCAGCATCCTTAAATCCATTAACACAAAGCACCTATATGAAAAACAGTATAGAATTGGCCAAATAACCAGAGACTATTCTAAACGCTACTCGTCAATCCTTACTAGCCTGATAAGGTCAAAAAATTTGAATTATGAGAACAGATTACATAACATAAAAGGTGATATGAAAAAGACCCGGAAAACCCTATCTGAAATTCTAGGAACTAAAAAGATATCCAAAAACAAAACAATCAAATTAACAAAACCAGATGAACCCCTACTACCACCAACTGAAACAGCAAACAGACTCAATGTTTTCTTCTCCACCATAGGTAAGAATCTAGCGAGCAAAATCCCAAGATCAAACACCCGTCCATCAGACTACCTCACGGGTACCTACCCGCATACACTATTCCTCGCTCCAACCAACCCAACAGAAGTCTCACTCATCAACACCCTTAAATACAAGGCAGGAGGTACAACTTACCACTTTTTATGTACAAAAAAGCTTCTCAAGTACTGTAACCAATTACTGCAACACTTTAACAAATCCATCGAATCATCTACCTTCCCATCAATTCTAAAAATAGCGATCCACAAAGGAGATCAAACAGACTTGAATAACTATAGACCAATATCTAACTTACCTCTGCTCTCTAAAATCTTTGAAAAATTAAGTCATAGGCAGATGTTCCTACCTCGTCTCGCACGACATACTCAACTCCTCGGTTTGGATTCAGGAATAATAAAAGCACAAATGATGCTATAATACAAATGCTAGAACTAATATACACCACTTTCGAGAAGAAAGAAGTCCCGCTGTGAATCTTCAATGATTTACGTAAAGCTTTTGATACAGTCGACCATGATTTGCTGCACATTAAAACAACACACTATGGTATAAGAGGGCACTCTCTCAACTACCTAAAGTCATACCTTAGTAAGAGAAGCCAATATGTGTGCAAAAATGGCGCTAACTTTTCCACACAACCAATTACAGTCCTCTTTCTCATTTACATCAATGACCTACCGAATACATCACAACTACTCAAACCCATATTATTTTGCAGATGACACAACATACGTCTTCTCTCACCCAAACCCAGTCATACTGGCCAACACTGTTAATGCTGAATTGCAGAAAATCTCTACCTGGATGACGACTAACAAGCTTACTCTCAATACTGACAAAACCTATTTCATTCAGTTTGGAAATAGCGCCACAAATGTTCCACTTAACATAACGCTAAATGGATCACCCATCACAAGACGCACAGAGGGAAAATTATTAGGAATCCACCTAGACAGTAGCCTCAAATTAAAGACACATATACAACAAATTTCCAAGAAAATCTCTAAGACAGTAGGCATACTATCAAAAATACGGCACTATGTTCCACAATCATCTCTCCTTGCACTGTATCATTCACTCATCTACCCTTATCTCACATATGGAATTTGTGCATGGGGATCAACAACATTAAATCATCTAAGACCACTAATAACCCAGCAAAAGGCTGCAGTCAGAATGATAAATTCCCACTCGCGACAGCATACTCCACCAATATTCAAAAGTCTAAAACTAATCACTATTAAGAACATCCATACTTATTCTTGTGCCTACTACATACACATAACACTACACTCAAACTTCTCTTCACCAACCTTAACAGCACACATGGACCATATCACACTATTTAAGAATTCTATGCACATAAAGGGCCCCAAAATTTGGAACTCATTACCAGTAGATGCTCAAGTAGCCCAGTCTGAACATAAATTTAAGACTTCTCAAAAACCATCTACTCACCCTAAACTAAATACTCATTACCTTAATTTGCCAAAAGATCTCAAGTTACTCAAAGTTCATACATAACTTAATACTTATACATTGTAGTACAAATACCTGCCCAAAACCAAACTGCCTTACACCAAACTGTATCATTCTCATACTGTAAACTGCTCTCACCAACGCTCAATATTATATTCCAGTAATATAATTTAAATATTTACTATTGATATACACAACCTTCAAAATACTTACAACTTGTCCTAATGTAATATCCCCAGATTGTAATTTGAGTAAACTTAATGTCTGCTAGAAATGAAAACAGATGTACAAAAACTATGATCAATTTCTCTAGTATTAAATAGTCTGTAAGCCATTATATTTAGTCTGGCCATAATGCCATGGCACGATAGTGGCTCTCTCTGCACTGCAATTCATTATTGTAATTACAGAATCTCAATGTAAACTTGCAAGGAAATACAGGAACTCTGCTGTTGCACTACTTCGGTGTATGTCAAAAGTCTCGCTTTGAGAAATTTTTTTTCTATACCCCCGGGAAAAGAGCTCCCATTTGGGGAAAACTGGAATCAAATTCCCCGATTCCAGTCAAATATTAACTGTCGGCACCCAAAGTTAAAAAAACGCTGTTAGATGAGCATTCTTGGGGACTTTGTAACTCCCTGGAGGGGGGTTTCAAAATGGCACAAACTCCCGGTAAACCTAAAATATATAAATATATTTCCTGCTTCCTTTTTCGTTAGTGTGGATTTTTGGTAAATGGCCCAAGTGGGACTGAAACGTCGTCGTAAGCTGCTTCTTCTATGTGCGGGTTATTTGTGTATGTTCCTCACGGTTTTGTTTTTTTTTTGTTATTTATCTGTGACCTCCTTACTTTTATCTCCTGGCCCGGGGTTACTTTCCCAGCACCCCTTTGCGATTTGGGCCATAACTCGGCTCAGAACATCTTTTTTCATTCATTTAAAAAATTTAAATTTTTCCAGAAAACTGTTCAGTTAGGGTTTAAAATGTTTGTTTTTTTTTTTTAAGATTTTTGTTTATGTTCGTAAGATGTTTTTAAAAATGTTATGATTTTTTTTTTTCTGTTTTCTTTTTTTTAAAGGAGGGGGGGATTCAAAAGCTTTTTCGGGGGTTTTGGAAGGGCCCTAAACCCCTTTCCCCAAGTAGGTTTTTGGAAAGGGAATGTTGCATGGGTCAAAAGGCCTGCCAGACCCCATTAGTTTACGTTTAGGGGGCATAAACACATGGGTAATGAGAGGTAATCGAGTTAAAATTTTAGTAAAATAGAGAATAAAGATTTTTAATTTTCATCAAGAATCTCCATCTGAAGACTTTGCCCCCTCCCTTGAGGGTAATAAGAGGTTTTTTAAAATTTTATTTTGGCCGTGTAGAAAGAATCGAAAAAGTTGTTAAATGGGTACTTTTAAAAAAGGGGGAGGACATAGGGAAAAACCAAATAAGGGAAGGGAAATCTTACAGGCTTGAACGGAGTCGTTTAGCTGACAGAAAGGCTTATTTCAGATTTGTTTTCCTTTGCCAGCTAAATTTTAAAAGGTTAAGAGCTTCATTTACTAAATTTGGGATTCAAGTTTAGTTTCTCTTTGGTTTATAATCCCAAAAAAAGCAATAAAAACATTTTATAAAAACTTTTTTGCACCCAAATTACAAAGGTAACGGGGGAATTTAGGTATAAAAAAAAAACCCGGCTTTCCCCTTCCCCAGGTGGGAAATTGGTTTTTCAGTTGAGTACAAAACGGTAATATAAACCCCTTTGATTTACATAAAAAACCTGGGTAAGGGGAAAGCAATAACCGTAATCCTTTGAAAAAAATTTTTTTTTTAAATTTTCCTTTGGAAATCAATGGGCTCTTTTCCCGAAAAAAAAAGCCCCTTCGGGTTTGAAAAGAAACCCCATCGTAGATGTTTTTCTGGTCTGGAAAGACAGTCAGGGAGCAGGGGATGGGGGAATGGCTTTTTTCTTGGTTTTCCCCAGTCTTTGTGGGGAGAGGGGAAATTTTTAAGAAATCTTTTCCCTCTAAACCAGTACAAGCCCAAGCCTTAGCACCCAAGCAAGTTTTGTGAGGTCCCTTTATAGGTTTTGGGGCCCCCAGTTCCCAAGGGCCGTTTCCACGTTTCAAAAAAACCCAGACCCAATAGCCCCCCTGTATTTTTCTGAAATTAAAAAATTTACTCAGAATTCCCCCCTAGGGACTCAAATAAAAACGTTTCGGTCCGGGACCTTGGTCACTTAAAATTTTGGGGGTGCCCGGGTTCACGCCCCGAAAGTTTAAAAAATTAAATTTGTTTACTTTTTGGGCTTTTTTCCAAAACAATCTGTATCTCTTTAACAAATTTTTCAAAAATTCAAGTTTATATGAAGAAAAAGGGAAATATTTCTAGGCTAAATATAAAAAAAAAAAATAAACCAATATATCCCGGGAAAAACCAAAGTTTCTTATCAGGTAAAAATATACTATATGAATTGTAATAAAAAAAAGTTAATAAAAGGAAACTTTTTAAAAAATTTTTTTATTGATCAAAAGGGGTTAATACTTCTTCCCTGGTTTTTTCCTTTTTTTTAGCCTAGCCTACTCCCCTAGCCTACCCTAGCCAAACCCTGAAAGGGATCATTTATGGTAAAAAGTTTTGAACATGATTTGTTTAAACAATTCTTTGTTACTGAAAAATATTTCCCACCCCAAAAGTAAGATATGAAAGTTTATTGACTTCTTTTTTTAATTTTGAAAAAAATTTTAAAAAAACAGAGAAAAGTCTCTTATTTGGCGACGTTTCGGCCCCTGTGAGACTTTACCAAATTTCTTGACTAAAACCCCCCAGTGGTCGAAACATCACCCTTTCTCTGTTTTTGAGTCTTGAAATTTACCATTGGGCAGCACTGCCCAAAATTTGGTTTTAAATTGCGAGAATGTTGCTTCTTTCCCGTGGACGGAGGGCAAAGGTTTTCTGTCACCAAAAATGTCCTCGGGGTCGGTCCACCCTGTTCCCCCATGTATCCCCAGTAAGGGCCGCGTGCCTGGGTTTTGGGAAAAATAGTCCAAGTAAGTGCCCACTAATCGGGGGTAGAAAAAAAAGTTAAAATTTTTTTCAGTGAAACCCCGGTGTTGAAACTTAAAATGGTTCCTTGGTGGTTTTCGAATGCCCAAAAGTTTTGCTGTCCCAGGCCCCTTTTTGGGAGGTTCTTGACGTGGTGGGGGGGCTTTGATCCCGGGAAGTATTTGTGACTCCAGTTTTCCTGAATTTAATTGAATACCTTTAAATTTCCCCCCATGGGAAAAATCCCACGGGTTTTTGCGCCCCCCCCCCGTTTAAAAATTATAATCGATGTCCGGAACAGTATTTCCAAGGGTTTTTTAAATTTTCAGCCCGCACACTGGGGGTTTTAAAAGACTCCCTTCCCAAAAAAAGAGTTAAATCAGTGTAAAGGGCCACTTCAAAGCGGGTTTTTTAAAAGGGCTTTTGTGTTCAAAGGGCCCGGTCAATTTTTTTTTGAAAAAAATTTTCGGACTTGTTTTTCTGGGGTTTTTGTATGTTCCCCAAAAAGGGGGGGTTTACAGTAATTTTTTTATTATTATTATTATTATTATTAAGGGGAAAACCCTAAATTTCAACGCGCTTTAGGTAAAAAAGCCTCGGGTACAGAGGTTTCAAACCCAAAGGGGGAGAGTACCCAAATTCCAAAAGATAACAGCCCCTCACCTTCTCAAAAACACTTGCCATCTCTGCCCACCTTTTTATTCATTTAAAATTTGTATGTATGTATTGGGTGTGTGCCAGAAAAGGGCATTGGAAAATTTTGGGGGTCCCCTTTTTGAATTTTGTGTTGTGAATCACTAATATCTAGAGATTTTTGTGGGAAACGGGATTGCTGGCAGCTAAAAAAGTTAGCATAGAAATTAGGTATTAAAACACAAATTCGAAACGAAAGCCCCCGATTCCAATAAAAAATTTTAGCAAATTAGTCTCTGAAAAAAATGGCAAATTTGGGCCCAAAAATTTGTGTTATTGTCTTTTTTCCCCTTGTAAAGGGCGAAAGAATTTTTTTAATTTAACATCACAAAAAAAGATATCTTTTATTATTTAATAAAAGAGGCGGTTTGTTTAAATTAGTTTTTTCATAGTGGAGGTTATCCCTAAACCCACCAAAAAGCGATGATTGTTTTAATTTTTGAAAAGAGGAGGTTAAGGGGTTGGGTTTTTACTGTTTTTCAGTTCCCTAAGAACCTTGGGTAAACCCATGGTCAGTTTACGGAAATTGAGGGTTTCCGGGAAAATGTTTTCTAAAGGTATGGGGAAATACCCAGCGTTGCCCGATATCAATATTTAGAATGCTAAGCCTTTTTTCTCTATCGAAATTGGGCGGGAAATTTTTAATGATTAAATGCCCCCTAATGGTTTCATCGTCGTGTGCACGATACCAAACAGTGCTTGTGGGTGGAGTTTGTAATGCCGTTAAAAAAAAAGTTTTTCCTTCCGGCACTGGAAAAGGTGGGATGGGGCTCTTCTCTATTCCCCTTCCCCCCCCTAGAATAAAGGGTAAATTGTATATGTTTGCTCGATTTTAGTTCCTGCAAAACTGGAAGTCCTAAGGGATTGATTTTAAAACAAAAAGGGCCCAGAGCTATCTTTCAAAATTTTCGAGGTTGTTTTTACTTGCATCGTTTTTTCACGATTTTTTACCAAAGACCCAAAGGTTTTTGTGGTGTACTCGCCCGTTGAAGGTTGAGGGGTCAAAATCAAGCTCCTGGGCCCCGCCTCTTCATGGTCGTACTAGGTCCCCTCCCTTTAAAACCCTTTAGCTTTATCATATTCTGTTAAAGTATGTTGGGGTCCCGCCTCCACTACAATTTCTTCCCAAAATTTTCCACTTTGATTTCTCTGTGGCCCGAAGAAAAAAATTCATAACATCCGGTTTTCCAATCTCGGGAAATCTGTCTTTGTTCCCCCTTGTCAAATTCCCTTAGTATTTTGTTTTTTTGTTATCCCTGTTCCCCCATTCTCCCGTTTCCCCCAGGGTCGTAGGTTGATTTTTCCCCTTTAAAACCTTTCCCGTAGGACATAAATTTAGCTTGGAAGTGTCTTGTTTTCCCAAACCCTTTTCACTTTTTCTAGTTTCTTTAAGTTTTTTGGCTAGGTGTGGGGTTTCCAAAATGGTGCCGCATAATCCCAAAAAGGGGCCTAACGTTACACGGTGTTTAAAGGGGTTTCCCCGATTCCTTATTAAGTTTTCGGAATGCTGTTCTGAGGTTTCAAAGGGGCCAAAAAAAGCTGCCCGCAGTTAATTTTTTGGGTTTCACACTTCCCGGAGATGTGCCTGGTGTTTATACTCAACTTACACGAAAATCAATCAACGAAAGAAAAGACTTGGCAGACGGGTGACCAACCCCCCCAAAGAAAAGCAGGGGTGTCACTAGCACGTTAAGAGACCATAAAATAAGTGTCAGGGGCCCGAGACTGTTCACATGCCTCCCAGCACACATAAGGGGATTACCAACAGACCCCTGGCAGTCTTCAAGCTGGCACTGGACAAGCACTAAAGTCAGTTCCTGATCAGCCGGGCTGTGGCTCGTACGTTGGTTTGCGTGCAGCCAGCAGCAACAGCCTGGTTGATCAGGCGCTGATCCACCAGGAGGCCTGGTCACAGACCGGGCCGCGGGGGCGTTGACCCCCGAAACTCTCTCCAGGTAAACTCCAGGTAAACCTCAAGATCTTTTTCCTTGAGTGAGGTTTGTAGTCTCTTGCCTCCTAGACTGTACTCCGTCTGCGGTCTTCTTTGCCCTTCCCCAATCTTCATGACTTTGCACTTGGTGGGGTTGAACTCCAGGAGCCAATTGCTGGACCAGGTCCGCAGCCTGCCCAGATCCCTTTGTAGTTCTGCCTGGTCTTCGATCGAATGAATTTTTCTCATCAACTTCACGTCATCTGCAAAACGGACACTTCGGAGTCTATTCCTTCCGTCATGTCGTTCACAAATACCAGAAACAGCACATGATCCTAGGACTGACCCCTGTGGGGCCCCGCTGGTCACAGGTGCCCACTCTGACACCTCGCCACGTACCATGACTCGATGCTGTCTTCCTGACAAGTATTCCCTGATCCATTGTAGTGCCTACTCTGTTATCCCTGCTTGGTTCTCCAGTTTTTGCACTAATCTCTTGTGTGGAACTGTGTCAAAACGCCTTCTTGCAGTCCATAGAAAATGCAATCCACCCACCCCTCTCTCTCTTGTCTTACTGCTGTTACCATGTCATAGAACTTCAGTAGGTTTGTGACACAGGATTTCCTGTCCCTGAAACCATGTTGGCTGCTGTTGATGAGATCATTCCTTTCTAGGTGTTCCACCACTCTTCTCCTTATAATCTTCTCCATGAATTTGCATACTATACATGTCAGTGACACTGGTTTGTAGTTTAGTGCATCATGTCTGTCTCCTTTTTAAAGTTGGGACTACATTTGCTGTCTTCCATGCCCCAGCAAACTCCCCCGTTTCGTAGATGTATTGAATAATGTTGTTAGGGGTCACAAGCACCTCTCTCCCT
>NC_069495.1:18603486-18647086 GCF_026875155.1 Cherax quadricarinatus | reverse complement strand
CCTTTCAATTTTAGGCATAAAATTCCCACCTCCCACTGTAACGTCCTCACTCATCCTTCAGAGTGTAGGTACTGTACTTCCCACCTCCAGCACTGTAACGTCCTCACTCATCCCATCAATTACGTATATCACCCATCAATAATCTTTTAATACTATTACCTTACTTTATTGATCTTCGTAAGTGAAGATTTACTCTCGTTTTTTTCTGTCGTTTAAACAATAGTTTTTTCATTGTCCCAAACACATCCTCATAGATTTTATACCGTGAGGGCCGTTTATTTCCCTACATTATGGAAGTACTCAGCGCTGGTGCTGATCCTTGCGCCACCCCATTAGTCACCAATTCACCATTATATCCTTGTCACCAGTTGAATTTCCTCGCTTTGCAAAAGTAAATCTTCAATGATTTTTTTTCTGTTTTGATTTGCTCCTTCTAAATTATTTTTTTCATATGTAACTCTGTCAAAAAAGCCATTTTTTTTGGACATATAGATGTTGTTTGAGCTCCCGTTAATTCTGAAAATGGTTTTGTGACTAACGTAGATTATCCCTGACTAACGTCACTATCGCAGAGGTTCATTTTGATAGATTTAAAAGTATTTTGTTGATGGTTCTGTTTGGTGGCGGGACTCTTATTTCTGTGACGCTCATCCTCTTCATTTCTAAATAGCTTTTACTGCGTTATACAACACTTTCATCTGTCGTGTGTGTGGGGTGTGTGTGTGTGTGTGTGTGTGTGTGTGTGTGTGTGGTTGTGGGGTGTGTCTGTGTGGTGTGTGTGTGTGTGAGGTGTGTGTGTGCTATTCCCACCCTGCAGCCAAGAGCAATCTTCGTAAACGCGCGCGCGCGCACCCCACACACACACACACACACACACACACACACACACACACACACACACACACACACACACACACACACACACACACACCCACACACACACGACACTGAAGATAGGGGGACACGATAACGACATATAAATACTGAGGAGGATTGTCAAGGTGGATAGACGTGTTTCAGAGATGGGACAACAGAAAACAAGGGTCATAACTGTAAGTTGAAGACTCTGATGAGCCACAGGGATATTAGGAATATTCTTCAGTCATAGATTGTCAGGAAGTGGAACCCCTGGAGAGTGAGTAGTGAGTCATGATCCATACATAGAGATACATAAAGCTCATGGAGCAGGAGAGAGTGGACCTATTAGCGACCAACGAAGAGGCGGAGTCAGGGCTATAACTCGACGCCTCTAACCACAAAAATGTACTACACATTCACCTAAAACTCACCCAGTATCCTGAGGATAAATCCTAGCACATAGGCACATATGAGCCATAGGGGTTGACGTACTCGGGTGCAGTACAGCCAGTCCAGTTGTGGGAACAGCATTTACATAGACCAGGTCGCCACACAGGTAACTGTGGAAGGAATGCTGGTCAAGGTGTTTTTAGGGCCCTTACACATTAAAAGCCTGCACATGACTTTAATCAAATTAATAATATACTTTCGTGATACAGTGTCTAAAGCCCTTCTGGAAGTTCATAAAAATGCAGATTATCTATCCTCCTGTGCAGTAAATTATTATGCAAAACAACCACAGGGGGAGTTGAATAATTGCTCTAGGCCTTTCGTGTTGCAGTCAACACATCAGAGCTGCAAAGTTGCAGAAATGTAAGTAAACTCAGGAAATTCGTTTCGAGGGTGCTAGGGGGCCCCTCGTCTATGGTGTCTCCACATCCTGTTCGCTTGTCCCGGTCTTGCATATTATTACACTATTATTTAAGTTTCTAACTGCTACTACACATTATAACTAATTTCTGCTAGTATTATTAATGTTTTTGCCTGAGGAGTGATAATATACGACTCGAGGAAGAGGTGTTCCTTTAGTGTTGGCAAGGTGTAGGTGTGAGTCCTGGGGTCTGACTCACTGGAGAGGTGTTGCTATAGTGTTAGCAAGGTGTAGGTGTGAGTCCTGGGTCTGACTCACTGGAGAGGTGTTCCTTTAGTGTTAGCAAGGTGTAGGTGTGAGTCCTGGGGTCTGACTCACTGGAGAGGTGTTGCTATAGTGTTAGCAAGGTGTAGGTGTGAGTCCTGGGGTCTGACTCACTGGAGAGGTGTTGCTATAGTGTTAGCAAGGTGTAGGTGTGAGTCCTGGGGTCTGACTCACTGGAGAGGTGTTCCTTTAGTGTTGGCAAGGTGTAGGTGTGAGTCCTGGGGTCTGACTCACTGGAGAGGTTTGCTATAGTGTTAGCAAGGTGTAGGTGTGAGTCCTGGGGTCTGACTCACTGGAGAGGTGTTTTCTATAGTGTTAGCAAGGTGTAGGTGTGAGTCCTGGGGTCTGACTCACTGGAGAGGTGTTGCTATAGTGTTAGCAAGGTGTAGGTGTGAGTCCTGGGGTCTGACTCACTGGAGAGGTGTTGCTATAGTGTTAGCAAGGTGTAGGTGTGAGTCCTGGGGTCAGACTCACTGGAGAGGTTTGCCCATAGTGTTAGCAAGGTGTAGGTGTAAGTCCTGGGTCTGACTCACTGGAGAGGTGTTGCTATAGTGTTAGCAAGGTGTAGGTGTGAGTCCTGGGTCTGACTCACTGGAGAGGTGTTGCTATAGTTGGGGTTAGCAAGTGTAGGTGTGAGTCCTGGGTCTGACTCACTGGAGAGGTGTTTGCTATAGCGTTAGCAAGGTTTAGGTGTGAGTCCTGGGGTCTGACTCACTGGAGACGTGTTCCTTTAGTGTTGGCAAGGTGTAGGTGTGAGTCCTGGGGTCTGACTCACTGGAGAGGTGTTGCTATAGCGTTAGCAAGGTGTAGGTGTGAGTCCTGGGTCTGACTCACTGGAGAGGTGTTGCTATAGCGTTAGCAAGGTGTAGGTGTGAGTCCTGGGGTCTGACTCACTGGAGAGGTGTTGCTATAGCGTTAGCAAGGTGTAGGTGTGAGTCCTGGGGGCTGACTCACTGTGAGAGGTGTTGCTATAGCGTTAGCAAGGTGTAGGTGTGAGTCCTGGGGTCTGACTCACTGAGAGGTGTTGCTATAGCGTTAGCAAGGTGTAGGTGTGAGTCCTGGGGTCTGACTCACTGGAGAGGTGTTGCTATAGCGTTAGCAAGGTGTAGGTGTGAGTCCTGGGGTCTGACTCACTGGAGAGGTGTTGCTATAGCGTTAGCAAGGTGTAGGTGTGAGTCCGGGGTCTGACTCACTGGAGAGTGTTGCTATAGTGTTAGCAAGGTGTAGGTGTGAGTCCTGGGTCTGACTCACTGGAGAGGTGTTGCTATAGTGTTAGCAAGGTGTAGGTGTGAGTCCTGGGGTCTGACTCACTGGAGAGGTGTTGCTATAGTGTTAGCAAGGTGTAGGTGTGAGTCCTGGGGTCTGACTCACTGGAGAGGTGTTGCTATAGTGTTAGCAAGGTGTAGGTGTAAGTCCTGGGGTCTGACTCACTGGAGTTGTGTTGCTATAGTGTTAGCAAGGTGTAGGTGTGAGTCCTGGGGTCTGACTCACTGGAGAGGTGTTGCTATAGTGTTAGCAAGGTGTAGGTGTGAGTCCTGGGGTCTGACTTACTGGAGAGGTGTTGCTATAGTGTTAGCAAGGTGTAGGTGTGAGTCCTGGGGTCTGACTCACTGGGAGAGTGTTCCTTTAGTGTTGGCAAGGTGTAGGTGTGAGTCCTGGGGTCTGACTCACTGGAGAGGTGTTGCTATAGTGTTAGCAAGGTGTAGGTGTAAGTCCTGGGTCTGACTCACTGGAGAGGTGTTGCTATAGTGTTACAAGGTGTGGTGTGAGTCCTGGGTCTGACTCACTGGAAGGTGTTGCTATAGTGTTAGCAAGGTGTAGGTTGTGAGTCCTGGGGGCTGACTCACTGGAGAGGTGTTGCTATAGTGTTAGCAAGGTGTAGGTGTTGGGGTTTCCCGGGTCTGACTCACTGGAGAGGTGTTTGCTATAGTGTTAGCAAGGTGTAGGTGTGAGTCCTGGGGTCTGACTCACTGGAGAGGTGTTGCTATAGTGTTAGCAAGGTTTTGGTGTGAGTCCTGGGGTCTGACTCACTGGAGAGGTGTTGCTATAGTGTTAGCAAGGTGTAGGTGTGAGTCCTGGGGTCAGACTCACTGGAGAGGTGTTGCTATAGTGTTAGCAAGGTGTAGGTTGTAGTCCTGGGTCTGACTCACTGGAGAGTGTTGCTAATAGTGTTGCAAGGTGTAGGTGTGAGTCCTGGGGTCTGACTCACTGGAGAGGTGTTGCTATAGTGTTAGCAAGGTGTAGGTGTGAGTCCTGGGGTCTGACTCACTGGAGAGGTGTTGCTATAGTGTTAGCAAGGTGTAGGTGTGAGTCCTGGGGTCTGACCCACTGGAGAGGTGTTGCTTTAGTGTTAGCAAGGTGTAGGTGTGAGTCCTAGGGTCTGACTCACTGGAGAGGTGTTGCTATAGTGTTAGCAAGGTGTAGGTGTGAGTCCTGGGGTCTGACTCACTGGAGAGGTGTTATCTTAGTATTAGTTAGGTTGTGTTGGCTTCTGTAGCCTTTGTTGCTTTGTTGTGTAGTATGCCCCACCACAGGTTTAATTAATTTCTCTCTTACCCAGTGTTAACAAGGTTCAATGCCCTCTTCAGTATGAGCAAGGTTCAATGACCCTATCAGTGTTGGCAGGGTTAAACGCTTGTTTGTAAGGTTCAACGACCCTCGTCAATGTTTGTAAGGTTCAACGACCCCATCAATGTTTGTAAGGTTCAGCGACCCCATCAGTGTTTAAGGTTCAACGACCCCATCAATGTAAGGTTCAACGACCCCATCAATGTTTGTAAGGTTCAACGACCCCCCTCAATGTAAGGTTCAACGACCCCCCTCAATGTAAGGTTCAACGACCCCATCAATGTTTGTAAGGTTCAACGACCCCATTAATGTAAGGTTCAACGACCCCATCAATGTAAGGTTCAACGACCCCATCAATGTAAGGTTCAACGACCCCATTAATGTAAGGTTCAACGAACCCATTAATGTCAGGTTCAACGACTCCATTAATGTAAGGTTCAACGAACCCATCAATGTAAGGTTCAACGACCCCATTAATGTAAGGTTCAACGACCCCATCAATGTAAGGTTCAACGACCCCATTAATGTAAGGTTCAACGACCCCATTAATGTAAGGTTCAACGACCCCATCAATGTAAGGTTCAACGACCCCATCAATGTAAGGTTCAACGACCCCATCAATGTTTGTAAGGTTCAACGACCCCATCAATGTTTGTAAGGTCAACGACCCCATCATGTAAGGTTCAACGACCCCCCCCCCCCAATGTAAGGTCAACGACCCATCAATGTTTGTAAGGTTCAACGACCCCATCAATGTTTGTAAGGTTCAACGACCCCATGAATGTTCGTAAGGTTCAACGACCCCATCAATGTTCGTAAGGTTCAACGACCCCATCAATGTTCGTAAGGTTTCAGCGACCCCCTCAATGTAAGGTTCAACGACCCCATGAAAAGTTCGTAAGGTTCAACGACCCCATGAATGTTCGTAAGGTTCAGCGACCCCATCAATGTTCTAAGGTTCAACGACCCCATCAATGTTCGTAAGGTTCACGACCCCATCAATGTTCGTAAGGTTCAGCGACCCCATCAATGTTCGTAAGGTTCAGCGACCCCATCAATGTTCGTAAGGTTCAGCGACCCCATCAATGTTCGTAAGGTTCAGCGACCCTATCAACGTAAGGTTCAAAGACCCCATCAATGTTTGTAAGGTTCAACGACCCCATCAATGTTTGTAAGGTTCAACGACCCCATCAATGTTCGTAAGGTTCAACGACCCCATCAATGTAAGGTTCAACGACCCCATCAATGTTTGTAAGGTTCAACGACCCATAATGTTCGTAAGGTTCAAAAGACCCCATCAATGTTTGTAAGGTTCAACGACCCCATCAATGTTTGTAAGGTTCAACGACCCCATCAATGTTTGTAAGGTTCAGCGACCCCGTCAATGTTTGTAAGGTTCAACGACCCCATCAGTGTTCGTAAGGTTCAACGACCCCATCAATGTTTGTAAGGTTCAACGACCCCATCAATGTTTGTAAGGTTCAACGACCCCATCAATGTTTGTAAGGTTCAACGACCCCATCAATGTTCGTAAGGTTCAACGACCCCATCAATGTTCGTAAGGTTCAACGACCCCATCAATGTTCGTAAGGTTCAGCGACCCCATCAATGTTCGTAAGCAAACCATACCCCCGGCCGGGATTGAACCCGTTGTCATAGTCTCAAAACTCCAGCCCGTCGCGTTAGCCACTAGACCAGCTAGCCACAATAAGATTCATCCAACTAGGTATATTTCTACACCATAGGAAGGTTAGCACAGGCACCTCTGTGACCACAAATGCAAGTTTTTACAGACGAATCTCCAGCTAGCGTGGCCGTGACGAACTCTAGCTTTGAGACTCTATGACCGCGGGTTCAATCCCGGCCGGGGGTATGGTTTGTTTGCAATCGTGTCATTACGATTTCTAGAGTCATGTTGACGGCAGTGAAGGGACTTGAGCTAGAGTTCGTCACGGCCACGCTAGCTGGAGATTCTCTGTAAAAACTTGCATTTGTGGTCACAGAGGTGCCTGTGCTAACCTTCCTATGGTGTAGAAATATACCTAGTTGGATGAATCTTATTGTGGCTAGCTGGTCTAGTGGCTAACACGACGGGCTGGAGTTTTGAGACTCTATGACCGCGGGTTCAAATCCCGGCCGGGGGTATGGTTTGTTTGCAATCATGTCATTACGATTTCTAGAGTAATGTTCGTAAGGTTCAGCGACCCCATCAATGTTCGTAAGGTTCAGCGACCCCATCAATGTTCGTAAGGTTCAGCGACCCCATCAATGTTCGTAAGGTTCAGCGACCCCATCAATGTTCGTAAGGTTCAGCGACCCCATCAATGTTCGTAAGGTTCAGCGACCCCATCAATGTTCGTAAGGTTCAACGACCCCATCAATGTTCGAAAGGGTTTTCAACGACCCCATCAATGTTTGTAAGGTTCAGCGACCCCATCAATGTTTGTAAGGTTCAACGACCCCATCAATGTTTGTAAGGTTCAGCGACCCCGTCAATGTTTGTAAGGTTCAACGACCCCATAATGTTCGTAAGGTTCAACGACCCCATCAATGTTTAAGGTTCAACGACCCCATCAATGTTTGTAAGGTTCAACGACCCCATCAATGTTTGTAAGGTTCAACGACCCCATCAGTGTTTGTAAGGTTCAACGACCCCATCAATGTTTGTAAGGTTCAACGACCCCATCAATGTTTGTAAGGTTCAACGACCCCATAATGTTCGTAAGGTTCAACGACCCCATCAATGTTTGTAAGGTTCAACGACCCCATCAATGTTGTAAGGTTCAACGACCCCATAATGTTTATAAGGTTCAACGACCCCATAATGTTCGTAAGGTTCAACGACCCCATCAATGTTTGTAAGGTTCAACGACCCCATCAATGTTTGTAAGGTTCAACGACCCCATCAATGTTTGTAAGGTTCAACGACCCCATCAATGTTCGTAAGGTTCAACGACCCCATCAATGTTCGTAAGGTTCAACGACCTCATCAGTGTTTGCAAGGTTCAACGACCCCATCAATGTTCGTAAGGTTCAACGACCCCATCAATGTTCGTAAGGTTCAACGACCTCAGTAGTGTAATGTTAAACCACCCCATCAATTTTTTGCATGGTTTCCCCCGTTAATCTAACCCAGCCTAATCAAAATTAACGTAATCTATCCTGACCATAACAGCCAACTCAGAAAAATTAGTTGAAACATTGGATAAAAATCAGAAATCTGAATTAGAAGAATGGTTGAGATTCGCACATTGAAGCGGAAATTGAACCATGGCAAGTGAGTCATCAGGCTCGCAGGCCGGTGCGTTAACCACTGGGCCAGCAGGGGACTTGAACTAGAGTTCACTACAGCCACGCTGGTGTGGTCATATTGGTGGCCCATGCTATTCTCCCTATGGTGTATAGCAATATACCCAGCTGGATGGCTCTCACCAAAGCCAGCTGGCCTAGTGGTTAACGCACTGGCCTGTGAATTTTTAAGACTCCGTGCCATGGGTTTAAACCCTACCCGTTCCCTAATGACAATAATAATCTTTATTTCTACCAGTACATGATACAACTTATACAGACCATAGCTGACATCAGTGACATACTATATTTCTCGCAACTTAGGTTAGTTTTATCCCCAGGATGCCATCCACACCAGTCCACCAAAACCCAGGTACCTACTTACTGCTAGATGAACAGGAACAGCAGGTGTAAGGTAAATAACACCCAGGTACCTATTTTACTGCTAGGTGAACAGGAACAGCAAGTGTAAAATGACCGACTAATACCCAGGTACCTATTTATTACGATTTCCTGAGTAGTGGTTTTCTAGTTACTTACAATAGTTCATAGATGGAATTGACTACGATGGCAGTTACAGTAGAGATGGAAGCCACCACCAGGACTGACACCTTCATTACTATCAGAATCTCGCGGTCGCTGGCCTGTGGATGGTTAATTGGTTTTAAGTTTATCAACTGCACGAGAGGTCATTCACAGACACGTAAATTTCCCAGTCTTCTAATAACATGTTCAGTTTTCCACTATAATCTACCTTGTCCATAATTACTGTCACATTTGCTTTGTCTGTTTCGTAAGGTGAAGTCCAGGATCTTTACTTAATTCCTGGTATAACTTAACAAGTCTTTGATGACAATTGTGTTGTAGAGGTCTGAGCACAGCTCAGACCTCTACAACACAATACCCTGGCTGCAACACTTCACAACTAACACACAAGCCACAATACTCTGCTGCAACACTTCAAACTAACACACAAGCCACAATACTCTGGCGCAACACTTTGCAACAACACACAACCCAATACCTGGCTGAACACTTCACAACTAACCCCAAGCCACAACCCCTTGGCGCAACACTTCACAACAACACACAAGCACAATACCTGGCGCAACACTTACAACAACACACAACCAACAATACCGGCTGAAAAATTCAAAAACAAAACACACAAGCCCAATCCCGGGCTCAACACTTCACAACTAACACACAAGCAAAATACTCTGCGGGAAACACTTCACCCCAACAACAAAAACAACCCTGGCGCAACACTTCACAACTAACACACAAGCCACAAAACCCGGGCTGCAACACTTCACAACTAACACAAAACCAAAATACTCGGGCTGAAACACTTCACAACTAACCACAAGCAAAAATACCGGGCTGCAACACTTCACAACAAACCCAAAGCAAATACCGGCTGCAAACTTCACAACTAACCCACAAAAACAATACCCGGCTGCACACTTCACAAAAAACACACAAGCCACAATCCCCGGCTCAACACTTCACAACTAACACACAAGCACAATACCTGGCGCAACACTTCACAACTAACAAAAACCCAAAAAACCCTGGCGAAACACTTCACAACAACCAAAGCCACAAACTCTGGCTGCAACACTTCACAACTAACACAAAGCAAAATACCGGCGCAACACTTTACAACTAACACACAAGCCACAATCCCTTTGGCTGAAACACTTCAAAAACAACACACAAGCCACAATACTCTGGCTGCAAACTTAAAACTAACCCAAAACCCAAAATACCCGGTGCAAATTTCAAACAAAAACCCAAGCCCAATAACTCGGCCAACACTTCAAACCCCCCCAAAAAGAACAATACCTGGCTGCAAACACTTCACAACAAACACACAACCACAATACCTGGCTCAAATTTCACAACTAAAACACAAGCCACAATACCGGGCTGAACACTTCAAACTAACCACAAGCAACAATCTCTGGCTGAACACTTAAACCCAACCACAAGCACAATCCCTTGGCTGCAACACTTCAAAAACTAACCCACAACCACAAAAACCTGGCGCAACACTTCACAACAAAAAAAAGGCCACAATACCCGGGCTGCAAACTTCACAACTAAACAAAGTCCAATACCCGGGTGAAACACTTCCAACTAACACACAAGCCCAATACCCTGGTGCAACACTTCACAACTAAACACACAAGCCACAATACCGGGCTGAAACACTTCCAAAACTAACACAAACCCACAATCCCTGGCTGCAAAAAATTCACAACTAAACACAAAGCACAAACCCTCCAAACATTTCCAAAACAAACCAAAAAGCCACAATACCCTGGCTGCAACACTTCACCTAACACACAAGCCAAAAACCCTGGTGCAACCTTCACAACAAAAAACAAAGCACAAACCCGGGCTTCAACATTTTCACAAAAAACCACAAGCCAAAATACCCGGCTGCAACACTTCACAATAACACACAAGAAAAATACCGGGGCTGCAAACTTCACAAAACACCAACCACAATCCCTGGCTGCAACATTCACAACTAACACACAACCAATACCGGGGCTAAAACACTTCACAACAACACACAAGTCACAATACCTGGCTGCAACATTACAACAACACACAAGCCACAAACCCGGGCTGCTACTTCACCAGGAAAGGAAACCTACAACATTTCTATCCCCCTTTGAACTTTTTCGGTCCAGGAGTGACCAAAATTCGTCTCGTCCCCATTTTCACTCTCAAAACATCAAAAAAACATAAACACGGGGGAAGCTTAAGACCCCACTCTTCTCCACTTACAAAGTCTAATGAATTTTGTGATGTTATTAGCGAAAATTGACAGCCTGGGAAAGGGCTGAAGAATCCCTGGACATGACAGCAGCGCTGACAGCTCCAAACCCCAAAAATGTCACCCCCTGAAAAAAAAACCCATCTTTTTTAAAATAGTGTAGAGTAGCAGTACAATTAGCATGGGGGGGCGTAGAATTTGCAGTAGTACACAGAGTAGTATATGAAAAAAGTAATAGCAGTAGAATAGTCAGTAGAAAGTTTAGTGTAATAATACTAGTAACCAAGTAGTAATAGTACAGTATCTATTTTAAAACCCTCCCAAAAACTTAAATTTTTATTAAAAGGCTTCCAAACCTCTCCCTGACCATACCAAAAAAATTTATTTCGGGGAAATTTCAAATCAGGGAGCGACCCCCTGCTTTCTGCCACACTAAAATTATTTTTTAAAAAATATACGCCCCCTAAATATTTTGGGGGGGGGGGGCCACCACAGCATCTTGTAAAAAAAAGGCGCGGACCTGAAAGGGTTTCAAATTAATTTAAAGGGGAAATCCTACGGGAAATTATCTTGAACCTAAAGCCCCAACTAAAAAAAATTAAAAGGGGTTACTGAAGGAAAAAAAAGAAATTTGGTTAGAATTAGTGTAGGGTTGATCCTCCGTACACCCCACACACAAGAAAAGAAGATAAATTTGGGGTTTTATGTAACCGACAAATTTATATATTAACATGTGCAACGCTTGGGTAACTTTTTTGAGGGAAAAAGTTTCGCCCCAGACTTTGGGTTCATTTTCCCTTTAAAAAAGGGAAATGTGAAGAAAAAAGGAGTTTTTTAAGGGAATTTATCCCCCCCAAAAGGAGTCCGATTTTTAAATTTTTATTTATTTATAAAACTGATTTTTTTCCATTACCCCGAAAAAAATTGTATAGAATATAAATTGGGCCCTCCTAGTGGTAAATTTTTTAAAAGCCTGAATTAGGGTTTTTTTGTGGGTATTTTGAAAATGGTCAAGGTTTAGATATTTGGCTGTAAAATTAAAAGATGATTTAAGGAAAAAACTCCCCAAAATACAAAGAGTAAAGGGGGGTGTAATCCTTAATCCTAAAAAAATCTCCCTGAAAGCTCTCCAATTGGAGGAAAATAAGAGAGAGGGAAAAGAAGAGAGAGGACAGTCCGGAGAACTCTGGAGAAAATTAAAAATCCGGTTTAAATGGCCCGCTTTTTTCTTTTAAAGCAGGGGCCCACAGGGAATGTCCCTAATCCTAATTCAAAGGTTTTACCCGAATTAAATTACTAAGCCAGCCATTTTTTTTGTTGTAACTTGTTTCCAAAACACTGCCTTCCCTGCCATCCACAGCACACTGCCTTCCCCCCGCCATCCCCCAACACACACTGCCTTCCCCCCCCCATCCACAACACACACTGCCTTCCCCGCCATCCATAACAAAACTGCCCCCCCCGGGCCAAACCACAGCAAAACCACTGAATTCCCTGCCCTCCCCCAACACCGCCCTTTCCCCGCCATCCACAACACACTTTCCTTCCCGCCATCCACAGCACACACTGCCTTCCCTTCCATCCCAACACCCTGCCTTCCCCGCCATCCACAACACCCCTGCCTTTCCCGCCATCCACAACACCGCTTCCCCCGCCATCCACAACAAAAACTTTCCTTCCCCCCATCCACGGACCACAACTGCCTTCCCTGCCATCCACAACACACACTGCCTTCCCTGCCATCCACAAACACACACTGCCTTCCCTGCCATCCACAACAAAAACCCAACCCTTTGGTTCCCTCCCCCTCCACAAACCACACTTCCTTCCCCGCCCTCCACAAAAATTTTTTAAAACCAAAAGCCAAACCAAAATTTCCCCTGGGGGGGTTAAGGCCCCCAGGGCCTTTCCGGGCCCGGGGCCAAACCAAACCCCCAAAAAAAGCCCCTCCCCCACACAAAACTTCCTTCCCCCCATCCACAACACACAAATGGGTTTTCCCCGTCCCTCCACAACACACACTGCCTTTTCCCCGCCATCCACAGCACACACGCCTTCCCCCGCCATCCACACACACACTGCCTTCCCTTCCCAAAAAACAACAAACCCTCCTTCCCTGCCTTTACAACACACACTGCCTTCCCTCCATCCCAAAAACACACATTCCCTTTCCCCCCCCCCCCACAACACACACTGGCCCTTCCCGCCATCCCAGCACACACGCCCTTTCCCCCCCCCCCACAAACACAATGCCTTCCCCGCCATCCACAACACACACTGGCCCTTCCCCGCCTTACAACACCACTGCCCTTTCCCCCCCTCCACAGCACAACCCCTGCCCTTTCCCCCCCCCTCCACAACACACACTGGCCCTTTCCCGCCATCCTCCACACACTCTTCCTTCCCCGCCATCCACAACACACTGCCCTTTCCCGCCTTTCCAAACACACACGGCCTCCCTCCATCCACAACCACACTGCCTTTTCCCCGCCCTCCACAACACAAAAAAAAGCCTTCCCCGCCATCCCCAACACACACTGCCTTCCCCCCCAACCAAAAACACACACTTTCCCCTTTCCCGCCATCCACAACACCTGCTTCCCTGCCCTCCCAACACACACTGCCTTCCCAGCCATCCAAACACACACGCCTTCCCCCCATTACAACAAAACACTGCCCCTTTCCCCGCCCTCCACAAACACACACTGCCTTCCCGCCCTCCACAAACCCCACTGCCTTCCCTGCCCATCCACCAAAAAACCCGGCCCCCCCCTGCCATTACAACCACCCCTGCCTTTTCCCCCATCCACAACACACCTGCCTTCCCTGCCATTACAACACAAAACTCCCTTTCCCGCCATCCAAACACCCAAATCCTTCCCTTCCATCCCCCAACACAACTGCCTTCACCGCCATCCACAACACACAAAGCCCTTTCCCCGCCATTACAACACACACTGCCTTTCCCCCCCCATCCCACAACACACTTGCCTTCCCCCAAACCACAACACACTGCCCCTTCCCGCCATCCCACAACCCCACCCTTCCCTCCAACAAACACACCTGCCTTCCCTGCCTCCACAACACCCCTGCCCCCCCGCATCCACAAAACCCCACTTTCCTTCCCTGCCACCCAAAAACAAACACTGGCCTTCCCCCCATCCACAACACACACTGCCTTCCCTGCCATCCCAAAACAAAACTGCCTTCCCTGCCATCCACAACACACTCTGCCCTTCCCCGCCATTACAACACACACTGCCTTCCCCGCCATCCCACAACACATTTCCCTTTCCCTTTCCCAAAAACAAAACACTGCCTTCCCTTCCATCCACCGCACACACTGCCATTCCCGCCATCCACAACACACGCCCCCTTTCCCCGCCATCCACCACACACACTGCCTCCCTGCCCTCCACAACCCCACACCCTTTCCCCCCCCCCCCCCCCCCGCCTTCCCTGCATCCACAACAAAACCCCAAATGCCTTTTCCCCCATCCCCAACAACTGCCTTCCCTGCCCTTACAACACACCATGCCCTTTCCCCCCATCCACACACACACTGCCTTCCCCCCCAAACCACAACACACTCCGCCCTTTCCCCGCCCCTCCAAAAGCACACCGCCTTCCCGCCATCCCACAACATCACTGCCTTCCCTGCCATCCCCACACACACTTTCCCTTCCCGCCATCCACAACACACACTGCCTTCCCTGCCCCTTCCCCCCAAAACCAAACCTGCCTTTTGGGGAAAAAACCCCAGCAAAATTTTCCTTTTTTCCCTTCCCAATTTCCCAAAACACTGCCCTTCCCTTTAAAAACAGCACCCACTGCTTAGAAAAAAGGCCCCAAACAACCCTTCCCGCCATTTAAAAAAGGGAAACCCCTTGGCCCCTTCCCTGAAATTCCAAAACCAACCCCTTTTTTTCCCTGGCCAAAAACAACCCCAGGGAATCCCAAATGGCCTGTTAAAACCCGGGTAAAGGGAGGGTTTAAAAAAAGCCGAAAAAGGGTTTGACTTTTTATCCATCCCTTAAAAACACAAATGGGCCTTTGCCCTAAAAACATGCCTTTCCCTAACCCCAAAAAAAAGCCCCCGACCCCCAAAACCCTCCTTCCCCGCCAGTAAAACAAGGGGCCCCCAGGAGATTTCCCCCCTCCCTTCATTTCCCCAAAAAACTCTTTTGGCCCCCCGGTCCCCGGGGGGGGCACGGGGCCCCCCGCCCAAACCAACCTGGTTTTCCCGATTTAAAACCCTGTTTGGGGGGGTTTTAACCCCGCGCCAATGGGAATTTTTCCCCCCCAACCACAACCCCCCACTGCCTTCCCCGCCCCTCCCAAAAACACACTTTTTTGCCTTCCCTGCCATCCCACAACACACCTGCCTTTCCCCCCCCCCCACAACCACACTGCCTTTCCCGCCTCCCCAACACACAGGGCCTTCCCGCAAACCAAACACACACTGCCTTCCCCCCATCCCAACACACACGCCTTCCCCCCCCCCATCCACCCAAAAACACTGCCTTCCCCCCCATCCACAAAAACACACGCCTTCCCCCCATCCACAAAACACACTGCCTTTCCCCGTCCCTCCACAAACACCGCCTTCCCCGGGGCCCTCCCCAGCCACACGCCCCCCCGCCACCACACAAACGCCTTCCCTGCCATCCACAACACACCCTGCCCTTTCCCCGCCAACCACACCCCACTCCTTCCCGCCATCCACACCCCCCAATTTCCTTCCCCCGCCTCCACACACACACTGGGTTCCCTGCCATCCACAGCACACACTGCCTTCCCTGCCATCCACAGCACACACTGCCTTCCCTGCCATCCAACACACACTGCCTTCCCTGCCTTTGACAACACACAACTGCCTTCCCTGCCATCCACCAGCACACATTGCCTTCCCGCCATCCACAACAACACTGCCTTCCCTGCCATCCACAACACACACTGCCTTCCCTGCCATCCACAACACACACTGCCTTCCCAGCCATCCACAACACACACTGCCTTCCCTGCCATCCACAACACACACTGCCTTCCCTGCCATCCACAACACACGCCTTCCCTGCCATCCACAACACACACTGCCTTCCTGCCATCCACAACACACACTGCCTTCCCAGCCATCCACAACACACACTGCCTTCCCAGCCATCCACAACACACACTGCCTTCCCTCCCATCCACAACACACACTGCCTTCCCAGCCATCCACAACACACACTGCTTCCCTGCCATCCACAACACACACTGCCTTTCCTGCCATCCACAACACACACTGCCTTCCCTGCCATCCACAACACACACTGCCTTCCCTGCCATCCACAACACACACTGCCTTCCCTGCCATCCACAACACACACTGCCTTCCCTGCCATCCACAACACACACTGCCAACCAAGCAATTCCGAAAAGGGGTTGAGGTTTAGGGGGCATCTGACATGTCACCTAAACCTTATTTTATGCCCACCTGTGTGAGGGTACCTAATGATGTGAGGTACCTAATGAGTGTGAGGTATGAAATGAGTGTGTGAGTTACATAATGAGTGTGTGACGTACATAAGTATATTTTTTGAAAAATAAAGGTACGAGGAGCATAATTAGTGGTCAGGTACCACTGACCTGGGGAGTTAGGTGCTGCATAACCAGAGGAAGTATCATCTTGGTCTGGTCCGCAGGTACCTCCTTCCCGAACGAGGTGGCAGACCAATCTGTTGTAAAAAAATATATATAAAATGTCGTGCCGAATAGGTAGAACTTTTTTTTTTATTCGCGGTATCTCCCGGCCCGGGTCTTTTCCAAGTAGTGGTGACCCGGCCTTGGCTCCCTATCTGGGGAGTGTCTCGAGACCCAAGTCTCCCATGGGAGGAGGTACATGTACCCCCTCATCTTTGGGACCAAGTGTCCCCAGGCCTAGCCAGAACGTGCCAATCTTGGCTTAAATAGCAACGTGAAAGTTTGTGTATGCAATAATTTCGCCAAAATCATTCTGAACCTAACGAAAAAAATATATTTCACTGTGTTTAGTATTAAATTATTGTAAACAAATCTAAAATATATTTAGTTGGGTTAGGCTAAAATAAATTGCGCTTGTTATAATAAGGTTAGGTAAGTTTTCTAAGTTCCTTTTGGTGCAAATTATAAATTTTCACATCAACATTAATGAAAAAAATATATCTTTAAACGTATAAGAGAAAATTTTAGAAATGACTTAATTTTAAATGAGTTCTTGCAAATTGACCAGTTTTACATATTCGGCACGACATATTATATATATATATATATATATATATATATTATATATATATAATAATATATATAATATATATATATATATAATTATATAATTATATATATATATATATCTTATATATATATATATATATATATATATATATATATATATATATATATATATTATATATGTGTGTGTGTGTGTGTGTCATTATATTTGGAAAATAAATGGAGTGACCCCCGTGGAAAGCTTACCTAAACGAACCCATAAGACGGCCACATAACACTAATTCTCTTCCAGTCTTATATATTCCTGCTCCTCCTCTTCTCTATACCTGACCTCTAACTCTTCTTTCTGCTCTAACCTCTGTAGAGGTGCACCTTGAAGACGAAAAATAGCATTGAGAAATATTCTAATAGCGAGTCTGCCGTATGACGCGTACGTGACACGTATTGTTGTTTTTGACTCCTGAGTCTGGACCAACTCTACAGTAGTGATCACACGGTCAGCACAGTCACAAGAGTCTGGACCAACTCTACAGTAGTGATCACACGGTCAGCACAGTCACCAAGAGTCTGGACCAACTCTACAGTAGTGATCACACGGTCAACACAGTCACCAAGAGTCTGGACCAACTCTACAGTAGTGATCACACGGTCAGCACAGTCACCAAGAGTCTGGACCAACTCTACAGTAGTGATCACACGGTCAGCACAGTCACCAAGAGTCTGGACCAACTCTACAGTAGTGATCAAAACGGTCAACACAGTCACCAAGAGTCTGGACCAACTCTACAGTAGTGATCACACGGTCAGCACAGTCACCAAGAGTCTGGACCAACTCTACAGTAGTGATCACACGGTCAACACAGTCACCAAGAGTCTGGACAAACTCTACAGTAGTGATCACACGGTCAACACAGTCACCAAGAGTCTGGACCAACTCTACAGTAGTGATCACACGGTCAACACAGTCACCAAGAGTCTGGACCAACTCTACAGTAGTGATCACACGGTCAACACAGTCACCAAGAGTCTGGACCAACTCTACAGTCGTGATCACACGGTCAGCACAGTCACCAATATATCCACTTTAACTATATGGTTATAAATAGAACTATAATTTTTAAGGGAATGGACCGGTAAGCCAGCGGAAGGCCTCGTCAGGTGACCAAAGGCTCCAGCTGCCGATCTTCATCTGAGACCCACGTCAGGAAACACTTGTCCTGTTTCTTGACGCAGGTCTTAGATGGGTCTAGTCTCGGCTCTCTCCCTCACTCTCTTACCCTTCCTATCTCCACATATCTTCCACTATGGCAGTGGTTCCCAACTGGGGGTTAAATTAACCCCTGGGGTAATTTAACCATTTTTGGGGGGTAATGGAGGGGTGACAGAAAAAAAGTTATGAATTATGAAAAATCAAGAAAACAATGCGGGTACCCGGTATGAGGATTATTGTTAACTTGTCTTAGTATATAAAGTTGTAAAGTAAACCTATTATAAGTAAGTAATAAAGTTAAACCAAATAGCAATAAACATCAAAAACTAATATGCAGTATTAGAAAAGAAGAAATATATAGCTAAGTGTGTGGAAATCCAAAAGTATTTTGACAAGTATGCTTCAGGACAAAAGTCACTCAGTAGCCCAGATCGACCTGTCCAGTACGCGTCCTTCACTTCCTGAGGCTGCCTCTATTTCACACTGTCAGTTTATCTGTGAGCATCAGCCGAGGTAGACATAAGCTGGTATGTATGTGTACTGCCCTGTGCAGTATATAGTTAGTATTTACCCACTGTTACTGTGAATTTGTAGCTATTATTAATTTTATATATAATGTATGTGTGGTTCTTACGTTTTCAATGGTTTTGCTAGGATTAGCAGAGTATGCGAGGCTGTATACGTTCACGTTTACCATATATATCAATAATAACAACATTTTGTGAAAGGGGTAACATGCTTTACGTGGCATGTTTTAAAATTGGGTAACAAGCTGAAAAAGTTTGGGAACCACTGCACTATGGGCTTACCTGGGAGTACCCTGCTACTGCTACTCTCACCCCCATGGTCTTACCTGGGAGTACCCTGCTACTGCTACTCTCACCCCACATGGTGTTACCTGGGAGTACCCTGCTACTGCTACTCTCACCCCCATGGTCTTACCTGGGAGTACCCTGCTACTGCTACTCTCACCCCCATGGTGTTACCTGGGAGTACCCTGCTACTGCTACTCTCACCCCCATGGTCTTACCTGGGAGTACCCTGCTACTGCTACTCTCCACCCCCATGGTGTTACCTGGAGTACCTGCTACTGCTACTCTCACCCCCATGGTGTTACCTGGGAGTACCCTGCTACTGCTACTCTCACCCCCTGGTCTTACCGGGGGAGTCCCCTGCTACTGCTACTCTCGCCCCCATGGTCTTACCGGGGAGTACCCTGTCCCTGCTACTCTCACCCCCATGGTCTTACCTGGGAGTACCCTGCTACTGTACTCTCCCCCCCATGGTCCTTACCTGGGAAGTACCCTGCTACTGCTACTCTCACCCCCATGGTCTTACCTGGGAGTACCCTGTACTGCTACTCTCACCCCATGGTCTTACTTGGGAGTACCTGCTGCTTGTGGCCCCAGGAGTGTTGTTGGTGATTTTTATGTTGGGGTTGAGAGCTAGCTCCTGGCCCCAGGAGTGTTATTACCGAGTTAGGTTTGGGGTGTTGAGAGGTAGCTCCTGGCACCAGGGGTTATTACCGAGTTATGTTTGGGGTGTTGAGAGGTAGCTCCTGGCACCAGGAGTGTTATTACCGAGTTATTTTTGGGGGGGATTGAGAGCTAGCTCCTGGCCCAGGAGTGTTATTACCGAGTTATGTTTGGGGTTTTGGGAGAGGTAGCTCCTGGCACCAGGAGTGTTATTACCGAGTTATGTTTGGGGGTGTTGGGGAAGGTAGCTCCTGGCACCAAGGAGTGTTATTACCGAGTTATGTTTGGGGGTTTGAGAGCTAGCTCCGGGCCCCCAGGAGTTTTATTACCGAGTTATGTTTGGGGTGTTGAGAGGAAAGCTCCTGGAAACCGGGGAGTGTTATTACCGAGTTATGTTTGGGGTGTTGAGAGCTAGCTCCTGGCGCCAGGGTGCTATTACCGAGTTATGTTTGGGAGTTGAGAGCTAGCTCCTGGCACGCACCAGGTGTGTGTGAGTGGCGAGTGTCATAACACAGGAAAGTGTCTACGACCAGTGGCCTTAGCTATGGCACCAATGACGCAGGCTGGCACTGCCATGAAGAAACAGCCGAACGATCCGGCGAAGGAAAGTACCTGGGCTTGTTTACTGGTGCGAGCAGACAGTACACGCTGGAAGTACGCCTGTGGGAAGATAAATCTTTAGTGGGTTACAGTAGAGGCACACATCGGGGCCGGGAGCTACGAATCGACCCTGCAACTACATATATGTGAGTACACAAAGAAAACACAACACCTGCCAAGGTTTTACCACCGAAGATAAGAAGGAGAGCGAAGTCAGTCCACTCTCCCCACACCAGGGTGTGTCTGAGGGTATGGAACCCAGCCAGTCAGTGAACCCAGGGTGCAGCGAACCCACCGCTTCGTTGCGCATAGCGAATGGAACCGTAACCCACTGTAATAGAGAGAGAGAGAGAGAGCTCAGCCTGGAGAAACAGTATTAATTGTTTCATTGTTTAAGGGAAACCTGGTCAAAGACCGGGCCACGGGTCCGTTGACCCCCGAAAGCCTCTCCAGGTATACTCTATTAATTTCTACGATATATTAGAGTAATGGTTCCATGTGGAGCTAGATTTGCACCATTTTTAACACACACAATGACTATAATTACGAGGAATTCATTTTTTTTTCGAGAACGTCAATTATTATTGTGTTTTTATGTATAGCTATGGTGGTAGTGTTGGTGGTGGTAGTGGCAGCGTTGGTGGTAGTGGTAGTGTTAGTAGTAGTGGTACTGTTGGTATTGCTGGTGGTGGTGGTGGTGTTTGCTTGGTGGTGGTGGTGTTGCTGGTGGTGTTGGTTTTTGCTGGTGATGGTAGTATTGCTGGTGGTAGTTTTTGGGGTTGCTGGTAGTGTTGTGGTGGTGGTGGTGTTGCTGGTGGTGTTGGTGTTGCTGGTGATGGTATATTGCTGGTGGTAGTTTTGGTTTGTGTGGTAGTGTTGGTGGTGGTGGTTTTGGTGTTGCTGGTGGTGTTGGTGTTGCTGGTGATGGTAGTATTGCTGGTGGTAGTTTTGGTGTTGCTGGTAGTGTTGCTGGTGGTGGTGTGTTGCTGGTGGTGTTGGTGTTGCTGGTGATGGTAGTATTGCTGGTGGTAGTTTTGGTGTTGCTGGTAGTGTTGCTGGTGGTGGTGGTGTTGCTGGTGGTGTTGGTGTTGCTGGGGATGGTAGTATTGCTGGTGGTAGTTTTGGTGTTGCTGGTAGTGTTGCTGGTGGTGGTGGTGTTGCTGGTTGTGTTGGTGTTGCTGGTGATGGTAGTATTGCTGGTGGTAGTTTTTTGGGGTTGCTGGTAGTGTTGGTGGTGGTGGTGGTGTTGCTGGTGGTGTTGGTGTTGCTGGTGATGGTAGTATTGCTGGTGGTAGTTTTGGTGTTGCTGGTAGTGTTGGTGGTGGGGGTGGTGTTGCTGGTGGTGGTGGGGAGTGTTGGTGTTGCTGGTGATGGTAGTGTTGCTGGTGGTAGTTTTGGTGTTTTCTGGTGATGGTAGTGTTGCTTTGGTGGTAGTTTTGGTGTTGCTGGTAGTGTTGCTGGTGGTGGTGGTAGTGTTTTGGGGTTGCTGGTGATGGTAGTGTTGCTGGTGGTAGTTTTGGTGTTGCTGGTAGTGTTGCTGGTGGTGGTTGGTAGTGTTGGTGTTGCTGGTGATGGTAGTGTTGCTGGTGGTAGTTTTAGTGTTGCTGGTTTGTTTGCTGGTGGTGGTGGTAGTGTTGGTGTTGCTGGTGATGGTAGTGTTGCTGGTGGTAGTTTTGGTGTTGCTGGTAGTGTTGCTGGTGGTGGTGGTAGTGTTGGTGTTGATGGTGATGGTAGTGTTGCTGGTGGTAGTTTTGGTGTTGCTGGTAGTGTTGCTGGTGGTGGTGGTAGTGTTGGTGTTGCTGGTGATGGTAGTGTTGCTGGTGGTAGTTTTGGTGTTGCTGTAGTGTTGCTGGTGGTGGTGGTAGTGTTGGTGTTGCTGGTGATGGTAGTGTTGCTGGTGGTAGTTTTGGTGTTGCTGGTAGTGTTGCTGGTGGTGGTGGTTGTGTTGGTGTTGCTGGTGATGGTAGTGTTGCTGGTGGTAGTTTTGGTGTTGCTGGTAGTGTTGCTGGTGGTGGTGGTAGTGTTGGTGTTGCTGGTGATGGTAGTGTTGCTGGTGGTAGTTTTGGTGTTGCTGGTAGTGTTGCTGGTGGTGGTGGTTTGTGTTGCTGGTGGTGTTGGTGTTGCTGGTGATGGTAGTATTGCTGGTGGTAGTTTTGGTGTTGCTGGTAGTGTTGCTGGTGGTGGTGGTAGTGTTGGTGTTGCTGGTGATGGTAGTGTTGCTGGTGGTTAGTTTTGGTGTTGCTGGTAGTGTTGCTGGTGGTGGTGGTATGTGTTGGTGTTGCTGGTGATGGTAGTGTTGCTGGTGGTAGTTTGGTGTTGCTGGTAGTGTTGCTGGTGGTGGTGGTAGTGTTGGTGTTGCTGGTGATGGTAGTGTTGCTGGTGGTAGTTTTGGTGTTGCTGGTAGTGTTGCTGGTGGTGGTGGTAGTGTTGTGGTGGTGTTGGTGTTGCTGGTGATGGTATTATTGCTGGTGGTAGTTTTGGTGTTGCTGGTAGTGTTGCTGGTGGTGGTGGTAGTGTTGGTGTTGCTGGTGATGGTAGTGTTGCTGGTGGTAGTTTTGGTGTTGCTGGTAGTGTTGCTGGTGGTGGTGGTAGTGTTGCTGGTGGTGTTGGTGTTGCTGGTGATGGTAGTATTGCTGGTGGTAGTTTTGGTGTTGCTGGTAGTGTTGCTGGTGGTGGTGGTAGTGTGGTGTGCTGGTGATGGTAGTGTTGCTGGTGGTAGTTTTGTGTTGCTGGTAGTGTTGCTGGTGGTGGTGGTGTTGCTGGTGATGGTAGTGTTGCTGGTGGTAGTGTTGGTGTTGCTGGTAGTGTTGCTGGTGGTGGTGGTGTTGCTGGTGGTGGTGGTGTTTGCTGGTGTGGTAGTGTTGTGCTGGTGGTTGTTGTTGGTGTGTTGCTGGTAGGTGTTGTGTTGGTGGTGGTGGTGGTGTTGCTGGTGGTGGGTTGGTGTTGCTGGTGATGGTAGTATTTTTGCATTGCGTGGTGTGGAGTGTTTTGGTGTTGCTGGTGATGGTAGTGTTGCTGGTGGTAGTGTTGGTGTTGCTGGGTAGTGTTGCTGGTGGTGGTTGGTGTTGCTGGTGGTGGTGGTGTTGCTGGGTGATGGTGGTAGGGTTGCTTGGTGGTAGTGTTGGTGTTGGGTGGTGATGGTAGTGTTGCTGGTGGTAGTGTTGGTGTTGCTGGTAGTGTTGCTGGTGGTGGTGGGTGTTTGCTGGTGGTGGTGGTGTTGCTGGTGATGGTAGTGTTGCTGGTGGTAGTGTTTGGTGTTTGCTGGTGATGGTAGTGTTGCTGGTGGTTAGTGTTGGTGTTGCTGGTAGTGTTGCTGGTGGTGGTGGTGTTGCTGGTGGTGGTGGTGTTGCTGGTGATGGTAGTGTTGCTGGTGGTAGTGTTGGTGTTGCTGGTGATGGTAGTGTTGCTGGTGGTAGTGTTGGTGTTGCTGGTAGTGTTGCTGGTGGTGGGTGTGGTTGTGGTGGTGGTGGTGTTGTGGTGATGGTAGTGTTGCTGGTGGTTGTGTTTGGGGGGTTTGTTGGTGATGGTAGTGTTGCTGGTGGTAGTGTTGGTGTTGCTGGTAGTGTTGCTGGTGGTAGTGTTTTGGTGTTGCTGGTGGTTTGGGGTGGTAGTGTTGTGGGGTGTTGCTGGTGTGGTAGGGGGTTGCTGGTGGTAGTTTTGGTGTTGCTGGTAGTGTTGGTGGTGGGGTGGTGGTAGTGTTGCTGGTGTGGTAGTGTTGCTGGTGGTAGTGTTGGTGTTGCTGGTAGTGTTGCTGGTGGTGGTGTAGTGTTGGTGTTGCTGGTAGTGTTGGTGGTGGTGTGTTGGTGTTGTTGGTGTTTGTGGTGTAGTGGGTTGGTGGTGGTGGTGGTAGTGTTGGTGTTGCTGGTAGTGTTGGTGGTGGTGGTGGTAGTGTTGGTGTTGCTGGTAGTGTTGCTGGTAGGTTGGTGTTGGTGGGTTGCTGGTGGTGAGTGTTGGTGTTGCTGGTGTGTTGCTGGTGGTAGTTGTGGTGTTGTGGTAGTGTTGCTGGTGGTGGTAGTGTTGGTGTTGCTGGTAGTGTTGCTGGTGGTAGTGTTGTGTGTTGCTGGTAGTGTTGCTGGTGGTGGTAGTGTTGTGTGTTGCTGGTAGTGTTGGTGGTGGTGGTGGTAGTGTTGGTGTTGCTGGTAGTGTTGTGGTGGTAGTGTTGGTGTTGCTGTAGTGTTGCTGGTGGTAGTGTTGGTGTTGCTGGTAGTGTTGCTGGTGGTAGTGTTTATGTTGCTGGTAGTGTTGCTGGTGGTGGTAGTGTTGGTGTTTGATGGTAGTGTTGCTGGTGGTAGTTTTGGTGTTGCTGTGTTGTGTGGTGGTGGTTTGGTGGTAGTGTTGGTGTTGCTGGTGATGGTTAGTGTTGCTGGGTGGTTTAGTTTTGGTGTTGCTGGTAGTGTTGGTGGTGATGGTAGTGTTGCTGGTGATGGTAGTGTTGCTGGTGGTAGTGTTGGTGTGATGGTAGTGTTGCTGGTGATGGTAGTGTTGCTGGTGGTAGTGTGTTGTGGTGATGGTAGTGTTGCTGGTGATGGTGTGTTGCTGGTTAGTGTTGTGTGATGGTAGTGTTGCTGGTGGTAGTGTTTGGTGTGCTGGTAGTGTTGCTGGTGGTAGGTGGTGTTGCTGGTAGATGTTGTGTTGCGTGGTAGTGTTGGTGGTGTTGCTGGTAGTGTTGCTGGTGGGTGGTTGGTGTTGGTTGTTGATGGTAGTGTTTGCTGGTAGTGTTGGTGGTGGTGGTGGTTAGTGTTGGTGTTGCTGGTAGTGTTGCGTGGTGGTTGTGTTTTGGTGGTGCTGGTAGTGTTGCTGGTGGTGGTGGTGTTGCTGGTGGTGTTTGGTGTTGCTGGTGTGTAGTGTTGTGGTGGTGGTGGTGTTGCTGGTGGTAGTGTTGGTGTTGCTGGTAGTGTTGCTGGTGGTGGTGGTGTTGTGGTGGTGGTGGTGTTGCTGGTGATGGGTGTTGGTGTTGCTGGTAGTGTTGCTGGTGTTGGTGTGTTGCTGGTGGTGTTGTTGGTGGTGGTGGTAGTGTTGCTGGTGGTAGTGTGGTGTTGCTGGTAGTGTGGTGGTGGTGTTGCTGGTAGTGTTGCTGGTGGTGGTGGTGTTGGTGGTGGTGGTGGTGTTGCTGGTGAGGTGTGTTGGTGTGCTGGTAGTGTTGCTGGTGGTGGTGGTGTTGCTGGTGGTGTTGCTGGTGTGGGTGGTTGTGTTGCTGGTGGTGGTGGTGTTGCTGGTAGTGTTTGGTGGTGTTGCTGGTAGTGTTGCTGGTGGTGGTGGTGTTGTGGTGGTGGTGGTGTTGCTGGTGATGGTAGTGTTGGGTGTTGCTGGTAGTGTTGCTGGTGGTGGTGGTGTTGCTGGTGGTGGTGGTAGTGTTGCTGGTGGTGGGTGGTGTTGCTGGTGGTGTTGGTGGTGTTGCTGGTAGTGTTGCTGGTGGTGTGTTGGTGTGGTGTGTGGTGGTGTTGTGGTGATGGTAGTGTTGGTGTTGCTGGTAGTGTGGGATGTGGATGGTGTTGGCTTGTGTGTTGCATGTGGTGGGGTTTTGCGGTGGAGGTGTGTTTGCGGTAGTGTGGTGGTGTGCGGTAGTGTTTTGGTGGTGGTTGGTGTTGGTGGTGGTGGTGGTTGTTGCTGTGATGTAGTGTTTGGTGTTGCTGGTAGTGTTGCTGGTTGGTGGTGGTGTTGTGGTGGGGTTTCTGGTGGTGGTGGTGGTAGTTTTTGCTGGTGGGGGTTTGGTGTTTGCTGGTATGTTGGGGTGTTGTGGTAGTGTTGGTGGTGTTTCTGGTGGTGGGGTAGTGTTGCTTGGGGTGGGGGGTTGGTGGTGGTGTTGCGGTGGGGGGGTGGGGTTGCTGGTGGTGGTGGGGGGGTGTTGCTGGGGGTGGGGTGGTGGTGTTGCTGGTAGTGTTGCTGGTGGTATTGGTGTGACAGTCGTTACGTAGGAAAGACTAAAAAAGTTGAATTCACAATTGCAGAATTTCAAGGCTTAATTTGGGCTCCCATTAATTAGGACTCATTAATTAGGACTCATTAATTTGGATCCCAAAGGCAACGACTGAGGCAGACGGGTCTCTTAGCCCGGGAAAATTTAACAATTTCCACCGACCCCCCCCAGGCCTATGAAAAAGGGAAAAATGGTAGACTCACCAGGGCCCATAAAAGATGCAGAAAAGCTGGGCTCGTCAGTATAGGCGACAGAATAGAGGCCTCCCAAGAGAGTGTAAACAACACAATGGTGCCGACACTATGAGGGGGACTTGTTTCCCAGGCCCCGGGTGGGCTGTCAGTGTTGACCCTGTGGGTGGCAGAGGTCAACGAGGTTAATAACCCTGAGGGCAGAGGTTAACGAGGTTAGTGGCCCTGGGAGGAGAGGTTAATAGTGGCCCGGGGAGGAGAGGTTAATAGTGGCCCTGGGAGGAGAGGTTAATAGTGGCCCTGGGAGGAGAGGTTAACTCTCCTGAAGACGACTGATATTGAAGCATTATTAAGAATACGCAGGATATTGAAGGATTCCTGATATTTATCAAGGATACCCCAGGATGCAAACGATCACTGGTCATCGAGGATACCCAGAATGCATGGTATCACCGCTACTACCCAAGGATGCCCAGAATATTTAAGGATTTAAGGATTACTGTAGCACTCACCGAGAGCTGCCAAGATGGACGCTGACCACAAAGTCTCCCCGGCCAGGGCTGGCAGGTAAAGCATAGCGCCCCACCTCGCACCGTAGCGCTCTTGTAGCGGGTCCAGCATTGTCACGTAGCGAGCCTCCCGCATCTTCTTAGCGAAGAAATAGTCCTCCTGAGGGAAGAACACTGTAGGTGTGCACTCGAAGAACATGCATGAGGGAGCTGTAAATCTGTACACAAAGACCATCCTCCTACAGGAGAAACAATGTCCAAAGAACATCACATAACACACTATGAAGACCAGTACAAATAACTGTACACAATATGGAGAACATTCTGGTACAAGCCACAGTGAGGTTCGTGGGAAAACAAACAAAAAACAATGTTGACGGAAATTAATATTCCGCAAGACACAAATTGCACAATTCCGTCTCTCAGATCTGTGCTCCAGTTCCCCGAATTAAGCCTGAATGCCTTCCACATCCCCCCCCAGGCGCTGTATAATCCTCCGGGTTTAGCGCTTCCCCTTGATTATAATAATATTAATCCGTCTCTCAGAGTAGCCCTCAAAGGCGTCCTCGCCTCGTTCAACACGGGGAATAACATGATACTCGGTTCCCAAATTTTTATTTCTAAATTTTGGCTTCTGGTTTCTGCTCGCTGGGAAGGACTCTGCCCACTTAGAGGAATAGGAATAGGACCTGCAAATCGACCTATTCACTGGAGGATAGGAAGTCCCAATGGATGCAGAGTTTGGAGTAAGAAACGTACCTATTCAAGGGTCTTCAAGAAGGATAGGTGGTTCCCCTGGATGCATTGTGTTTTGGAACTTCAAATTTACCTATTCCTGGGTCTTTAGAAAGGGCAAATTGCCCATTGAAAGTGCACTGACTAGCCAATTCATGGGACTAGACTCGAGACTATTATCATTTTCCCTGGGACAAGCGCCATGGAAATGGGAGTCAGTGAGGTACACCCCCATAAAGAAGGGGGAATGTAAACCGATTACCTGGATTCCTACCCCCTTAGTTATACCCCGCAAGGGGATATCCATCACAAAAAAAAATCAGTACCATCAACTCAGATTCACTCGTAAATGCCGTGAAATTCAACAGGTAAACGGATTACATCCCGTTAACGGGAGTTCTGTTGACGGCACCAGCTTCAACAGGACACAAAATTTTGGTTGACATGGGCCTGCACTCAATTTTTCACTCTTCAACTCCCTGCAGTTGCACACGCAACATGGGCAACACCAGCGACAACATGTGTTGTCTAATGACACGGGTGTTGATTGGGGGTAGATGTTGGTAGGTAGAATCTACTCAGATAGCAGATCACTCGACCCAGGTGTTGAAGCGATCTACCGGCTGAAATGACAGAGTATTATCCTCGATAGATGCGAAGATAATATACTCGGTACATAAGAATAACGTACTCAGCAGATGCGAGGATAATGTACTCAGTAGATGAGCGAATAACGTACTCAGTAGACGAGGGAATAAGTGTACTCAGTCCCCAGGAACAATTCACAAAGTAATTATGCCAAATGCTGTCATTTATTTCTTACAAAAGAATGATTTGTATGCAAATTAGCATTTTGATGTAATTCCACGCCGTACTGTATGATTATCCTTTCGTATTTTTAATTCGGCACCACGTAATGGACAAAGAGGATAGGTTGATGCAGCTACTGGCATGGGCAGGGGGGCCTGTAGTCGGTTTAATATATATTTTTTTACGATTTTCTTTTTACAAAAGCAGTACAGCTTTTTTCCCCCGCTTCATGGGGCCAAAACCAAGAAATTTTTTCGAAAGCTTCGAAAATCAGGCTCGGCCTTGAGGTGGCCGAACAGCACTGGGCCCGTTGGTTCATACAGCATTTTTTTGGGTAAGGCACGGAAACGTCGGTTTTAACTGACAGAATTCTCTATTATCAAGTATAAAGACCACAGTGTTGGGAGCAATCATGTATCCCAGCTAAATTCGAAAACCTTCAAATTGAACGCGGCAGCTTGGGTTCAATCCCTGGTGGACTTTGTGAGACACAAAAAAAAAGCTTTTCCCCAGCTGGTATAAAGCGTTTTGGTGTCTCTAATTTTGAGGACTGGTGCAGCTTTTTCTGATTGATAACCTGCTGGGCCCCTTGGGACCGGGGTTTCGTGTCTTTCGCAGTCGGGGATTTTAACCACTGCATTGGGGGGGCCGGGGTTGGCTGATACCTTCAAAACGAACCGCTCCTTGCCCGAGCGGTCCCCCGTCTCTCTTTTCACAGCCCTGGCTGAGCAAGATCACAACATTGGAGAATGAAGTGCCACCGGAGGGAGAGGTCTAGACATCCAACCAATCACCTGGTGAGCCAGCTTCCAACATATGGCCCCCCCGCGGAGAGGCAAAACTTATGGATCTCCGACAACAATATTCAGAAGGCACCAGCCAAACGCAACCATTTTGAAAACGTCATCAGGGAGTAAGGGCAAGCCTTCGTCTGCCAGGTGTAAAAATAGGTCATATCATTCCAACTGGCCCCCAAAAACCTCAACCCATCGGAAAAACCAAAAATTCCCTAGTAACATGTCCCCTAGAGAATAAAAAAGGAGGGCCCCCCTTTTATTGCAAGTCTTATTTCCCTTCAGGAAAACCAGAACCAACTAAAGAAAATACCTTTAAGATACTGGACAATTCCCTTGGGCAAGAAGGGAATATTCCCCCCTTTCAGAGAATACTTTTTGAATTCCTCTTTTTTTATTGGAAGCCTAGGAGGAACTATATATTCTGTTCCTTTGCTAAAAATTTATGTACAGTGCAAATTTTCATGGGTATGACTGTAGGTAACTCAAAAGGATTTCCCATGAAAAAATGCCATTTTTATTACTGGAAATTTAACAAAATATTTTTACTCCGGTCCTAAAACCTATAAATTAATCTTCCCCATGTTGGCCAAAGGGGGCAACACCCCAAAGGGGTTTTCGGGGGAGATGTTGACCTATCCTTGGACACTCCGATCTGGGAATCCATTTTGTTTTATAAACACACCGGCCGGGCCGTAAATCAAGTGCCCAACCCCGATCAAGCCTTCCTTTTTCCCAGGTTGCAGGTTTGCCAGATGTCTCTTTTTCCCCATCCCCGGGGGACGTCCTTCCGGGAGGAACAACGTAAACCCTTCTTAAAATTCATTTTTTTTGGGGCACCCCTGGGTAAATCCTCTTTGGGTCACCCGTCAAGTATAAATTTTTAAAAATGATTATTTGGTAGCACTGAGACGGGAAGGAGACAGGGGGCCGGGAAATTTATAACATTATGGTTCCAACCAATATAGACCTCAGATATTAAATAAAACCTCATAATACGTAAATCGGGAGGTCACTTAGGAATTACAAAAACCTTGTATAAATCCAAAAGAATTTTATTGGCCAACATTAAAAAAGATTGAAAAAATCAAAATTAGGTTTTTGCCGAGAATGTCAGCAATTGGAAAACTGGACATTCTATTAAAACCTCACCTCTCCAACCCATACTGCTGAGGAAACCCTTTTTGCAGATTTAATTAAGATTTTAGGTCCACTACCTAAGTAAATCGGGGAAATCAGTATTTATTTACAATTTGGATAAAGTAACCAGATATCCTGAAGCGATCCCAATGCTATATCAATACAAAAAAGCTATTCTCAAAGCTTTAACAAAATTCATTTTTGTTTTGGCATTCCCTAAAACTATACAAAGGTCCAGGAAAAAAATTTCACTCCCAAAAAGCATTTAGGGAAGTATTAACTAGGTTAGGGATAATTCCAATTATCCACTGCCTATACCCTCAGTCCCAAGGCCCCTTGGGAAAAGTTTCCCACCAAACATTAAAAACAATGATGAAAAAGTTTTTGCATGCACTTTCCGAAGATTGGGATAATCTCTACCTTGTTGCTGTTCTCATACGAGGACGTGAAAGATCAAAGGGGGTATGTCCGTTTAAAGCTGATTTTTGGGCACAATGTACGGGGGTCCCCCTTCGGGGGCTCAAAGAAGGAGGAGGGGGAGAAGACGAAAGCTCAGCACTCTACAACCCTCTTCAAGGTTGGCAGGTGGCAGTGAGTTACCCGGCTAACCCTAAAAAATTTTCAAAGTAAGATGAAACAGAGGTATGACAAAAAGTGCACAATTCCGCCCTTTCCACCCAAAGGAGACAAGGGTTGGTGCAGGAACCTATACCTGGCCAAAACCTTGAAAGCTAGATATACGGGACCTATGCAGATTGAAAAGTAGATTATCGATTTAAATTTTATGGGGTAGCCCCCATTTGGAAAAACCCAAAAACCAAAACTTACCACATTAACAAATCAAGGCCTTTCAACCCCAAAAAGCCCGTAATGACTCTGCCTTACCTCTGGGGACGACTCTGACCTTTGCACTCTATCTCGAAATTAATATAAACTTTAAAAATTCTGTCCTCCTAAAGGGACCAAGCCCTTTAAGGGGGTTGGATTATCAAATAAAGCAACAAATTTAACGAGCTTCTACAGTCCAATCCAATATTTTTTTTTCGGTGTCCCAAAAAAATTTGTACTTTAGGTTACCATGAGAAAGATGGGGAAAATCTAAACCAAAAACTCTCCCCCTACAGAGCTAATCCTGAAAAAAAAGGCTACTTCAGCAGGAATAATTTCTTTTGAACATGGTTTATTTGGGAGGAGTCATCTAGTCCAGGGCTTTCACCGGCATCCTGTAAAAAAAGGCGATGGGGGGGTTTCTATGTGCACAGACTACCGTAAAGTGAACGAGGCACAATACAATGCACCCTCTTCCTCGTCGGGATGACTAATTGACTTTGGGGAAAAGGTACTTTTTGCCAAATTAATCCCTTTTAAAGGTTACAAAACGGTACCTTTGACGATAAGGCGAAGGAAATCCTGCCTTCGTAATTCCCCAGGAGGCTTATCAGTATACAGTTACCCCCTTCGAATGAAAAATTCCCCCTCTTCATTCCAAAAAACCACCCCACAGGCAAAAAAGGGGACTTGAAGGCACGGCAGCATACCTAATAATTTTTGTGGTGTTTTTGATATTTTTGGGATCAACATACTTAGACTTAAACTCTGTTTGGAGACCTTTAAGAATTCCCAAAAAAACATTAATTTTCTAAATCCCCTTTGGCCGGGCCCCATATCACTTTTTTAGGCCTGAAGTGGGTAGTGGTAATGTTGCAAAAAAATTGCAAAAATTTTCTTTCGATTAAAGTTTATCCATTCCCATGATGGGAAAAATCTCTTCAACTTTCCTAGGCTGATGGGTTTTACAGAAGATTCGTAAGAATTTCCAGAAAATTGTAGCCCCTTTTTACCTTCTTACCATCAAAAAGTTCCCTTTAATTGGATTTCGATTGTAACACTGTTTTTTATAAAAAGCAAAAAGATTATTTGTGCTCTGCCCCCCATTCTCCGTCCCCCAGATTCTCCAAAAACCTTTTTCATTCGGGTTTTGATGCTGGGGTCGGGGGTTGGGGCGGGTACTATTACAAAGGGGAAAACGGGATTGCAGCCTGAAAACATCTTTTCAGTAGTTCCAGCCACATCAAGGTTTTACCTCCATTGAAAAAGAAGCCTCCGCGGTAATGGTTTTTTTGGGCATTTCGATTTTTTATGGGGGCCAGACATCGCAGGTGGTCACAGTCTACAGGATCACAAACCTTACCCCCCCCCCCTATCTCAAGCCAAAGAATAAAAACAAAAGGGCTTATGCTTGGACGCCAGGCTGCACCCCATAATTTAAAAATTCGTTACTTCGGCAAAAGAAAATGTTTTTTGGCAACCTTTTCAAGAGCCCCTAGTTTTTATTTTATTTGGTTAGGAATGATTTGTGTAACCCCTTTCAAGCTCTTTTTTTTTTTTCCCCTGATGTGGGGTTTTTTTTAGTGAGGGGATACGGGTCCGTCCCCCCCTTGTATCTTGGACCTATTTTTGGGTTATCTGACTGCTGTCTCACTCTGATTTTTGGGTTTGGGGTTTCAGCACTAGGAAAAAACTAGCTTACTAAGAGTTGATGGTGGGGAGGATAGGGGGGCCCATTATTTTGTGCCTGGCGGCCGGTTTTCCACTGGGGGGTGGGCACCAATCCGACCTTTTCCGGGGTGGGGGTGTATCAAAAAATACTAACCTTTAATTTTGGCCATGGACACACCCTCATTTAAGGCTATCCCCCCCCAAAACCCGGAACCCCTTGCAAGGTTGATGTGGGGCCCCACGTTCAACTATTTACCAGGTTTCTAGCCAATAAGAAAGGGGGATTGACAATGCAGAGGTTTATGTGGGAACCCGCTCCCCCCTTTCTGCCCTTGCATTCCCCCTCAGAGCTGGTTGAAGCCGGGGCTCTATCTTTGGGCTTTTTATTTCTGCCCTTTCTTACCGGGGGAGTGCCACAATTTACACTGTACAAAAGTGTAAATATTTCTGTTATAATTTGGGGAAGGATAAAAAAAGTCTAAAAATTTTTCTACTGTGTTTTTTTTGCCCCCATTACACCTGGAAAAACAGGGCCCTTGAAAAACCCAGGTTTTAATAGGGCCCCCCACACTTAGGGTTTTATCGTGCTAAATGGCTCCCTGCTTTTTATTGGGGGATGTTACATCGTCTGTTAGTAAGTTTGTAGGAAACAGGACAAGGGTTTCCCCGACGCGGGTTCTATGATCCAGCTGGACTTTTGGTTCACTGACCGAGGCCTTCCACTGGGGTTTCCACTCCCAAAACTTTAAAAATTTTGGTTTTGATATATTTAAATTTTTTATAAAAGGCAAGAACTCAGAAAATTAGACAGGAAAAGGGGTGTAAAGGAAGGAACCAGCGTCACGGGGAAAGAATCTCGTCAGTATTTATGGAACATTGTTTTTAAAATAGCTGGTTTTTGGAAAAATTATCCATCTTTTGTGTCCTCTCCTCCAGGAAAGATTTTTTAAATAACAACAAGGCACTACCGTGAACGGGGAAAATACACAAATAACCCCACATACACAATACACAAAAAAACCCGCACTACACAAAAAACAAATAACCCGCACATACACAATCACAAATAACCCGCACATACCCAATACACAAATAACCCGCACATACACAATACACAAATAAACCCGCAAATACACAATACACAAAAAACCCCGCACATACACAATACACAATAACCCCCCACATACACAATACACAAATAACCCCCAATACACAATCACAAAAAACCCCACATACACAATACCAAAAACCCGCCCCCATAAAACAATAAAAAAAATAACCCACACTAAAAAAGAAGCTTACGCACGTTTCGGGCCCCACTTTGGGCCATTGAAAAGTCAACTGTGTAAGATTTTTTTTCCCCTGTCTACCTCCCGAGAGTCCTTTCCCCTTCCTGTCCTATTGTTGAAAAAAATGGGCAGGGCCAGGGTGTTCCAGTGGTGTGATACCACTCAGAAAATGCACAGAGGTAAAATGTCACAGTACTCACCAAGGGAAAAACTGATAGCGTAGCCGAAGGGGTGCCTGGCACCCGTAAGACCCTGCAAGAAAGCCTCTGCGTTTCCATTGATGTAGCCCCCTCCTACCCAGGGGTTCTGCAACAACAAAACAACAGGTTACCAGCGGTAGCTTTTCAATAATGATTAAAAATTCACTAAGAGGGATTCAGATAGCTTCCTTCAAATAAAAGTTCCTGTTTTGGCTTCTAGCCTCTCCCCTTTCCTGTATCAAAATCCTTCCGGGAGGATTTTGAAAAAACAAAAACCCAACTTTTTAACCAAAAAATAAAATTCTTTTGTGTGTAGAAGTTTAAAATTTCCCCCCCTAACAAACAATAACTGTCTGTGTCGTATAAGGAACTTTTAAAATCCAATAACCGACAATGGGCGCAGCGCTATGCAAATATCAAAAATTTTCCCTTTAAGGGTGTAAAGCAAGTCCTTAAGGGGGCAATTGTCCCGGGAAACAAGGATTCTGGGAAAATTGGGCCGCTTCCCAGCAAGGGGGATCAAACTCGGGAAAAGCACTATCATCGGGGAAAAAACAAGGGAAATCTCTGAGATGAGAGGCGGGGCAATAAAAACAAACTGGATGGGTAAAATTTTTTGTCAACTCTAAGCTCTTTGAAAAACGATATTTAACTCTTTCCATGGCAGAAATTGAAGGAAGGGGAGGAGAGGGGGAGGAGGAGGAAAAAAGGAAAGAAGCAGTGTAGTAGTAATATGGAAATATAACAGGACGCAAAGGGGTAAAAGGGGACTAACACCCAGGACCTACTTACTGTTAAGTGAAAAAGTAAAACATAAAAAAAGAATGTACACCCAGCTACCTACTACTACTAATAAACAACAGGTACATCTCCCCCGAATTAAAACCTCATTGCAGTTGTGCCCCAAAACACCCCACACACCCACAACCAAAAAACACACACAGGCGCGGCGCACCACACACACACACAAAACACACACACACCACACACACACCCCACACACACACCACACACACAAAACACACACACACACACAAACTGCTCCTTTAATTTAACCCTGCCAAAAAGCAAAACCCCTGAAAATTGGGGGAAAGGGCCAAAGAAAACCCCAGACCCAAAAAGGGGTTTTGATGGCCAAAGAATGCAAAACCCCACCAAGAAAAAGACCTGGGGGTGAGTAAACACCGAGCTATTCCTGAGGACATCAATCAGATAACTGCTGCAGCATACGGGCGCCGGCAAACCTACGGATAGGTTCCGAACCTCAGTAAGGGTTCGTTTTTTAAAACTGTATACCATTTTGTCAGGCCCATACGGGTATGCAGCACCATTTTGGAAAACCAAAACCTTTCAAGCACGTCAAGAAATTAGAGAAAGTGCAAAGGTTTTTCAACAAACTTCCCAACTACGGGGGATTGTCCTACGAAAAAGGTTGAGGGGGAAAACGGCCTGACAATGGGGACAGGGGTCAGGGGAGCATGATAACGAAAATATAAAATACTGCGCGCGAATAACAAATGGACAAAGACGGGATGTTCCAGGATGGGACACAGACACAAGAGGGCACTTGGGGGTTGAAGACTAGATGAATCAAAGGGATTTAGAATATTTCTTCAGCATAGAGTATCAGGCCGTGGAAAGCCTAAAAGTGACGTAGTGTCGGGAACCATACATATTTTAAGGCTAGGTATTAAGTCATGGGGGAGGGGGAGAGAGGGCTGTAGCAACAGCGAAAGGCGGGCCGGAGCTGTGACCGACCCCCTTCAACCCCCAAAAAAAAGGTGAGTACAAATTGTGAGTACACACACGTCAATACTGGCGCCTCGGGACAACCGAGTAACAAGAGGATCTTTTCTTCCAATAGAGCATATTGCCAAGTGTTTTTTTGTCAGAGATCTTCCAGAAGACCGTGTTAGCAAAAAAAATTGAAAGATGGTTTTTAGGGGCCCCAAACGGGGCAACAACACACAGCCATTGGACCAAATTTTGACACAGCCCTTGTGACCATATCGACACTCATGCAGCCAGGGGTGCACCATATCTACACACCATGTGTGCACCCTATCGGAACTCATGCAGCCAGGTGTGCCCATATCTGACACAGCCAGGGTTTCACCCTATCGACACTTCATCGCCCGGTGTGCACCCTATCTGCCCCAGCCTGTTGCACCAATCTGACCACTCATCCCCGCCAGGGGGTGCACCATATCGACACGCCCTGTGTCACCAATTACACAGCCATTTGGGGCACCATATTGAACAGCCCTGTGTGACCATAAAACGACACTCATGCAGCCAGTGTGCACCTATCTGACACAGCCCCTGTGTGCACCATATCGACACTCATGCACCAGGGTGCACCATACTGACCCCACCATGTGGCACCATATCTGACCTCATGCAGCCCCGGTGGCACCCAAACGACACAGCCATTGTGCACCTAAACCCGACACTCATGCAGCCAGGTGTTTTACCATATCTGACACGCCATGTGTTTCACCATATCTGACACAGCCTGTGTGCACCAACTGCACAGCCATGTGTGCACCATAAAACTGACACAGCCAGGTGTGCACCATATCTGACACAGCCATGTGTGCAACCCCTACTGACAGCCATGTGTGGGACCAACGACAAAAGCCATTTGGGACCCATATGACACTCAGCAGCCGGTGTGCACCAAAATGACCAGCCCATGTTCACCATATCTACACAGCCATGTTGCCCAATCTGACAACGCCCGTGTGCACCTACCTGACACCCATACGCCGGGGTGCACAAAATCTACACTCATCAGCCCGGGGGGCACCAATCTACACCATGCGCCCGGGTGCACCATATCTGACACAGCCATGTGTGCACCATATCTGCACAGCTATGTGTGGGGACCATATCTACACAGCTATTGGGGGCACCATACTGACACAGCCATGTGTGCCCCATATCTGACACAGCCATGTTGCACCCTATCGACACAGCCCTGTTTTGCACCATAAAACTGAACACTAGTGTGCACCATATTTACACAGCTATGTGTGCACCATTCTGACACCCCCCGTGCACCATACCTGACACAAACCCGCCATGTGTGCATCATACCTGACCTCTACAGCCATTGTGCCCATACCACAAAACACCTTGTTGCACCATACCTACCTCCCCTACAGCCATGGTGCACTATACCTGACACTCATACCCGTGGCACCAACCCCACACCATACAGCCAGGGGCACCTACCTGACACACACCATGTGTGCACCATACCTTACTATACAGCCATGTGTGCACCAAAATTTACACACAGCCTGTTGGCACCATACCTGAAAACCCCCCATACAGCCATGTTGACTATTCCGACACACACAGCCATGTGTCACCATACCTGACATCATAACCCTGTGGCACCTACTGCACTCATACAGCCATGTTGGGGCCCCTATTAACACAGCCATGTGTGAAAATACCTGACATACAGCCATGTGTGCACCTAAAAGACACACAGCCATGGTGCACCATCCTGACCTATACAGCCATTGGGCACCATACCTGACACACAGCCATTGTGCAAACCATACCTGCACCAGCCATGTGTGCGCCATACGTACACACATCCTGTGTGCACCATACCTGACAACCATGTGGGGGCACCATACCTGACACGCCTGTGTGGCACCATAAAACCTGCACTCCCCCAGCAAGTTGCACCATACCTGACCACAGCCATGTGTGGCGCCATAAACCGACACACAGCCATGTGGCACCATACCTGACACACACCATGTGGTCACCCTACCTGACACCCAGCCCCTGTGTGGGGACCATACCCGCACTCACACAGCCATTGTGCACCCATACCTGCCACAGCCTTTTGGACAAAAACCCGAACACACCATGTTAACCAAAAACCCGACACACAGCCATGTGTGCACCATAAACCCGACAACCCATGTGGCACCATACCCGACACCATACAGCCATGTGTGCACCATACCCGCCTATTCAGCCCCCGTGTGCACCATCCCACACTCATCAGCCATGTGTGCACCAAAATGACCTCCACAGCCATGTTGCACCATACCGACCTCACACGCATGTTGGGGACCATACCTGACACTCACACACCATGTGTGCACCATACCCACACACAGCCATGTGTGCACCATACCCCGACCCCACAGCCCGTGGACCATCCTGACACCACACAGCCTGTGTGCACCATACCTGACACTCACACAGCCCCTGTGTGACCTACCTGGACACTCACACAGCCATGTGTGCACCATACCTGACACTCACACAGCCATGTGTGCACCATACCTGACACTCACACAGCCATGTGTGCACCATACCTGACAACTCACACAGCCATGTGTGCACCATACCTGACACTCACACAGCCATGTGTGCACCAATACCTGACACTCACACAGCCATGTGTGCACCATACCTGACACTCACAGCCATGTGTGCACCATACCTGACACTCACACAGCCATGTGTGCACCATACCTGACACACAGCCATGTGTGCACCATACCTGACACTCACACAGCCATGTGTGCACCATACCTGACACTCACACAGCCATGTGTGCACCATACCTGACACTCACACAGCCATGTGTGCACCATACCTGACACTCACACAGCCATGTGTGCGCCACATCTAACACACAAGCAAAAACAGAGTAAGGATTGTGGACGCTGACGGTAGTGAAAGAGGGACGTAAAAATCCATCAGTGTTTTCTCCACTCACACAAAACACAATCACCAGACGACTCCATAAAAGGTATAACCTGTGGGATTCACCTGTTACGCACCTATTGACTCGGCTGTTCAAAAATTTATTGAAAGACAAGAGGAGGCAACGAGATGCCTGAGAGAGTTCCACTGCCAGAGTCAGATCAGTACAGATCACTGCCACAGTCTCATCACTCCCAGTCACATCATTACAGATTACTGCCATAGTCTGATCACTGCCACAGTCCGATCACTGCCACTGTCAGATCAATACAGATCACTGCCACTGTCAGATCAGTACAGATTACTGTTACTGTCAGATCAATACAGATCACTCCTACTGCCAGATCAATACGGATCACTGAGACGTAGGTCACTTCAAGTCTCCTCTGCTTCTATCAACTTTGCTGTACTCGACTGAAGAAGCCTACTGTGTAGGCGAAACGTTTCGAAATAAAGATACCTAACTGTTGCATATGTCTTACCTAAACATAAGGAATAAAACTGGAGTAGCACTGCAGAAGGCCTACTGGTCCATACAAGGCACGTCCTTCTCTAAAGCACCTTTTCCACCCACCTTTGTTGTACAACTTTTTCTCAAGGTTACCCAAGAATTGGCTGCAGTTCTCAGGTACTAACCTACTGCTTCCACTGCCTCTGTTTCATCTGTGTGGGCGAAACGTTTTGGAATGAAGTTACCTGACTGTTGTAGATGAATGGTTCAGAGAACCGACATGTTGTTGAATTAGACACATGTGCAACTCTTGGGTATGTTTATTGAGGAAAACGTTTCGCCACACAGTGGCTTCATCAGTCCATACAAAGGAGAGAAACTTGAAGAAAAGTTTCTCCTTTGATAAATTAGACACATGTGCAACTCTTGGGTATCTGCACATGTCTAATTTATCAACATGTCGGTTCTCTGAACCATTCGTCTACAAAGTTTCTCCTTTGTATGGACTGATGAAGCCACTGTGTGGAGAAACGTTTCCTCAATAAACATACCCAAGAGTTGCACATGTGTCTAATTCAAATTACCTGACTGTTGCAGATGTGACTTGTTAGGTTGTCGGTATTGTTCACGTAGAGAGGCGACCTGGAACTACTGAGGAAGGTGACCTGGAACTACTGAGGAAGGTGACCTGGAACTACTCAGGAAGGTGACCTGAAACTACTTAGGAAGGTGAACTGGAACTACTTAGGAAAGTGGCCTGGAACTACTCAAGATGACCTGGAATTACTCAGGAAGGTGACCTGAAACTACTCAGGAAGGTGACCTGGAACTACTCAGGAAGGTGACCTGGAATTAATCAGGAAGGTGACCTGGAAGTACTCACCCGTCATAGTCAGGATGGCCAACCAAGCTGCCAATGTCCCTGCCAGCCAGCATCACCTCATCTGTGGTCTTGACGCCTCTCCTTCGCCACGCTGACCACAGACCGATGCCCAGAATAACCAGATAGAAGATTATGATTGATACCAGACCAAACCACGTTCACTCCTTCCGTCCTTCTGTACAAATACACATCATAAGAACATAAGAAAGTAGGAACACTGCAGAAGGCCTACTGGCCCATACGAGGCAGGTCCTCATCAAAACGACAACTACCTAGAGCTACTCAAGAAACAACTCCAGCACCCCCCAACACCAATCAAACCCAGCCCCTCCCATCGTATTGTACTAATCAAATTAGATTAGAAGTAGTAGTTGTAGTACTGATATGTTATTTTACTGATCAAATTAGATTAGTAGTAGTACAGTGAGTACAACTCTGAGTATGCCTGGGTCCATTTCCATGTGTACAGATAAGTGAGTACATGTACTTACCTTCCATCGGCAAAGTTAGTGGAGTTGACGGCACTTTCCAGACTCTCCATGATCACAACTCTGTAGGAACAACAACATTACACTCTGATCACAACATTACATTGCATAAACAACAACCTTACATTGCAGGAACAAAAAGGTAAACATTGTGGGAACGAAATTCGTAACCTGAGGTTTCCGTGTGTAAGGCTGGTGAGTCCCGTTTTTACTCGTGAGTGAATGAACTCTCCAGCACCAGAGAGATGAAAGTTAAGACACATGTGCAACATCTGGGTATCTTTATTGTAGTAGACGTTTCGCCATCCAGTGGCTTTATCAATACAGATTCTAGGACATAATAGGAAGACAGTAGAACTATATACAAAAGATGAGGTAATCAGTCCCTCGGCCTTGGAGTTAGTGTTCACAGCATCGTGGTGGAGGAGAGTCTGGAGAGTCTGACTGATTACCTCATCTTTTGTATATAGTTCTACTGTCTTCCTATTATGTCCTAGATCTGTATTGATAAAGCCACTGGATGGCGAAACGTCTACTACAATAAAGATATCCAGATGTTTGCACATGTGTCTTAACTTTCATATTGTCGGTATTTTATTACCTTTCTTTGCACAGCACCAGAGAGATGATGAATTAGACACATGTGCAACTCTTGGGTATCTTTATTAAGGAAACGTTTTCGCCACACAGTGGCTTCATCAGTCCATACACAGGAGAAGCATGTATGGACTGTATGTAATAAAGTTGGTAGAATTACCGACAATATGTAAAGTAAAAGGACACAAGTGCAACTAATGTGACATTTTATTGTGGCAACGTTTCGCTTCCAGGAGCTTATCAAGCCATTACAAACAATACATGGAAATACAAACTCATATGCAGTATAATGTGATCCTTTATTGACTACGTTTCGCCCACACAGTGGGCTTTTCAAGTCATAAACAGATCTGTTTGTGACTTGAAAAAGCCCACTGGTGGGCGAAAGTAGTCAATAAAGGATCACATTATACTGCATGTGTTGATATTTCCATTGTGTCGGTATTTTATACCATTTATTTCCACAAAAAATTTACATGGACATAAATTAGACACATGTGCAACTTTGGGTATTTTTTTATTGAGGAAAACGTTTCGCCACACGTGGCTTCATCAGTTCCATACAAAGGTGAATCTTGAAGAACGGAGGAGAATGAGGTAATCAGTCCCTCAACCTTGAGTCGATGGGGTCAGTCCATCAATCTTAAATAGAATACGGCATACGTGCTGAGAAGGAGCTTTTTAAACCTATGACTTCTGCACCTCTCTGCCAAGGGTTTATAAGCTCCTTCTCAGCACGTATGCCGTATTCTATTCAAGATTAATGGACTGACCACTTTCGACTCCAAGGTTGGGGACTGTTTACCTAAATTCTCCTCCTGTTCTTCAAGATTCTCCTTTGTTATGGACTGATGAAGCCCACTGTGTGGCGAAACGTTTCCTCGAAAAAGATACCCAAGGTTGCACATGTGTCTAATTTATCAACATGAAGGTTCTCTGAACCATTCTCTACAAACCTGTCAGACACTGCAACTTCTTGGGATCTTAATTTTGGGGAAATTCCTTCGCTTGCCTAATTCTTGGGCACGACCTACTTAAAATTGAACAAATGTTACACGACCTATGACTTTGCACCTCCCCTGCCAACGGTTTATAAGCTCCTTCTCAGCACGTTGCCGTATTCTATTCAAGATTGATGGACTGACCACATCGACTCAAGGTTAAGGGACTGATTACCTCATTCTCCTTCTGTTCTTCAAGATTCTCCTTTGTATGGACTGAACATTAAAATGGTATAAAATACCGACAGATTGTTAGGTAAGACACATATGCAACAGTTAGGTATCTTTATTTCGAAACGTTTCGCCTACACAGTAGGCTTCTTCAGTCATAAGAACATAAGAACATAAGAAAGGAGGAACACTGCAGCAGGCCTGTTGACCCATACTAGGCAGGTCCTTTACAATTCATCCCACTAACAAACATTTGACCCACCCAATTTTCAATGCTACCCAAGAAATAAGCTCTGATGTGCAAGTCCCACTCAAATCCAACCCCTCCCACTCATGTACTTATCCAACCTAAATTTGAAACTACCCAAAGTCCTAGCCTCAAAAAACCCAACTAGTAGATGTTCCACTCATCAACTACCCTATTTCCAAACCAATACTTGCCTATGTCCTTTCTAAATCTAAACTTATCTAATTTAAATCCATTACTGCGGGGTTTTCTCTTGGAGAGATAATCCTCAAGACCTTGTTAATATCCCCTTTATTAACACCTATCTTCCATTTATTTCACTTCGATCAGGTCTCCCCTCATTCTTCGTCTAACAAATGAAATGTAATTAAGAGTCTTCAATCTTTCTTCATAAGGAAAATTTCTAATGCTATGTATTAATTTAGTCATCCTACGCTGAATGTTTTCTAACGAAATTTTTGTCCATTCTGTAATATGGAGACCAGATTGAGCTGCATAATCTAGGTGAGGCCTTACTAATGATGTATAAAGCTGCAGTATGACCTCTGGACTTCTGTTGCTTACACTTCTTGAATATAAATCCCAGTAATCTATTTGCCTATTACGTACGCTTAGGCATTGCTGTCTTGGTTTAAGGTTGCTGCTTACCCTAACCCCCAAGTCCTTTTCGCAATCTGTATGGTTAAGTTCTACATTATTTAACTTATAAGTGCTAGGGTTATGGACACTCCCGAGCTTTAGAACCTTGATTAAAAAAC
>NC_069495.1:18562671-18602986 GCF_026875155.1 Cherax quadricarinatus | reverse complement strand
CTGAGGGACTGACCACCTCAAAACTTTAAGGGGTGATGGACTGATTACATCGTCTTAAAGTATCTTCTGCTTCTATCAACTTTTCTGTACTCGACTGAAGAAGCCTACTGTGTAGGCGAAACGTTTCATAATAAAGATACCTAACTGTTGCATATGTGTCTTACCTAACAATCTGTCGGTATTTTATACCATTTTAATGTTCAGTCCATACAAAGGAGAATCTTGAAGAACAGAAGGAGAATGAGGTAATCAGTCCCTTAACCTTGAGTCGATGTGGTCAGTCCATCAATCTTGAATAGAATACGGCATACGTGCTGAGAAGGAGCTTATAAACCGTTGGCAGGAGAGGTGCAGAAGTCATAGGTCGTGTAACATTTGTTCAATGTTGAAGTAGGTCGTGCCCAAGAATTAGGCAAGCGAAGAATTCCCAAGTATTAAGATCCCAAGAAGTTGCAGTGTCTGACAGGTTTGTAGATGAATGGTTCAGAGAACCTTCATGTTGATAAATTAGACACATGTGCAACTCTTGGGTATCTTTATCGAGGAAACGTTTCGCCACACAGTGGCTTCATCAGTCCATACAAAGGAGAATCTTGAAGAACAGGAGGAGAATGAGGTAATCAGTCCCTCAACCTTGAGTCGATGTGGTCAGTCCATTAATCTTGAATAGAATACGGCATACGTGCTGAGAAGGAGCTTATAAACCGTTGGCAGGAGAGGTGCAGAAGTCATAGGTTTATAAGCTCCTTCTCAGCACGTATGCCGTATTCTATTCAAGATTGATGGACTGACCACATCGACTCAAGGTTGAGGGACTGATTACCTCATTCTCCTCCTGTTCTTCAAGATTCACCTTTGTATGGACTGATGAAGCCACTGTGTGGCGAAACGTTTCCTCAATAAAGATACCCAAGAGTTGCACATGTGTCTAATTTATGTCCATGTATTGTTTGTGGAAATAAATGGTATAAAATACCGACACAATGGAAATATCAACACATGCAGTATAATGTGATCCTTTATTGACTACGTTTCGCCCACACAGTGGGCTTTTTCAAGTCACAAACAGATCTGTTTATGACTTGAAAAAGCCCACTGTGTGGGCGAAACGTAGTCAATAAAGGATCACATTATACTGCATATGAGTTTGTATTTCCATGTATTGTTTGTAATGGCTTGATAAAGCTCCTGGAGAGCGAAACGTTGCCACAATAAAATGTCACATTAGTTGCACTTGTGTCCTTTTACTTTACATATTGTCGGTAATTCTACCAACTTTATTACATACAGTCCATACATGCTTCTCCTGTGTATGGACTGATGAAGCCACTGTGTGGCGAAACGTTTCCTTAATAAAGATACCCAAGAGTTGCACATGTGTCTAATTCATCATCTCTCTGGTGCTGTGCAAAGAAAGGTATAAAATACCGACAATATGAAAGTTAAGACACATGTGCAACATCTGGATATCTTTATTGTAGTAGACGTTTCGCCATCCAGTGGCTTTATCAATACAGATTCTAGGACATAATAGGAAGACAGTAGAACTATATACAAAAGATGAGGTAATCAGTCAGACTCTCCAGACTCTCCTCCACCACGATGCTGTGAACACTAACTCCAAGGCCGAGGGACTGATTACCTCATCTTTTGTATATAGTTCTACTGTCTTCCTATTATGTCCTAGAATCTGTATTGATAAAGCCACTGGATGGCGAAACGTCTACTACAATAAAGATACCCAGATGTTGCACATGTGTCTTAACTTTCATCTCTCTGGTGCTGGAGAGTTCATTCACTCACGAGTAAAAACGGGACTCACCAGCCTTACACACGGAAACCTCAGGTTACGAATTTCGTTCCCACAATGTTTACCTTTTTGTTCCTGCAATGTAAGGTTGTTGTTTATGCAATGTAATGTTGTGATCAGAGTGTAATGTTGTTGTTCCTACAGAGTTGTGATCATGGAGAGTCTGGAAAGTGCCGTCAACTCCACTAACTTTGCCGATGGAAGGTAAGTACATGTACTCACTTATCTGTACACATGGAAATGGACCCAGGCATACTCAGAGTTGTACTCACTGTACTACTACTAATCTAATTTGATCAGTAAAATAACATATCAGTACTACAACTACTACTTCTAATCTAATTTGATTAGTACAATACGATGGGAGGGGCTGGGTTTGATTGGTGTTGGGGGGTGCTGGAGTTGTTTCTTGAGTAGCTCTAGGTAGTTGTCGTTTTGATGAGGACCTGCCTCGTATGGGCCAGTAGGCCTTCTGCAGTGTTCCTACTTTCTTATGTTCTTATGATGTGTATTTGTACAGAAGGACGGAAGGAGTGAACGTGGTTGGTCTGGTATCAATCATAATCTTCTATCTGGTTATTCTGGGCATCGGTCTGTGGTCAGCGTGGCGAAGGAGAGGCGTCAAGACCACAGATGAGGTGATGCTGGCTGGCAGGGACATTGGCAGCTTGGTTGGCATCCTGACTATGACGGGTGAGTACTTCCAGGTCACCTTCCTGATTAATTCCAGGTCACCTTCCTGAGTAGTTCCAGGTCACCTTCCTGAGTAGTTTCAGGTCACCTTCCTGAGTAATTCCAGGTCATCTTGAGTAGTTCCAGGCCACTTTCCTAAGTAGTTCCAGTTCACCTTCCTAAGTAGTTTCAGGTCACCTTCCTGAGTAGTTCCAGGTCACCTTCCTCAGTAGTTCCAGGTCACCTTCCTCAGTAGTTCCAGGTCGCCTCTCTACGTGAACAATACCGACAACCTAACAAGTCACATCTGCAACAGTCAGGTAATTTGAATTAGACACATGTGCAACTCTTGGGTATGTTTATTGAGGAAACGTTTCTCCACACAGTGGCTTCATCAGTCCATACAAAGGAGAAACTTTGTAGACGAATGGTTCAGAGAACCGACATGTTGATAAATTAGACACATGTGCAGATACCCAAGAGTTGCACATGTGTCTAATTTATCAAAGGAGAAACTTTTCTTCAAGTTTCTCCTTTGTATGGACTGATGAAGCCACTGTGTGGCGAAACGTTTCCTCAATAAACATACCCAAGAGTTGCACATGTGTCTAATTCAACAACATGTCGGTTCTCTGAACCATTCATCTACAACAGTCAGGTAACTTCATTCCAAAACGTTTCGCCCACACAGATGAAACAGAGGCAGTGGAAGCAGTAGGTTAGTACCTGAGGAACTGCAGCCAATTCTTGGGTAACCTTGAGAAAAAGTTGTACACAAAGGTGGGTGGGAAAGGTGCTTTAGAGAAGGACGTGCCTTGTATGGACCAGTAGGCCTTCTGCAGTGCTACTCCAGTTTTATCTCCTTATGTTTAGGTAAGACATATGCAACAGTTAGGTATCTTTATTTCGAAACGTTTCGCCTACACAGTAGGCTTCTTCAGTCGAGTACAGAAAAGTTGATAGAAGCAGAAGAGACTTGAAGACGATGTAATCAGTCCATCACCCTTAAAGTTTTGAGGTGGTCAGTCCCTCAGTCTGGAGAAGAGTATTGTTCCATAGTCTGGAATAATATGGAGTTGAAGTGACAAGATGGAGCCTTATATAGCGCCAGGAGGTGAGACGTAGGTCACTTCAAGTCTCCTCTGCTTCTATCAACTTTGCTGTACTCGACTGAAGAAGCCTACTGTGTAGGCGAAACGTTTCGAAATAAAGATACCTAACTGTTGCATATGTGTCTTACCTAAACAACCTGTCGGTATTTTATACCATTTTATTGTTCACCCTTATCTTCTTACATAACCAGTTCACTAATATGGATAAGAACTCTTCTCCAGGCTGAGGGACTGACCACCTCAACACTACGTCTCCAAGGATGATGGACTGATGACATCTTCACATCTCAGTCCAATACAACGATGAACTGAACACACCGACTCCAGGCTGAGGGATTGATTACCTCAAATTTCCTATTCTTCCACTCTTCTATTGGACTGATGACGCCTCCTGCGGACGAGCTGGTTGTATCATTATCCAGGGTTGTGTATATTCCCCTGCGGGCTTAGAACTCTCTCTTCCAGAGTTGAAGAATTGAAATCGTGAGACGCTGGAGGCTCGAACCTCCGTTCTTCCAAGCAGGAGTAGACTGTGCTGAACTGACTGTGGCAGTGATCAGACTGGGCTGATCTGACTGGCAGTTGTCTGTATTGATATGACTGTGGCAGTGATCATACTGTGCTGATCTGACTGGCAGTGATCTGTATTGAAGTGACTGACAGTGATCCGCATTGCGACAGTGATCAGACTGTGACAATGATCTGCACTGATGTGACAGTGGCAGTGATCTGCATTGATCTGACAGTGGCAGTGATCCGTATTGATCTGGCAGTAGGAGTGATCTGTATTGATCTGACAGTAACAGTAATCTGTACTGATCTGACAGTGGCAGTGATCTGTATTGATCTGACAGTGGCAGTGATCGGACTGTGGCAGTGATCAGACTATGGCAGTAATCTGTAATGATGTGACTGGGAGTGATGAGACTGTGGCAGTGATCTGTACTGATCTGACTCTGGCAGTGGAACTCTTCAGGCATCTCGTTGCCTCCTCTTGTCTTTCAATAAATTTTGAACAGCCGAGTCAATAGGTGCGTAACAGGTGAATCCCACAGGTTATACCTTTTATGGAGTCGTCTGGTGATTGTGTTTTGTGTGAGTGGAGAAAACACTGATGGATTTTTACGTCCCTCTTTCACTACCGTCAGCGTCCACAATCCTTACTCTGTTTTGCTTGTGTGTTAGATGTGGCGCACACATGGCTGTGTGAGTGTCAGGTATGGTGCACACATGGCTGTGTGAGTGTCAGGTATGGTGCACACATGGCTGTGTGAGTGTCAGGTATGGTGCACACATGGCTGTGTGAGTGTCAGGTATGGTGCACACATGGCTGTGTGAGTGTCAGGTATGGTGCACACATGGCTGTGTGAGTGTCAGGTATGGTGCACACATGGCTGTGTGAGTGTCAGGTATGGTGCACACATGGCTGTGTGAGTGTCAGGTATGGTGCACACATGTCTGTGTGTCAGGTATGGTGCACACATGGCTGTGTCAGGTATGGTGCACACATGTCTGTGTGTCAGGTATGGTGCACACATGGCTGTGTCAGGTATGGTGCACACATGCCTGTGTGAGTGTCAGGTATGGTGCACACATGGCTGTGTGAGTGTCAGGTATGGTGCACACATGGCTGTGTGAGTGTCAGGTATGGTGCACACATGGCTGTATGAGTGTCGGGTATGGTGCACACATGGCTGTATGAGTGTCGGGTATGGTGCACACATGGCTGTATGAGTGTCAGGTATGGTGCACACATGGCTGTGTGTCAGGTATGGTGCACACATGGCTGTGTGTCAGGTATGGTGTACACATGGCTGTGTATCAGGTATTGTGCACACATGGCTGTGTGTCAGGTATGGTGCACACATGGGTGTGTGAGTGTCAGGTATGGTGCACACATGGCTGTGTGTCAGGTATGGTGCACACATGGCTGTGTGTCAGGTATGGCGCACACATGGCTGTGTGTCAGGTATGGTGCACACATGGCTGTGTGAGTGTCAGGTATGGTGCACACATGGCTGTGTGAGTGTCAGGTATGGTGCACACATGGCTGTGTGAGTGTCAGGTATGGTGCACACATGGCTGTGTCAGGTATGGTGCACACATGACTGTGTGTCAGGTATGGCGCACACATGGCTGTGTGTCAGGTATGGTGCACACATGGCTGTGTGTCAGGTATGGTGCACACATGGCTGTATGAGTGTCAGGTATGGTGCACACATGGCTGTGTGTCAGGTATGGTGCACACATGGCTGTATGTCAGGTATGGTGCACACATGGCTGTGTGTCAGATATGGTGCACACATGGCTGTATGAGTGTCAGGTATGGTGCACACATGGCTGTATGAGTGTCAGGTATGGTGCACACATGGCTGTATGAGTGTCAGGTATGGTGCACACATGGCTGTGTGTGTCAGGAATAGTGCACACATGGCTGTATGAGTGTCAGGTATGGTGCACACATGGCTGTGTGTCAGATATGGTGCACACATGGCTGTATGAGTGTCATTTATGGTGCACACATGGCTGTATGAGTATCAGGTATGGTGCACACATGGCTGTGTGTCAGGTATGGTGCACACATGGCTGTATGAGTGTCGGGTATGGTGCACACGGCTGTATGAGTGTCAGGTATAGTGCACACATGGCTGTGTGAGTGTCAGGTATGGTGCACACATGGCTGTGTGTCAGGTATGGTGCACACATGGCTGTATGAGTGTCAGGTATGATGCACACATGGCTGTGTGTCAGGTATGGTGCACACGGGGCTGTGTCAGATATGGTGCACACATAGCTGTGTCAGATATGGTGCACACATAGCTGTGTCAGATATGGTGCACACATGGCTGTGTCAGATATGGTGCACACATGGCTGTGTCAGATATGGTGCACACATGGCTGTGTCAGATATGGTGCACACCTGGCTGTGTCAGATTTGGTGCACACATGGCTGTGTCAGATCTGGTGCACACATGGCTGTGTCAGATATGGTGCACACATGGCTGTGTCAGATATGGTGCACACCTGGCTGCATGAGTGTCAGATATGGTGCACACATGGCTGTGTCAGATATGGTGCACACCTGGCTGCATGAGTGTCAGATATGGTGCACACATGGCTGTGTCAGATATGGTGCACACCTGGCTGCATGAGTGTCAGATATGGTGCACACATGGCTGTGTCAGATATGGTGCACACATGGCTGTGTCAGATATGGTGCACACCTGGCTGCATGAGTGTCAGATATGGTGCACACATGGCTGTGTCAGATATGGTGCACACATGGCTGTGTGCTTGTTAGCTCCGTCTTGGTCCCTCAACCATCTTTCCAATTTATTGCTAATCACGAGTCTTCTGGCAAGATCTCTGACAACAAACACTTGGCAATATTGGTCTATTGTGCAAGAAATAGATTCTCTTGTCTACTCTGTGTTGTCTCCTGAGGCGCCAGTATTGACGTGTGTGTACTCACCTATTTGTACTCACCTATTTGTGGTTGAAGGGGTCGAGTCACAGCTCCTGGCCCCGCCTCTTCGCTGATTGCTACTAGGTCCTCTCTCTCCCTGCCCCATGAGCTCTATCATACCTAGCCTTAAAACTATGTATGGTTCCCGCCTACACTACGTCACTTTCTAGGCTATTCCATGGCCTGACTACTCTATGACTGAAGAAATACTTCCTAACATCCCTTTGATTCATCTGAGTCTTCAACTTCCAATTGTGCCCTCTTGTGTCTGTGTCCCATCTCTGGAACATCCCGTCTTTGTCCACCTTGTCTATTCCGCGCAGTATTTTATATGTCGTTATCATGTCTCCCCTGACCCTCCTGTCCTCCAGTGTCGTCAGGCCGATTTCCCTCAACCTTTCTTCGTAGGACAATCCCCGTAGCTCTGGGACTAGTCTTGTTGCAAACCTTTGCACTTTCTCTAATTTCTTGACGTGCTTGACTAGGTGTGGATTCCAAACTGGTGCTACATACTCCAGTATGGGCCTGACATAAATGGTATACAGTCTTAAACGAATCCTTACTGAGGTATCGGAACGCTATCCGTAGGTTTGCCAGGCGCCCGTATGCTGCAGCAGTTATCTGATTGATGTGCGCCTCAGGAGATATGCTCGGTGTTATACTCACCCCCAGGTCTTTTTCCTTGAGTGAGGTTTGCAGTCTTTGGCCATCAAAACTATATTGTGTCTGCGGTCTTCTTTGCCTTCCCCCAAACTTCGTTTTGCTTTTGGGGCGGGGTTTAAAATTAAGGACCCAGTTGCTGTTGTGTGTTGTGTGTGTTTTGTGTGTGTTGGGTTTTGTGTGTGTGTGTGTGTGTGTGTGTGTTGGTGTGGGTGTGTGTGGTGTGTTTTTTGGGCGCGCGCGCGGTTTTGGTGGTGTTTGTGTGTGGTTGGGGTCACAATGCAATGCGGGTTTAATTCAGGGCGAGAAAAACCTTCCTGTTTATCTAGTAGAAAAGTAGGTAGCTGGGTGTCTTTCCCCTTGTATCTACTGTATGTCCTTAACAGTAATAGGTCCCCGGGTTTTAGTCACCTACCCCTTGCTGTCATGTTTTACTACCAGATTTCTATATCTGCTTCTCTTCCTTTTTCTCCTCCCCTCCTCCTCCTCCCCTTCTTCATCTTTCCCCATGGAAAGAGTTAAATATCGTTTTTAAAGGGTTTAGAGTTGACAGGAAATTACCCCATCCAGTCTTTTTTATTGACCCCCTTCTCCCAACTTTCCTTTTTTTTCCCCCGATGATTGCAGTTCCCGCTTTTTGATGCCCTTGCTGGGAAGGGACGGCCCAATTTTCCCTCTCTTGTATTGGGGGCAATTGCCCCTTATGGACTTGCGTTACACCCTTGGGAAAAATGTTTGATATTTGCTAGCTGCGCGCCACTTGTCGGATTATTGGATTTTAAGTTCCTTTATACAGACCAGAAGCTTATTGGTTGTTATGGGTGGTAATTTAACGTTTACCCCCAAAAAGAATATTTATTTGGTTAGAATGTTAGGTTTTGTTTTTCGAAATCCCCCAGAAGGATTTTGAAAAGGAAAGGGAGAGGCTAAAACCCAAAACGGAACATTATCTTAAAGGAAGTTTTTTATACCCTCTTAGTGACCTTAATCTTTTTGCAAGCTACGTGGTAACATGTTTTTTTTTGTTGCAGCAACTTGGGTAGGAGGAGGCTACATCAATGGCACTGCAGAGGCTATCTTCAGCAGTGGTCTTATCTGGTGCCAGGCACCCTTCGGCTACGCTATCAGTCTTACCCTTGGTGAGTACTGTGACATTATTACCTCTGTGCAGTTCTGAGATGGTATAAAACCCCCTGGGAAAATCCCCGGCCCTGACCCCTTTCTTCACACAATAGGACGGAAGGGGCCTTTCGGACTCCTCGAGAGTAGACTAGGGAAGAAATCTTTACACAGTGTGACTGTCAATGGTCCAAGTCGGACCGAAACGTCGTCGTAAGCTTCTCTCTTTTATGTGTGGGTTATTTGTGTATTGTGTATGTGCGGGTTATTTTTGTATTGTGTTGTGGGGTTTTTTGTGTATTGTGTATGTGCGGGTTTTTTGGGGTTTTTTGTTTGTGGGGTTATTTGTTTTTTGTGTATGTGGGGTTATTTTTGATGTGGGGTTATTTGTTGTGCGGGTTTTTGTGTATTGTGTATGTGCGGGTTATTTGTGTATTGTGTATGTGCGGGTTATTTGTGTATCGTTCCAGTCACGGTATTGTACCTTTTTGTTATTTAAGAAATCTTTCCTGGAGGAGAGGACACTAAGATGGATAATCTTCCAACCAGGTCATTCTTACAACAATGTTCCATAAATACTGCACGAGCATTCTGTTCCAGTGACGCTGGTTCTTTCCTTTATCATCCCCTTCCTGTCTAATTCTGCATGTTCTTGCCTCTTGTAATAAAAAATTAATATAATCATAACCATAATTTTTAAAGTGTTGGAGTGGTAAGCCAGTGGAAGGCCTCGGTCAGATGACCAAAAGCTCCAGCTGGATCATATGACCCGCGTCAGGAAACACTTGTCCTGTTTCCTGACAAACCTTACCTAAGCAGACGATGTAACATCCCCCAATGAAAAGCAGGGGAGCCACTAGCACGATAAAACACTAAGTGTCAGGGGCCCAAGACTGTTCAGTTGCCTCCCAGCAATATAAATAGACCCATGACTGTCTTAAAGAAGGTGCTAGACAGGCACCTGAAGTCAGTACCTGACCAGCCAGGCTGTGGTTCGTACGTCGGGTTGCGTGCGGCCAACATTAAAAGCCTGGTTGATCAGGCCCTGATCCCCCATGAGGTCTGGTCACAGACCGGGCCGCGGGGGCGTTGTGGACTTCAGTCCAAAGGTTCTTCTAAGTAGGAAACATCAGCATTTAAGGTTTGAAGTCGATCGAATGAAGCATTCACAAATTATCGCATAAAAATCAATCCAGTTTTCAAAATATTCTTAGCATACACCACTGGCGAAAGTTTCAGTCCGATCAGGTGAAGCATTCTCAAGTTATTGAATAAAAACCAGTTTAAAAATTCTGAGCCGAGCAGAAGAGGCTTTCTCAGCTTATCCAACAAAATCCAAAATCGTAAAAAAATATATATTAAACCGACTATAGGGCCCCCTGCCCATGCCAGTAGCTGCATCAACCTATCCTCTTTGTCCATACGTGGTGCCGAATTAACATACGAAAGGATAATCATACAGTACGGCGTGGAATTACATCAAAATGCTAATTTGCATACAAATCATTCTTTTGTAAGAAATAAATGACAGCATTTGGCATAATTACTTTGTGAATTGTTCCTGGGGACTGAGTACACTTATTCCCTCGTCTACTGAGTACGTTATTCGCTCATCTACTGAGTACATTATCCTCGCATCTGCTGAGTACGTTATTCTTATGTACCGAGTATATTATCTTCGCATCTATCGAGGATAATACTCTGTCATTTCAGCCGGTAGATCGCTTCAACACCTGGGTCGAGTGATCTGCTATCTGAGTAGATTCTACCTACCAACATCTACCCCCATCAACACCCGTGTCATTAGACAACACATGTTGTCGCTGGTGTTGCCCATGTTGCGTGTGCAACTGCAGGGAGTTGAAGAGTGAAAAATTGAGTGCAGGCCCATGTCAACCAGATTTTGTGTCCTGTTGAAGCTGGTGCCGTCAACAGAACTCCCGTTAACGGGATGTAATCCGTTTACCTGTTGAATTTCACGGCATTTACGAGTGAATCTGAGTTGATGGCGTACTGATTTTTTTTTGTGATGGATATCCCCTTGCGGGGTATAACTAAGGGGGTAGGAATCCAGGTAATCGGTTTACATTCCCCTTCTTTATGGGGGTGTACCTCACTGACTCCCATTTCCATGGCGCTTGTCCCATGAAAATGATAATAGTCTCGAGTCTAGTCCCATGAATTGGCTAGTCAGTGCACTTTCAATGGGCAATTTGCCCTTTCTAAAGACCCAGGAATAGGTAAATTTGAAGTTCCAAACACAATGCATCCAGGGGAACCACCTATCCTTCTTGAAGACCCTTGAATAGGTACGTTTCTTACTCCAAACTCTGCATCCATTGGGACTTCCTATCCTCCAGTGAATAGGTCGATTTGCAGGTCCTATTCCTATTCCTCTAAGTGGGCAGAGTCCTTCCCAGCGAGCAGAAACCAGAAGCCAAAATTTAGAAATAAAAATTTGGGAACCGAGTATCATGTTATTCCCTGTGTTGAACGAGGCGAGGACGCCTTTGAGGGCTACTCTGAGAGACGGATTAATATTATTATAATCAAGGGGAAGCGCTAAACCCGGAGGATTATACAGCGCCTGGGGGGGGATGTGGAAGGCATTCAGGCTTAATTCGGGGAACTGGAGCACAGATCTGAGAGACGGAATTGTGCAATTTGTGTCTTGCGGAATATTAATTTCCGTCAACATTGTTTTTTGTTTGTTTTCCCACGAACCTCACTGTGGCTTGTACCAGAATGTTCTCCATATTGTGTACAGTTATTTGTACTGGTCTTCATAGTGTGTTATGTGATGTTCTTTGGACATTGTTCTTCCTGTAGGAGGATGGTCTTTGTGTACAGATTTACAGCTCCCTCATGCATGTTCTTCGGAGTGCACACCTACAGTGTTCTTCCCTCAGGAGGACTATTCTTCGCTAAGAAGATGCGGGAGGCTCGCTACGTGACAATGCTGGACCCGCTACAAGAGCGCTACGGTGCGAGGTGGGGCGCTATGCTTTACCTGCCAGCCCTGGCCGGGGAGACTTTGTGGTCAGCGTCCATCTTGGCAGCTCTCGGTGAGTGCTACAGTAATCCTTAAATCCTTAAATATTCTGGGCATCCTTGGGTAGTAGCGGTGATACCATGCATTCTGGGTATCCTCGATGACCAGTGATCGTTTGCATCCTGGGGTATCCTTGATAAATATCAGGAATCCTTCAATATCCTGCGTATTCTAAATAATGCTTCAATATCAGTCGTCTTCAGGAGAGTTAACCTCTCCTCCCAGGGCCACTATTAACCTCTCCTCCCAGGGCCACTAACCTCGTTAACCGCTGCCCTCAGGGTTATTAACCTCGTTGACCTCTGCCACCCACAGGGTCAACACTGACAGTCATCCTGGGCCTGGGTAACACAGTCTCCATCATAGTGTCGGCAGCCATTGCTGTTGTTTACACTCTCTTCGGAGGCCTCTATTCTGTCGCCTATACTGACGTAGTCCAGCTCTTCTGCATCTTTATAGGCCTGGTGAGTCTACCACTTTTACATCTTCATAGGCCTGGTGGGTCGGTGGAAATTGTTGAATTTCCAGGCTAAGAGACGCCGCTCTGCCTCAGGTCGTTGCCTATGGGAGTCCTAATTAATGAGTCCTAATTAATGAGTCCTAATTAATGGGAGTCCTAATTAATGCCTTGAAATTCTGCAATGATGTGAATATCAACTGATTTAGTCTTTCCTACGTAACTGAGCTGTCATCACCAACATTACCACCAGCAACACTACCAGCAACACACCACACCATCCACAGAACCACCACACTACCACCACCAGCTAACACAAATCATACCAACACCACCACCAAACACTCCACCACCACACACTTACCACTCACCACCAGCAAACCACCAACCTACCACAACACAACCAACATACCAGCAATACTACCACCAACCACAAACTAACTACCACACCACCACCAGAAACTACACTCACAACACACCACCAACCACAACACTACCACAACACCAACCTCCATCACAGCAACTACAACACCACCACCAACACACACCACCACACAACACTACCAAACCACACAACACTACCCACAAACACTACCACCACCAACAATAACCAACCACCACAACACACACCAACAACACCTACCACACCACACACTACCACAACACAACACTACCATCACCACAACATCCACCACCACCACCAACACCAACCACCACCACAATCACTAACCCACACCACCAACTATACAACAACACTCAACACCACACAAAACACCACCAACAACAACCACCACCACCAGCAACACTACCAGCAACACCAAACTAACATCACCACAACACCACCACCACACATACACACACACCAACAATACACTACCTAACTACCACCAAACACTACCAGCAACATCCACCACCACCAGCAACAATACCCTACACCACAAACATCCACCAAATACCACCACCACCACAACACTACCACAACACCAACACTACCATCACCAGCAAACATACCACCTCCACCACCAACACCACCAACCACAAGAATAACACTACCAGCAAACACACAACACTACAAATAACACACCACCAGCAACACTAACACCACCAACACTAAACCACCAGCAACAACACCACACCAACAAACACTAACATCACACCAAACTATCATCACCAGCAACACTACCACCACCACAACACACTACCACCACCAGCAACACTACCATCACACCAACACTACCACCCAAACACTACTCCACAAATATTAAATCATACACACACCAATAATTTCCACCACAACTACCACCTACCACCAAAACTACCACAACACCAAATACACTACCACCACAAACTACTACAACACCAAACACTAACCACCACCACCAACACTACCAACAAACACTACCATCACACCAATCACCAACCACCACCACATACAATACAACAAACCACCAACACTACCACAACAACATACCATCACCACAACACCTACTACCACCACAACACTACCTACAACACAAACACTCTAAGCAACCACTACCATCACTAGCACACACCACAACACTACCACACCACAACATAACCACACCACAACTACTACACACAAACACTACCATCAACAACACTACCATCACAACCAACATACCACCACAACACTACCATCACCACAACACTACCAACCACCAACACTACCAGCAACACCAAAACTAAACCACCAAACACTACCATAACACAAAACACCAACACTACCACCAACAACCCCCAACACTAACATAACACAAAATTACACCACAACACTAACCACACACTAACACTACCACCACCAGAACACTACCACACATAAACACTACCACCACAACACTACCAGCAACACCAACACTACACCAAACACTAATACAAACACCAACACTACCACCACAAACATACCAACAAACACCAACACTAACCACTCCACCAACCAACACTACAGCAACACCAACACTACCACCACCACAACACTACCAACAACACCAAAACTACCACAGCAACACTACCAGCACACCAACACTAACCAACCACAACACTACCACAACAACAATACAATACCACCAAACATACTACCAGCAACACCAACACTAACCACCAGCAACACCAACTACTAACCACCAGCAACACTACAGCAAACCAACACTACCACCACACCAACACTACTCAGTCAACACCAACACTACCACCAACCACCAACACTAACAAATACCAACACACACCACCACCAACACTACATAACACCAACACTACACCACCTACCACAACACTACCAGCAAAACAACAATTACCACCACAACACTAACCATCACCACAACACTAAACCAACCACCAGCAACACTAACCACAACTACCAAACTTACACCAGCAACACTACCACACCACAAAACCCCCAACACTAACCACCACCACAAACACAAATAACAACCACAACACTAACCACAACACCAACACTACCACCACAACACTACCATCACCAGAAACACAACATACACACAACACTACCATCACCACAAACACTACCACCACCAACAAAACACCACCACCACAACACTACCAGCAACACCAACTAAACCACCACACACTACCACACCATAAAAAACTAAAACTATATCCACACAACACTACCATCCAACAAACACTACCACCACCAGCAAACTACCACCTCCACACAACACTACCAGCAACACCAACACTAACCACCAAAACACTACCATTCAACAACAAACCAATAATATAACACCACAACACCCAAAACACAAAACACTCACCACCCAAAACACCACCACCAAATACAAAACTACCACAACACAACCACTACCACCACAACACTACCACACCAGACTAACACCAAACACTACCCCAGCAAAATACCATCACTCACACACCACCACCACCACAATACCACCACCACCACAATCAATACCACAACACCAAACATACCACCAGCAACATCTACCAATCACACAACACAAACACCCATCCACCAACAAAATACTTACCACACCACAACAAAACAACCACACTAACAAACAAACACACCTAATACAAACACTACCAAACACCAAATACAACCACCACAACACTACCATCACCAGCAACAACAACCACCAGCAAACTACCACCAACCACCACAACTACTACCGCAACACCAACACTACCACCAGCAACACTACCATCACCGCAACACCACACTACCACACAAACACTAACCACAACAAAAACTAACCACCACCAACACTAATCACCACACATCCACACTACAACCCTACACCCCCAACCACCACCCCCCCCTCCCCACCCACCCCCCACACCCACCCCACACCAACCTACCACCACCCCCACACCCCCCACCAACACAACCACCACCCCAACACACCACCACCACCACCCACACCCCACCCCCACACCCCCCCACCCCAACACTACCACCCCACCACAACACACCACCACCACCACAACCACCCACCACCACCAACCTACCACCCACCACCACATACCACCACCACCAACACTACCACCACCACCAACACTACCACCACCACCAGCAACACCACCACCCCCCACCAACACTCCCCACCACCACAACACTACCCCCAAACCACCAGCAACACCACCACCACCACCAACACTACCACCACCACCAACACTACCACCACCACCAACACTACACCACCACACCAACACTACCCCCACCACCAGCACACCACCACCACCCCCAACACTACCACCACCACCAACACTACCACCACCACCACAACACCACCCCCACCACCAACACTACCCCACCACCAACACTACCACCCACACCAACACTACCACCACCACCACCAACACTACCACCACCACCAACACTACCACCACCACCAGCAACACCACCACCACCACCAACACTACCACCACCACCAGCAACACTCCACCACCACCACCAGCAACACCACCACCACCACCACCACCACCACCACCAGCAACACAACACTACACCAACACTACCACCACCACCAGCAACACTACCACCACCACCAGCAACACCACCCACCCCCCAGCAACACTACCACCACCACCAGCAACCCCACCACACCACCAACACTACCACCACCCCCCAGCAACACCACCACCCCCACCAACACACCACCACCACCAGCAACATACCCCACCACCAGAAAACCATACCCCACCACTACCACCACCACCAACACTACCACCACCACCAGCAACACCACCACCACCACCAACACTACCACCACCACCAGAAAACACTCCCACCACCACCGCAACACTACCCCACCACCACCAGCAACACTACCACCACCACCAGAAACACTACCACCACCACCAGAAACACACCCCCACCACCAGCAACACCACCACCACCACCCCCCAGCAACACTACCACCACCACCACCAACACTACCAGCAACACCACCAGCAACCCACCCCCACCAGCAACACCACCACCACCAGAAAACACTACCATCACCACAAACACCAACACTACCACCAACACTACCAGCAACACCACCAGCAACACCAACACTACCACCAACACTACCAGCAACACCACCAGCAACACCAACACTACCACCAAAAATACAGAAAACACCACCAGCAACACCAACATACCCCCAACACTCCCAGCAACACCACCAGCAACACCAACACTACCCCCAACACTCCCAGCAACACCACCAGCAACACCACCACCACCACCACCAGCAACACCACCACCACCAGCAACACTACCATCACCAGCAACACCAAAAACTACCACAACACTACCAGCAACCACCACCAGCAACACCAACACTACCACCAACACTCCAGCAACACCACCAAGCAAAAACCACCACCACCACCACCAGCAAACCACCACCACCACCCAACACCACCACCACCAGCAACCCACCACCACCAACACTACCACCACCACCAGCAACACCACCACCACCACCAACACTACCAGCAACACCAAAACTCCCACAGCAACACTACCATCACCAGCAACACCAACCCCACCAGCAACCCACCACCACCACCAAAACTCCCAGCAACACCAAAAAATACCACCAGCAACACTACCATCACCAGCAACACCAACACTACCACCACCACCAGCAACACCACCACCACCACCAACACTCCCAGCAACACCAAAACTACCACCAGCAAAACACACCATCACCAGCAACACCAACACCACCAGCAACACCACCACCACCACCAACACTACCAGCAACACCAAAACTACCACCAGCAACACTACCATCCCCACAACACCAACACCACCAGCAACACCACCACCACCACCAACACTACCAGCAACACCAAAACTACCACACAGCAACACTACCATCACCAGCAACACCAACACCACCAGCAACACCACCACCACCACCAACATACCAGCAACACCAAACTACCACCAGCAACCTACCATCACCAGCAACACCAACACTACCACCACCACCAGAAACACACCACCACCACCAACCCACTACCAGCAACACCAAACTACCACCAGCAACACTACCAAAAACCAGCCAACACCAACACTACCACCACCACCAGCAACACCCACCACCACCAACACTACCAGCAACACCAAAACTACCACAGCAATACTACCATCACCAGCAACACCAACACCCCCACAACACCCCCCACCACCAGCAACATACCAGCAACACCAAAACTACCACCAGCAATACTACCATCACCAGCAACACCAACACCACCAGCAACACCCCCACCACCAGCAACACTACCAGCAACACCAAAACTACCACCAGCAATACTACCATCACCAGCAACACCAACACCACCAGCAACCCCACCACCACCACCAACACTACCGCAACACAAAAACTACCACCAGCCAATACTACCATCACCAGCAACACCAACACCACCAGCAACACCACCACCACCACAACACTACCAGCAACACCAAAACTCCACCAGCAATACTACCATCACCAGCAACACCAACACCACCAGCAACACCACCCCCACCAGCAACACTACCAGCAACACCAAAACTACCACCAGCAATACTACCCATCCCCAGCAACACCAACACCACCAGCAACACCACCCCCACCAGCAACACCCAGCAACACCAAAACTACCACCAGCAATACTACCATCACCAGAAAACCCCAAAACACCACCAGCAACACCACCACCACCACCAACACTACCAGCAACCAAAACTACCACCAGCAATACTACCATCACCAGCAACACCAACACCACCAGCAACACCACCACCACCAGCAACACTACCAGCAACACCAAAACTACCACCAGCAATACTACCATCACCAGAAAACACCAACACCACCAGAACACCACCACCACCAGCAACACCACCACACCCCACCACCCATACCAACGTACCACTACAAACTAACACTACCACTCCCCCAACGCTGCCACTACCACCACCAACACTACCACCATAGCTATACATAAAACACAATAATAATTGACGTTCTCGAAAAACAAATGAATTCCTCGTAATTATAGTCATTGTGTGTGTTAAAAATGGTGCAAATCTAGCTCCACATGGAACCATTACTCTAATATATCGTAGAAATTAATAGAGTATACCTGGAGAGGCTTTCGGGGGTCAACGGACCCGTGGCCCGGTCTTTGACCAGGCTTCTTACAATGTACAATTAATACTGTTTCTCCAGGCTGAGCTCTCTCTCTCTCTCTCTATTACAGTGGGTTACGGTTCCATTCGCTATGCGCAACGAAGCGGTGGGTTCGCTGCACCCTGGGTTCACTGACTGGCTGGGTTCCATACCCTCAGACACACCCTGGGTGTGGGGAGAGTGGACTGACTTCGCTCTCCTTCTTATCTTCGGTGGTATACCTTGGCAGGTGTGTGTGTGTCTTTGTGTACTCACATATATGTAGTTGCAGGGGTCGATTCGTAGCTCCCGGCCCCGATGTGTGCCTCTACTGTAACCCACTAAAGATTTATCTTCCCACAGGCGTACTTCCAGCGTGTACTGTCTGCTCGCACCAGTAAACAAGCCCAGGTACTTTCCTTCGCCGGATCGTTCGGCTGTTTCTTCATGGCAGTGCCAGCCTGCGTCATTGGTGCCATAGCTAAGGCCACTGGTCAGTAGACACTTTCCTGTGTTATGACACTCGCCACTCACACACACCTGGTGCGTGCCAGGAGCTAGCTCTCAACTCCCAAACATAACTCGGTAATAGCACTCCTGGCGCCAGGAGCTAGCTCTCAACACCCCAAACATAACTCGGTAATAACACTCCTGGTGCCAGGAGCTACCTCTCAACACCCCAAACATAACTCGGTAATAACACTCCTGGGGCCAGGAGCTAGCTCTCAATCCCCCAAACATAACTCGGTAATAACACTCCTGGTGCCAGGAGCTACCTCTCAACACCCCAAACATAACTCGGTAATAACACTCCTGGTGCCAGGAGCTACCTCTCAACACCCCAAACATAACTCGGTAATAACACTCCTGGGGCCAGGAGCTAGCTCTCAATCCCCAAACATAACTCGGTAATAACACTCCTGGTGCCAGGAGCTACCTCTCAACACCCCAAACATAACTCGGTAATAACACTCCTGGTGCCAGGAGCTACCTCTCAACACCCCAAACATAACTCGGTAATAACACTCCTGGGGCCAGGAGCTAGCTCTCAACCCCAACATAACTCACCAACAACACTCCTGGGGCCACAAGCAGCAGGGTACTCCCAAGTAAGACCATGGGGGTGAGAGTAGCAGTAGCAGGGTACTCCCAGGTAAGACCATGGGGGTGAGAGTAGCAGTAGCAGGGTACTCCCAGGTAAGACCATGGGGGTGAGAGTAGCAGTAGCAGGGTACTCCCAGGTAAGACCATGGGGGTGAGAGTAGCAGTAGCAGGGTACTCCCAGGTAAGACCATGGGGGCGAGAGTAGCAGTAGCAGGGTACTCCCAGGTAAGACCATGGGGGTGAGAGTAGCAGTAGCAGGGTACTCCCAGGTAACACCATGGGGGTGAGAGTAGCAGTTTGCAGGGTACTCCCAGGTAACACCATGGGGGTGAGAGTAGCAGTAGCAGGGTACTCCCAGGTAAGACCATGGGGGTGAGAGTAGCAGTAGCAGGGTACTCCCAGGTAACACCATGGGGGTGAGAGTAGCAGTAGCAGGGTACTCCCAGGTAAGACCATGGGGTGAGAGTAGCAGTAGCAGGGTACTCCCAGGTAACACCATGGGGGTGAGAGTAGCAGTAGCAGGGTACTCCCAGGTAAGACCATGGGGGTGAGAGTAGCAGTAGCAGGGTACTCCCAGGTAAGCCCATAGTGCAGTGGTTCCCAAACTTTTTCAGCTTGTTACCCAATTTAACATGCCACGTAAAGCATGTTACCCCTTTCACAAAATGTTGTTATTATTGATATATATGGGTAAACGTGAACGTATACAGCCTCGCATACTCTGCTAATCCTAGCAAAACCATTGAAAACGTAAGAACCACACATACATTATATATAAAATTAATAATAGCTACAAATTCACAGTAACAGTGGGTAAATACTAACTATATACTGCACAGGGCAGTACACATACATACCAGCTTATGTCTACCTCGGCTGATGCTCACAGATAAACTGACAGTGTGAAATAGAGGCAGCCTCAGGAAGTGAGTGACGCGTACTGGACAGGTCGATCTGGGCTACTGAGTGACTTTTGTCCTGAAGCATACTTGTCAAAATACTTTTGGATTTCCACACACTTAGCTATATATTTCTTCTTTTCTAATACTGCATATTAGTTTTTGATGTTTATTGCTATTTGGTTTAACTTTATTACTTACTTATAATAGGTTTACTTTACAACTTTATATACTAAGACAAAGTTAACAATAATCCTCATACCGGGTACCGCATTGTTTTCTTGATTTTCATAATTCATAACTTTTTTTCTGTCACCCCTCCATTACCCCCCAAAAATGGTTAAATTACCCCCAGGGGGTAATTTACCCCCAGTCTGGGAACCACTGCCATAGTGGAAGATATGTGGGAGATAGGAAGGGTAAGAGAGTGAGGGAGAGAGCCGAGACTAGACCCATCTAAGACCTGCGTCAAGAAACAGGACAAGTGTTTCCTGACGTGGGTCTCAGATGAAGATCGGCAGCTGGAGCCTTTGGTCACCTGACCGAGGCCTTCCGCTGGCTTACCGGTCCATTCCCTTAAAAATTATAGTTCTATTTATAACCATATAGTTAAAGTGGATATATTGGTGACTGTGCTGACCGTGTGATCACGACTGTAGAGTTGGTCCAGACTCTTGGTGACTGTGTTGACCGTGTGATCACTACTGTAGAGTTGGTCCAGACTCTTGGTGACTGTGTTGACCGTGTGATCACTACTGTAGAGTTGGTCCAGACTCTTGGTGACTGTGTTGACCGTGTGATCACTACTGTAGAGTTGGTCCAGACTCTTGGTGACTGTGTTGACCGTGTGATCACTACTGTAGAGTTGGTCCAGACTCTTGGTGACTGTGCTGACCGTGTGATCACTACTGTAGAGTTGGTCCAGACTCTTGGTGACTGTGTTGACCGTGTGATCACTACTGTAGAGTTGGTCCAGACTCTTGGTGACTGTGCTGACCGTGTGATCACTACTGTAGAGTTGGTCCAGACTCTTGGTGACTGTGCTGACCGTGTGATCACTACTGTAGAGTTGGTCCAGACTCTTGGTGACTGTGTCTGACCGTGTGATCACTACTGTAGAGTTGGTCCAGACTCTTGGTGACTGTGCTGACCGTGTGATCACTACTGTAGAGTTGGTCCAGACTCTTGGTGACTGTGCTGACCGTGTGATCACTACTGTAGAGTTGGTCCAGACTCAGGAGTCAAAAACAACAATACGTGTCACGTACGCGTCATACGGCAGACTCGCTATTAGAATATTTCTCAATGCTATTTTTCGTCTTCAAGGTGCACCTCTACAGAGGTTAGAGCAGAAAGAAGAGTTAGAGGTCAGGTATAGAGAAGAGGAGGAGCAGGAATATATAGAGACTGGAAGAGAATTAGTGTTATGTGGCCGTCTTATGGGTTCGTTTAGGTAAGCTTTCCACGGGGGTCACTCCATTTATTTTCCAAATATAATGACACACACAACACACACATCAATATATATATATATATATATATATATATATTATATAGATATATATATATATATATATTATATATATATATATATATATATATATTATATATATATATATATATATATATATATATATATATATATATTATGTCGTGCCGAATATGTAAAACTGGTCAATTTGCAAGAACTCATTTAAAATTAAGTCATTTCTAAAATTTTCTCTTATACGTTTAAAGATATATTTTTTTCATTAATGTTGATGTGAAAATTTATAATTTTGCACCAAAAGGAACTTAGAAAACTTACCTAACCTTATTATAACAAGCGCAATTTATTTTAGCCTAACCCAACTAAATATATTTTAGATTTGTTTACAATAATTTAATACTAAACAAACACAGTGAAATATATTTTTTTCGTTACGTTCAGAATGATTTTGGCGAAATTATTGCATACACAAACTTTCACGTTGCTATTTAAGCCAAGATTGCACGTTCTGGCTAGGCCTGGGGACACTTGGTCCCAAAGATGAGGGGGTACATGTACCTCCTCCCATGGGAGACTTGGGTCTCGAGACACTCCCCAGATAGGGAGCCAAGGCCGGGTCACCACTACTTGGAAAAGACCCGGGCCGGGAGATACCGGCGAATAAAAAAAAAAAAGTTCTACCTATTCGGCACGACATATATATATATTTTTTTACAACAGATTGGTCTGCCACCTCGTTCGGGAAGGAGGTACCTGCGGACCAGACCAAGATGATACTTCCTCTGGTTATGCAGCACCTAACTCCCCAGGTCAGTGGTACCTGACCACTAATTATGCTCCTCGTACCTTTATTTTTCAAAAAATATACTTATGTACGTCACACACTCATTATGTAACTCACACACTCATTTCATACCTCACACTCATTAGGTACCTCACACTCATTAGGTACCCCTCACACAGGTGGGCATAAAATAAGGTTTAGGTGACATGTCAGATGCCACCTAAACCTCAACCCTTTTCGGAATTGCTTGGTTGGCAGTGTGTGTTGTGGATGGCAGGGAAGGCAGTGTGTGTTGTGGATGGCAGGGAAGGCAGTGTGTGTTGTGGATGGCAGGGAAGGCAGTGTGTGTTGTGGATGGCAGGGAAGGCAGTGTGTGTTGTGGATGGCTGGGAAGGCAGTGTGTGTTGTGGATGGCTGGGAAGGCAGTGTGTGTTGTGGATGGCAGGAAAGGCAGTGTGTGTTGTGGATGGCAGGGAAGGCAGTGTGTGTTGTGGATGGCTGGGAAGGCAGTGTGTGTTGTGGATGGCTGGGAAGGCAGTGTGTGTTGTGGATGGCAGGAAAGGCATGTGTGTTGTGGATGGCAGGGAAGGCAGTGTGTGTTGTGGATGGCAGGGAAGGCAGTGTGTGTTGTGGATGGCTGGGAAGGCAGTGTGTGTTGTGGATGGCTGGGAAGGCAGTGTGTGTTGTGGATGGCAGGGAAGGCAGTGTGTTGTGGATGGCAGGGAAGGCAGTGTGTGTTGTGGATGGCAGGGAAGGCAGTGTGTGTTGTGGATGGCTGGGAAGGCAGTGTGTGTTGTGGATGGCAGGGAAGGCAGTGTGTTGTGGATGGAAGGGAAGGCAGGTGTGTCTGTGGATGGCGGGGAAGGCAGTGTGTGCTGTGGATGGCAGGGAAGCCAGTGTGTGTTGTGGATGGCGGGGAAGGCAATGTGTGCTGTGGATGGCAGGGAAGGCAGTGTGTGTTGTCAATGGCAGGGAAGGCAGTGTGTGTTGTAGATGGCAGGGAAGGCAGTGTGTGCTGTGGATGGCAGGGAAGGCAGTGTGTGCTGTGGATGGCAGGGAAGGCAGTGTGTTGTGGATGGCAGGGAAGGCAGTGTGTGTTGTGGATGGCGGGGAAGGCAGAGTGTGTTGTGGATGGCGGGGAAGGCAGTGTGTTGTGGATGGCGGGGAAGGCAGTGTGTGTTGTGGATGGCGGGGAAAGCAGTGTGTGCTATGGATGGCAGGGAAGGCAGTGTGTTGTGGATGGCAGGGAAGGCAGTGTGTGTTGTGGATGGCGGGGAAGGCAGTGTGTGCTGTGGATGGCAGGGAAGGCAGTGTGTGCTGTGGATGGCAGGGAAGGCAGTGTGTGTTGTGGATGGCGGGGAAGGCAGTGTGCGCTGTGGATGGCAGGGAAGGCAGAGTGTGTTGTGGATGGCAGGGAAGGCAGTTTGTGTGGATGGCGGGGAAGGCAGTGTGCGCTGTGGATGGCAGGGAAGGCAGAGTGTGTTGTGGATGACAGGGAAGGCAGTGTGTGTTGTGGATGGCGGGGAAGGCAGTGTGTGTTGTGGATGGCGGGGAAGGCAGTGTGTGTTGTTGTGGATGGCAGGGAAGGCAGTGTGTGTTGTGGATGGCAGGGAAGGCAGTGTGTGTTGTGGATGGCAGGGAAGGCATACAAAGAGTACGTAACCTTTATTCGGCGCATGTACACACCCTCATTTACAGGCTATCTCCCACAATCAGCGAACCAGGTAACTAAGAGTTGACGATGGGGCCCCGTCGTTCAACTAGTGACCAGGTTCCAGCCAATAAGAAGATGGTTTTGGCAATCGCAGAGGTTATGTGGGTACCACTCTCCTGTCTGCCCTTGTCATTCCCATTCTAGAGCTGGTTGAAGCACGGTCTGCTCTTGTGGCTTCTATTCTACCTTGCTTACCGTGGAGTGCACTGATACTTATCACTGTACATAGTGTACATATTGCTGTTCTAAATTGGTGAAGGATAATATAAGTCAAAACTTTTCTGCTGTGTTTATTTTGCTCCCTTTACACCCAGGATAACAGGCCATTTGGACTCCTGGGTTGTAATGGCAGGGAAGGCAGTGTGTGTTGTGGATGGCTGGGAAGGCAGTGTGTGCTGTGGATGGCAGGGAAGGCAGTGTGTGTTGTGGATGGCTGGGAAGGCAGTGTGTGCTGTGGATGGCAGGGAAGGCAGTGTGTTTGTGGATGGCAGGGAAGGCAGTGTGTGCTGTGGATGGCAGGGAAGGCAGTGTGTGCTGTGGATGGCAGGGAAGGCAGTGTTGTGGATGGCTGGGAAGGCAGTGTGTGCTGTGGATGGCAGGGAAGGCAGTGTGTTGTGGATGGCAGGGAAGGCAGTGTGTGCTGTGGATGGCAGGGAAGGCAGTGTGTGCTGTGGATGGCAGGGAAGGCAGTGTGTTGTGGATGGCAGGGAAGGCAGTGTGTGCTGTGGATGGCAGGGAAGGCAGTGTGTGTTGTCAATGGCAGGGAAGGCAGTGTGTGCTGTGGATGGCAGGGAAGGCAGTGTGTGTTGTGGATGGCAGGGAAGGCAGTGTGTGTTGTGGATGGCAGGGAAGGCAGTGTGTGTTGTGGATGGCAGGGAAGGCAGTGTGTGTTGTGGATGGCTGGGAAGGCAGTGTGTGCTGTGGATGGCAGGGAAGGCAGTGTGTTGTGGATGGCAGGGAAGGCAGTGTGTTGTGGATGGCAGGGAAGGCAGTGTGTGTTGTCAATGGCAGGGAAGGCAGTGTGTGCTGTGGATGGCAGGGAAGGCAGTGTGTTGTGGATGGCAGGGAAGGCAGTGTGTGCTGTGGATGGCAGGGAAGGCAGTGTGTGTTGTGGATGGCAGGGAAGGCAGTGTGTGTTGTGGATGGCAGGGAAGGCAGTGTGTGTTGTGGATGGCAGGGAAGGCAGTGTGTGTTGTGGATGGCTGGGAAGGCAGTGTGTGCTGTGGATGGCAGGGAAGGCAGTGTGTTGTGGATGGCAGGGAAGGCAGTGTGTGTTGTCAATGGCAGGGAAGGCAGTGTGTGCTGTGGATGGCAGGGAAGGCAGTGTGTTGTGGATGGCAGGGAAGGCAGTGTGTGCTGTGGATGGCAGGGAAGGCAGTGTGTGTTGTCAATGGCAGGGAAGGCAGTGTGTGCTGTGGATGGCAGGGAAGGCAGTGTGTGTTGTGGATGGCAGGGAAGCCAGTGTGTGTTGTGGATGGCAGGGAAGGCAGTGTGTGTTGTGGATGGCTGGGAAGGCAGTGTGTGCTGTGAATGGCAGGGAAGGCAGTGTGTGTTGTGGATGGCAGGGAAGGCAGTGTGTGTTGTGGATGGCTGGGAAGGCAGTGTGTGCTGTGGATGGCAGGGAAGGCAGTGTGTTGTGGATGGCTGGGAAGGCAGTGTGTGTTGTGGATGGCTGGGAAGGCAGTGTGTGTTGTGGATGGCTGGGAAGGCAGTGTGTGCTGTGGATGGCAGGGAAGGCAGTGTGTGTGTGGATGGCAGGGAAGCCAGTTGTGTGTTGTGGATGGCAGGGAAGGCAGTGTGTGCTGTGGATGGCGGGGAAGGCAGTGTGTGCTGTGGATGGCAGGGAAGCCAGTGTGTGTTGTGGATGGCGGGGAAGGCAATGTGTGCTGTGGATGGCAGGGAAGGCAGTGTGTGTTGTCAATGGCAGGGAAGGCAGTGTGTGTTGTAGATGGCAGGGAAGGCAGTGTGTGCTGTGGATGGCAGGGAAGCAGTGTGTGCTGTGGATGGCAGGAGGCAGTGTGTGTTGTGGATGGCAGGGAAGGCAGTGTGTGTTGTGGATGGCAGGGAAGGCAGTGTGTGCTGTGGATGGCAGGGAAGGCAGTGTGTGTTGTGGATGGCAGGGAAGGCAGTGTGTGCTGTGGATGGCAGGGAAGGCAGTGTGTGCTGTGGATGGCAGGGAAGGCAGTGTGTGCTGTGGATGGCAGGGAAGCCAGTGTGTGCTGTGGATGGCAGGGAAGGCAGTGTGTGTTGTGGATGGCAGGGAAGGCAGTGTGTGTTGTGGATGGCAGGGAAGGCAGTGTGTGTGTGGATGGCAGGGAAGGCAGTGTGTGTTGTGGATGGCAGGGAAGGCAGTGTGTGCTGTGGATGGCAGGGAAGGCAGTGTGTTGTGGATGGCAGGGAAGGCAGTGTGTGCTGTGGATGGCAGGGAAGGCAGTGTGTTGTGGATGGCAGGGAAGGCAGTGTGTTGTGGATGGCAGGGAAGGCAGTGTGTGCTGTGGATGGCAGGGAAGGCAGTGTGTTGTGGATGGCAGGGAAGGCAGTGTGTTGTGGATGGCAGGGAATTCAGTGTGTGCTGTGGATGGCAGGGAAGGCAGTGTGTTATGGATGGCTGGGAAGGCAGTGTGTGTTGTGGATGGCTGGGAAGGCAGTGTGTGTTGTGGATGGCAGGGAAGGCAGTGTGCTGTGGATGGCAGGGAAGGCAGTGTGTGGTAACAACGTTACAACAATAACAATGGCTGGCTTAGTCATTTAATTCAGGTAGACCTCCTGAATTAGGATTATGACATTACCTGTGAGCGACCTGCTCTTAAAAGATCCAGCAGCCACTTAACCTGATTGTTATTTTCTCCAGAGTACTCCGTGACTGTCCTCTCTCTCTCTCTCCCTCTCTCTCTACTTTCCTCCCAATCTGTGAGAGCTCTCAGGGAGATTTTTTAGGATTAAGGATTACATTCCCCTACTCGTGTATATTGAGTATTTCCTCTATACATCTGTCAACTTTACAGCCATACTCTAACCTTGACCATTTTCGAAATAGCCACTACTAGCCTAATTCAGGCGTTTCCAAAATACCACTAGGAGGGACAATTATATTCTATACAATTTTTTTCGGGGTAATGGAAGAAAATCAGTTTTATAAATAAATATAAATTACATCGACTCCATTCTGGGGGACTGATTCCTTCAAACTCCTTCTATCTTCACAGTTCTTTTTTCACTGGACTGATGAAGCCAGTCTGTGGCGAAACGTTTCCTCAATAAAGATACCCAAGCGTTGCACATGTCTAATATATCAACTTGTCGGTTACATGAACCATTTATCTACATTCTTGTGTGTGTGTGTACGGAGGATCAAGCCTACACTAATTCTAACACGAATTCTTTTCTTCCTTCAGTCACACACTCAATATTTTAGTTGTGTCTTCTAGGTTCAAGATAATTTCCCCGTAGACTTCCATTAACTAATTTGTAACCTTCAGGTCCGCGACTTTTATTACACCACGACTGCTGTGGTGGCCACCACCACCAAAATATTTAGTGGGCAGTATATTTTTTAAAAAATAATTTTAGTGTGGCAGAAAGCCAGGAGCTCGCTGCCTGATTTGAAAATTTCCGTAATAAACTTTTTGGTATGGTCATGGAGAGGTTTGGAAGCCTTTTAGCATATATTAAGTTTTTGGGAGGGTTATAATAGATACTGCTACTATTACTACTGTGGTTACTACTGCTATTATTACTACTACTAACTCTTCTACTGCTACTATTACTACTGCTATTACTATTGTCACTACTACTACTACTGCTGCTACTACTGCTAATTCTACGACTACCACTGCTACTACTACTGCTACTGCTACTACTACTACTACTTCTAATAAGAGTGGAGTTTTTTTTCAGTGGGTGACATTCTTGGGTCTTGGAGCTGTCAGCGCTGCTGTCATGTCGTCAGCGGATTCTTCAGTCCTCTCAGGCTCGTCAATGTTCGCTAATAACATCTACAAGAATGTCATTAGACGTTCCGTAAGTGGAGAAGCAGTGGAGTCTTAAGCTTCCCTGTGTTGATGTTTTTTTTGATGTTGTGAGAGATGAAAATGGTGGATCGAGACGACATTTAGGTCACTCCTGGACCGAAATAGTTCAAGGGGGATAGAAATGTTGTAGGTTTCCTTTCCTGGTGAAGTGATGCAGCCAGGGTATTGTGGCTTGTGTGTTAGTTGTGAAGTGTTGCAGCCAGGGTATTGTGACTTGTGAGTTAGTGTGAAGTGTTGCAGCCAGGGTATTGTGACTTGTGTGTTAGTTGTGAAGTGTTGCAGCCAGGGTATTGTGGCTTGTGTGTTAGTTGTGAAGTGTTGCAGCCAGGGTATTGTGACTTGTGTGTTAGTTGTGAAGTGTTGCAGCCAGGGTATTGTGACTTGTGTGTTGTTGTGAAGGTTTGCAGCCAGGGTATTGTGACTTGTGTGTTAGTTGTGAAGTGTTTGCAGCCAGAGTATTGTGGCTGTGTGTTAGTTGTGAAGTGTTGCAGCCAGGGTATTGTGACTTGTGTGTTAGTTGTGAAGTGTTGCAGCCAGGGTATTGTGACTTGTGTGTTAGTTGTGAAGTGTTGCAGCCAGGGTATTGTGGCTTGTGTGTTAGTTGTGAAGTGTTGCAGCCAGGGTATTGTGACTTGTGTGTTAGTTGTGAAGTGTTGCAGCCAGGGTATTGTGACTTGTGTGTTAGTTGTGAAGTGTTGCAGCCAGGGTATTGTGACTTGTGTGTTAGTTGTGAAGTGTTGCAGCCAGAGTATTGTGGCTTGTGTGTTAGTTGTGAAGTGTTGCAGCCAGGGTATTGTGGCTTGTGTGTTAGTTGTGAAGTGTTGCAGCCAGAGTATTGTGACTTGTGTGTTGGTTGTGAAGTGTTGCAGCCAGAGTATTGTTGCTTGTGTGTTAGTTGTGAAGTGTTGCAGCCAGAGTATTGTGGCTTGTGTGTTAGTTGTGAAGTGTTGCAGCCAGAGTATTGTGGCTTGTGTGTTAGTTGTGAAGTGTTGCAGCCAGAGTATTGTGCTTGTGGGTTAGTTGTGAAGTGTTGCAGCCAGAGTATTGTGGCTTGTGTGTTAGTGTGAAGTGTTGCAGCCAGGGTATGTGGCTTGTGATGTTAGTTGTGAAGTGTTGCACGCCAGAGTATTGTGGCTTGTGTGTTAGTTGTGAAGTGTTGCAGCCAGAGTATTGTGGCTTGTGTGTTAGTTGTGAAGTGTTGCAGCCAGAGTATTGTTGCTTGTGTGTTAGTTGTGAAGTGTTGCAGCCAGAGTATTGTGGCTTGTGTGTTAGTTGTGAAGTGTTGCAGCCAGGGTATGTGGCTTGTGTGTTAGTTGTGAAGTGTTGCAGCCAGAGTATTGTGACTTGTGTGTTAGTTGTGAAGTGTTGCAGCCAGGGTATTGTGGCTTGTGTGTTAGTTGTGAAGTGTTGCAGCCAGGGTATTGTTGCTTGTGGGTTAGTTGTGAGTTTTAGCAGCCAGAGTATTGTGCTTGTGGGTAGTTGTGAAGTGTTGCAAGCCGAGTATTGTTGCTTGTGGGTTAGTTGTGAAGTGTGCAGCCAAGTATTGTGGCTTGTGTGTTAGTTGTGAAGTGTTGCAGCCAGGGTATTGTGGCTTGTGTGTTAGTTGTGAAGTGTTGCAGCCAGGGTATTGTTGCTTGTGTGTTGGTTGTGAAGTGTTGGCAGCCAGAGTATTGTTGCTTGTGTGTTAGTTGTGAAGTGTTGCAGCCAGAGTATTGTGGCTTGTGTGTAGTTGTGAAGTGTTGCAGAGCCAGAGTATTGTGGCTTGTGTGTTAGTTGTGAAGTGTTGCAGCCTGAGTATTGTGCTTGTGTGTTAGTTGTTGAGTGTTGCAGCCAGGTATTGTGGCTTGTGGGTTCAGTTGTGAAGTGTTGCAGCCAGAGTATTGTGACTTGTGTGTTAGTTGTGAAGTGTTGCCGCCAGGGTATTGTGGCTTGTGTGTTAGTTGTGAAGTGTTGCAGCCAGGGTATTGTGGCTTGTGTGTTAGTTGTGAAGTGTTGCAGCCAGAGTATTGTGGCTTGTGTGTTAGTTGTGAAGTGTTGCAGCCAGAGTACTGTGACTTGTGTGTTAGTTGTTGAAGTGTGCAGCCAGAGTATTGTGGACTTGTGTGTTACGTTGTGAAGTGTTGCAGCAGAGTCTGTGACTTGTGGGTAGTTGTGAAGTGTATGCAGCCAGAGTATTGTGACTTGTGTGTTAGTTGTGAAGGTGTTGCAGCCAGGGTAATTGTGGCTTGTGTGTTAGTTGTGAAGTGTTGCAGCCAGGGTATTGTTGCTTGTGTGTTAGTTGTGAAGTGTTGCAGCCAGGGTATTGTGGCTTGTGTGTTGGTTGTGAAGTGTTGCAGCCAGGGTATTGTGGCTTGTGTGTTAGTTGTGAAGTGTTGCAGCCAGGGTATTGTGGCTTGTGTGTTAGTTGCGAAGTGTTGCAGCCAGAGTATTGTGGCTTGTGTGTTAGTTGTGAAGTGTTGCAGCCAGAGTATTGTGGCTTGTGTGTTAGTTGTGAAGTGTTGCAGCCAGGGTATTGTGTTGTAGAGGTCTGAGCTGTGCTCAGACCTCTACAACACAATTGTCATCAAAGACTTGTTAAGTTATACCAGGAATTAAGTAAAGATCCTGGACTTCACCTTACGAAACAGACAAAGCAAATGTGACAGTAATTATGGACAAGGTAGATTATAGTGGAAAACTGAACATGTTATTAGAAGACTGGGAAATTTACGTGTCTGTGAATGACCTCTCGTGCAGTTGATAAACTTAAAACCAATTAACCATCCACAGGCCAGCGACCGCGAGATTCTGATAGTAATAGAAGGTGTCAGTCCTGGTGGTGGCTTCCAACTCTACTGTAACTGCCATCGTAGTCAATATTCCATCTATGAACTATTGTAAGTAACTAGAAAACCACTACTCAGGAAATCGTAATAAATAGGTACCTGGGTATTAGTCGGTCATTTTACACTTGCTGTTCCTGTTCACCTAGCAGTAAAATAGGTACCTGGGTGTTATTTACCTTACACCTGCTGTTCCTGTTCATCTAGCAGTAGTAGGTACCTGGGTTTTGGTGGACTGGTGTGGATGGCATCCTGGGGATAAAACAACCTAGTTGCGAGAAATATAGTATGTCACTGATGTCGCTATGGTCTGTATAAGTTGTATCATGTACTGGTAGAAATAAAGATTATTATTGTCATTAGGGAACGGGTAGGGTTTAAACCCATGGCACGGAGTCTTAAAAATTCACAGGCCAGTGCGTTAACCACTAGGCCAGCTGGCTTTGGTGAGAGCCATCCAGCTGGGTATATTGCTATACACCATAGGGAGAATAGCATGGGCCACCAATATGACCACACCAGCGTGGCTGTAGTGAACTCTAGTTCAAGTCCCCTGCTGTGGCCCAGTGGTTAACGCACGGCCTGCGAGCCTGATGACTCACTTGCCATGGTTCAATTTCCGCTTCAATGTGCGAATCTCAACCATTCTTCTAATTCAGATTTCTGATTTTTATCCAATGTTTCAACTAATTTTTCTGAGTTGGCTGTTATGGTCAGGATAGATTACGTTAATTTTGATTAGGCTGGGTTAGATTAACGGGGGAAACCATGCAAAAAATTGATGGGTGGTTTAACATTACACTACTGAGGTCGTTGAACCTTACGAACATTGATGGGGTCGTTGAACCTTACGAACATTGATGGGGTCGTTGAACCTTGCAAACACTGATGAGGTCGTTGAACCTTACGAACATTGATGGGGTCGTTGAACCTTACGAACATTGATGGGGTCGTTGAACCTTACAAACATTGATGGGGTCGTTGAACCTTACAAACATTGATGGGTCGTTGAACCTTACAAACATTGATGGGGTCGTTGAACCTTACGAACATTATGGGGTCGTTGAACCTTATAAACATTATGGGGTCGTTGAACCTTACAAACATTGATGGGGTCGTTGAACCTTACAAACATTGATGGGGTCGTTGAACCTTACGAACATTATGGGGTCGTTGAACCTTACAAACATTGATGGGGTCGTTGAACCTTACAAACATTGATGGGGTCGTTGAACCTTACAAACACTGATGGGGTCGTTGAACCTTACAAACATTGATGGGGTCGTTGAACCTTACAAACATTGATGGGGTCGTTGAACCTTAAACATTGATGGGGTCGTTGAACCTTACGAACATTATGGGGTCGTTGAAACCTTACAAACATTGACGGGGTCGCTGAACCTTCCCAAACATTGATGGGGTCGTTGAACCTTACAAACATTGATGGGGTCGCTGAACCTTACAAACATTGATGGGGTCGTTGAACCTTACGAACATTGATGGGGTCGTTGAACCTTACGAACATTGATGGGGTCGCTGAACCTTACGAACATTGATGGGGTCGCTGAACCTTACGAACATTGATGGGGTCGCTGAACCTTACGAACATTGATGGGGTCGCTGAACCTTACGAACATTGATGGGGTCGCTGAACCTTACGAACATTGATGGGGTCGCTGAACCTTACGAACATTACTCTAGAAATCGTAATGACATGATTGCAAACAAACCATACCCCCGGCCGGGATTTGAACCCGCGGTCATAGAGTCTCAAAACTCCAGCCCGTCGTGTTAGCCACTAGACCAGCTAGCCACAATAAGATTCATCCAACTAGGTATATTTCTACACCATAGGAAGGTTAGCACAGGCACCTCTGTGACCACAAATGCAAGTTTTTACAGACGAATCTCCAGCTAGCGTGGCCGTGACGAACTCTAGCTCAAGTCCCTTCACTGCCGTCAACATGACTCTAGAAATCGTAATGACACGATTGCAAACAAACCATACCCCCGGCCGGGATTGAACCCGCGGTCATAGAGTCTCAAAGCTAGAGTTCGTCACGGCCACGCTAGCTGGAGATTCGTCTGTAAAAACTTGCATTTGTGGTCACAGAGGTGCCTGTGCTAACCTTCCTATGGTGTAGAAATATACCTAGTTGGATGAATCTTATTGTGGCTAGCTGGTCTAGTGGCTAACGCGACGGGCTGGAGTTTTGAGACTATGACAACGGGTTCAATCCGGCCGGGGTATGGTTTGCTTACGAACATGATGGGGTCGCTGAACCTTACGAACATTGATGGGGTCGTTGAACCTTACGAACATTGATGGGGTCGTTGAACCTTACGAACATTGATGGGGTCGTTGAACCTTACAAACATTGATGGGGTCGTTGAACCTTACAAACATTGATGGGTCGTTGAACCTTACAAAACATTGATGGGGTCGTTGAACCTTACGAACACTGAGGGGTCGTTGGGAACCTTACAAACATTGACGGGTCGCTGAACCTTACAAACATTGATGGGGTCGTTGAACCTTACAAACATTGATGGGGTCGTTGAACCTTACAAACATTGATGGGGTCGTTGAACCTTACGAACATTATGGGGTCGTTGAACCTTACAAACATTGATGGGGTCGTTGAACCTTACATTGATGGGGTCGTTGAACCTTACGAACATTGATGGGGTCGTTGAACCTTACGAACATTGATGGGGTCGTTGAACCTTACAAACATTGATGGGGTCTTTGAACCTTACGTTGATAGGGTCGCTGAACCTTACGAACATTGATGGGGTCGCTGAACCTTACGAACATTGATGGGGTCGCTGAACCTTACGAACATTGATGGGGTCGCTGAACCTTACGAACATTGATGGGGTCGCTGAACCTTACGAACATTGATGGGGTCGTTGAACCTTACGAACATTGATGGGGTCGCTGAACCTTACGAACATTCATGGGGTCGTTGAACCTTACGAACATTCATGGGGTCGTTGAACCTTACATTGATGGGGTCGCTGAACCTTACGAACATTGATGGGGTCGTTGAACCTTACGAACATTGATGGGGTCGTTGAACCTTACGAACATTCATGGGGTCGTTGAACCTTACAAACATTGATGGGGTCGTTGAACCTTACAAACATTGATGGGTCGTTGAACCTTACATTGGGGGGGGTCGTTGAACCTTACATTGATGGGGTCGTTGAACCTTACAAACATTGATGGGGTCGTTGAACCTTACAAACATTGATGGGGTCGTTGAACCTTACATTGATGGGGTCGTTGAACCTTACATTGATGGGGTCGTTGAACCTTACATTAATGGGGTCGTTGAACCTTACATTAATGGGGTCGTTGAACCTTACATTGATGGGGTCGTTGAACCTTACATTAATGGGGTCGTTGAACCTTACATTGATGGGTTCGTTGAACCTTACATTAATGGAGTCGTTGAACCTGACATTAATGGGTTCGTTTTAACCTTACATTAATGGGGTCGTTGAACCTTACATTGATGGGGTCGTTGAACCTTACATTGATGGGGTCGTTGAACCTTACATTAATGGGGTCGTTGAACCTTACAAACATTGATGGGGTCGTTGAACCTTACATTGAGGGGGGTCGTTGAACCTTACATTGAGGGGGGTCGTTGAACCTTACAAACATTGATGGGGTCGTTGAACCTTACATTGATGGGGTCGTTGAACCTTAAACACTGATGGGGTCGCTGAACCTTACAAACATTGATGGGGTCGTTGAACCTTACAAACATTGACGAGGGTCGTTGAACCTTACAAACAAGCGTTTAACCCTGCCAACACTGATAGGGTCATTGAACCTTGCTCATACTGAAGAGGGCATTGAACCTTGTTAACACTGGGTAAGAGAGAAATTAATTAAACCTGTGGTGGGGCATACTACACAACAAAGCAACAAAGGCTACAGAAGCCAACACAACCTAACTAATACTAAGATAACACCTCTCCAGTGAGTCAGACCCCAGGACTCACACCTACACCTTGCTAACACTATAGCAACACCTCTCCAGTGAGTCAGGGACCCTAGGTCTCACACCTACACCTTGCTAACACTAAAGAACACCTCTCCAGTGGTCAGACCCCAGGACTCACACCTACACCTTGCTAGCACTATAGCAAACACCTCTCTCAGTGAGTCAGACCCATGGACTCTCAACATATCACTTGCTAACACTATAGCAACACCTCTCAGTGAGCAGACCCCAGGACTCACACCTACACCTTGACAAACACTATTGCAACACTCTCCTGTGAGTCAGACCCCTGGATCACACCCTACACCTTGCTTACACTATAGCATACACCTCTCCGTGAGTCTGACACCAGGACTCACACCTACACCTGCTAACACTTTAGCAAAAACAACTCTCCAGTGTTCAGATCCCAGGACTCACACCAAAACCTTGCTAACACTATTTGCTACACCTCTCCAGTGAGTCAGACCCCAGGACTCACACCTAAACCTTGCTAAACTCATAAGCAAAAATCTCTCCAGTGAGTCAGACCAGGAATCACACCTACACCTTGCTACACTATGCAACACCTTCTCCAGTGAGTCAGACCCCAGGACTCAACCTACACCTTGCTAACACTATGCAACACCTCTCCAGCGCGTCGATACCCCAGGACTACACCATCCAACCTTGTTACAATATTGAATCACCTCTCCAGTGAGTCTAGACCCCAGGACTTACACCTACACATTGCTAACCTATAGCAACCCTCTCAGTGAGGTCAGACCCCAGGACACACCTATCACCTTTGCCAAACACTAAAGGAACACTCTCCCAGTGAGTCAGACCCGGACTCACACCTACACCTTGCTAAACACTATAGCAACACCTCTCCAGTAAGTCAGACCCCAGGACTCACACCTACACTTGCTATCCACTATTGCTAAACCTCTCCAGTGAGTCAGACCCCAGGTCTCACCCTACACCTTGCTAACCACTATAGCAACACAACTCCAGTGACGTCAGACCCAGGACTTACACCTACACCGTGCTAACACTATAGAACACCTCTCAGGAAGTCAGACCCCAGGACTCTCACCTACACCTTGCTAACAATATAGCAACTCCTCTCCAGTGAGTCAGACCCAGGACTCACACCTACTCTTTGCAACACATATAGAATCACCTCTCCAGTGTGTCAGACCCAAGGATCACAACTACACCTTGCTAACCACTTATAGCAAACCTCTCCAGTGAGTAAGACCCAGGTCTCCCACCTACACCTTGCTAACGCTATAGCAAACACCTCTCCAGTGGTCAGACCCAGGACTCACACCTACACCTCGCTAATCGCTATAGCAACACCTCATCCAGTGAGTCAGACCCCAGGACTACACTACACCTTGCTAACGGCTATTAGCAACACCTCTCCAGTGAGTCAGACACCCAGAGACTCACTCCTACACCTTGGCTAACGATATAGCAACTCCTCTCCCAGTGGAGTCAGACTCCAGGACTCACCTACACCTTGCTAACGCTATAGCAACACCTCTCCAGTGAGTCAGGACCCCAGGACTCTCACCTACACCTTGCTAACGCTTTAGCAACACCTTCTCCAGTGAGTCAGACCCAGACTCAAACCTACACCTTGCTAACGCTATAGAACACCTCCTCCTGTGAGTCAGACCCCAAGACTCACACTTTACACCGTGCACAACCACTAAAGGAACACGTCTCCAGTGAGTTCAGACCCAGGACTCACACCTTAAACCTTGGCTTTCGCTATAGCAAACACCTCTCAGTGAGTCAGACCCACGACTCACATACCTACACTTGCTATCGCAAGATAGGCTACTCCTCTCCAGTGAGTCAGACCCCAGGACTCACACCTTCACACCGGAACACTATAGGCAACACCTCTCAGTGGAGTCAGACACCCAGGTCGTACACCTACTCCTTGCTAACACTATAGGCACATCCTCTCCCCAGTCTGACCCCAGGCTCACACCTACACCTTGCTAACACATATAGCAACACCTCTCAGTGAGTCAGACCCCAGGACTCACACCTACACCTTGCTAACACTATAGCAACACCTCTCCAGTGAGTCAGACCCCAGGACTCACACCTACACCTTGCTAACACTATAGCAACACCTCTCCAGTGAGTCAGACCCCAGGACTCACACCTACACCTTGCTAACACTATAGCAACACCTCTCCAGTGAGTCAGACCCCAGGACTCACACCTACACCTTGCCAACACTAAAGGAACACCTCTCCAGTGAGTCAGACCCCAGGACTCACACCTACACCTTGCTAACACTATAGCAACACCTCTCCAGTGAGTCAGACCCCAGGACTCACACCTACACCTTGCTAACACTATAGCAACACCTCTCCAGTGAGTCAGACCCCAGGACTCACACCTACACCTTGCTAACACTAAAGGAACACCTCTCCAGTGAGTCAGACCCCAGGACTCACACCTACACCTTGCTAACACTATAGCAACACCTCTCCAGTGAGTCAGACCCCAGGACTCACACCTACACCTTGCCAACACTAAAGGAACACCTCTTCCTCGAGTCGTATATTATCACTCCTCAGGCACAACATTAATAATACTAGCAGTAAGTAGTTATAATAGTGTAGTAGCAGTAGTAACTTAAATAATAGTGTAATAATATGCAAGACCCGCGGACAAGCGACACAGGATGTGAGACAACCATAGACGAGGGGCCCCCTAGCATCCCTCGAAACGAATTTCCTGAGTTTACTTACTCATTTCTGCAACTTTGCAAGCTCCTGATGTGTTGACTGCAACACGAAAGGCCTAGAGCTATTATTCAACTCCCCCTGTGGTTGTTTTGCATAATAATTTACTGCACAGGCAGGATAGATAATCTGCATTTTTATGAACTTCCAGAAGGGCGTAGACACTGTATCACGTAAGTATATTATTAATTTGATTAAAGTCATGTGCAGGCGTTAAATGTGTAAGGGCCCTACAACACCTTGACCAGCATTCCTTCCACAGTTACCTGTGTGGCGACCTGGTCTATGTGATGCTGTTCCCACAACTGGCACTGGCTGTACATGCACCCGAGTACGTCAACACCTATGGCTCCATATGTGCCTATGTGCTAGGATTTATCCTCAGGATACTGGGTGAGTTCTAGGTGAATGTGTAGTCACATATTTGTGGTTAGAGGCGTCGAGTTATAGCTCCTGACTCCGCCTCTTCGTTGGTCGCTACTAGGTCCACTCTCTCCCTGCTCCATGAGCTTTATCGTATCTCTATGTATGGATCATGACTCACTACATCACTCTCCAGTGTTCCACTTCCTGACAACTCTATGACTGAAGAAATACTTCCTAATATCCCTGTGGCTCATCAGAGTCTTCAACTTACAGTTATGACCCCTTGTTGCTGTGTCCCATCTCTGAAACACTGTCTATCCACCTTGACAATTCCTCTCAGTATTTTATATGTCGTTATCGTGTCCCCCCTATCTTCAGTGTCGTGTGTGTGTGTGTGTGTGTGTGTGTGTGTGTGTGTGTGTGTGTGTGTGTGTGTGTGTGTGTGTGTGTGTGTGTGTGTGTGTGTGTGTGTGTGCGCGCGCGCGCGTTTACGAAGATTGCTCTTGGCTGCAGGGTGGGAATAGCACACACACACACACACACACACACACCACACAGACACACACACAACCACACACACACACACACACACACACACACACACACACACACACACACACGACAGATGAAAGTGTTGTATAACGCAGTAAAAGCTATTAGAGTGAAGAGGATGAGCGTCACAGAAATAAGAGTCCCGCCACCAAACAGAATCCCACTCAACAAAATACTATAAATCTATCAAAATGAAACCTCTGCGATAGTGACGATAGTCAGGATAATCTACGTTAGTCACAAAACCATTACAGAAATTAACGGGAGCTCAACACACATCTATATGTCCAAAAAAAATGGCTTTTTGACAGAGTTACATATGAAAAAGTAATTTAGAAGGAGCAAATCAAAACAGAAATAAAATCATTGAAGATTTACTTTTGCAAAAGCGAGGAAATTCAACTGGTGACAAGGATATAACTGGTGAATGGTGACTAATGGGGTGGCGCAAGGATCAGCACCAGCGCTGAGTACTTCCATAATGTAGGGAAATAAACGGCCCTCACGGTATAAAATCTATGAGGATGTGTTTGGGACAATGAAAAAACTATTGTTTAAACGACAGAAAAAAACGAGAGTAAATCTTCACTTACGAAGATCAATAAAGTAAGGTAATAGTATTAAAAGATTATTGATGGGTGATATACGTAATTGATGGGATGAGTGAGGACGTTACTGCTGGAGGTGGGAAGTTTCATACCTAACCTGAAGAAGTGAGGACTTACAGTGCTGGGGGGTGGGAAGTACAGTGCCCACATCTGAAAAAGGGGGG
>NC_069495.1:18541195-18562171 GCF_026875155.1 Cherax quadricarinatus | reverse complement strand
TGAAAATAGAAGATGCCCCCGAATTCACATACAAGGCTATAAATTATTCCAACTGACAGGTCAACAGGAAAGGTGGGGGAGTAGCGATGTTGTCAAGACAAATTTAAATTGTTGGTAGACAAGAAATTAAATTTAGAAGCGTCAAGCCACGAATCTTTTTGTTTCAGCTTCTCAGGGCCGAAAAAAAACTAATTTTGGTGTGTTTTTACAGGGCCCCAAACTTGATAGGGAGGCAGTAAACTTCTATGGGATAAAATTTCCCGAAAGGGCATCTACATACGAAAATGTGCTAAGGGGAGATTCAACTATAACAGATTGACGGGAGAAATTTTGACGGGAATTAATCAGGTGACTTTCTTGATACGTCCAGAATTGTTTTTTAAAACAGTTTGGACAGAGCCAACGGGGGGAAAAACCCCCCCTTTGACTTGGTTCTTGCCAGTGGGGAAAAACACTAATTAATAATCTTGAGGTTAATGAGACTTGGGAAAGGATCACAAATCACTCAGTTTTAATATATCAGGAATTCCCAAATAAGGGCAATCAAGTCTCCGTCCATGATTTTCGTTTTGGCTGTTTTAAAGGGACTGAAAAATTACTTAGGGGGGCTGAACAAATGACCTGACTAAGGGTCAGGGTAGGTGTGATGGTGCCGTTTAGCTTTTCCAGGGCATAGTTCTAGCTGCTCAGTAAAATTATTTTTCCAAAAGGAATCAGATCAAACAAAAATGACCCCTAAAGGAGAACAATAGTTAAAATATCTTTTTGGAAAAAGAGAGGCATATAAGGCAAATCAAAAAAGGGGGGCAATTAAGAAATCATATATTCATTTAAAGAGAAAAAAAAAAAGGGAATTAGAAAAGCAAAAAGAGATTATAGGTTAAAGTTGCAAGAGAATCGAAGACAAACCCCAAAAAGGGATTTTTTCAGTATCAGAAGTAAGATCAGGGACAAGATAGGCCCACTCAAAAGTTCCTCGGGTCAGCTCACTGACAGTGAAAGAAATGTGTAAAATTTTTTTAACACAACTTCCTCTCAGTTTTACACAGGAGGATACCAGCGATTTTCCAGTAATGATAAATTATTAGAACAGACATGAAAAACTGTGCACATTAGGGCAAAAGTGCATGGTCCTTAGGCAAATAAAAAATTTAAAACCAAACAAACCCCCGGGCCCCGATAACGTATGCAAGGTTTCTAAAGGAATGTAAAGAGGAGCTTAGCAAACCTTTGGCTAATTTTTTCAACATATCACTAAAACTGGCGGGGTCCCAATAATGGAAAATGGCAAATGTGTTCCCTTATTTTTAAAAACAGGTACAGGCCCTTGCTTCAAACTATAACCAATAAGCCAAACCCCATAGGGGGAAAAAATTTATGGAATAAATAATTGCCGGGGCATTCGTACCACCTTAAAAAGCTAAATTAATAAACGAATCTCAGAGGGTTTTTTCAAGGGGCGTTCCTCCTTACAATTTATTAACTTTTTTCACAAGGTTTTTGAGGGGGTAATCATGGTAATGAAATAATTGTGTATGGACTTCAAAAGGTTTTTGAGGGGTCCCACATCAAGACTTTTTGGGGAAAATTAAAGCACAGGGAATAGGGGGAGAAATTTTTTCCTGGAAGGGCATGGTTACAAATAGGCAGCAGAGATTTTTGCATAAAGGGGGAGAAATCAAGTGGGGAAGCGCCCCACACGTGTTCCCACAGGGTCAGTTTTTGGGCCCCCTCTTTCAAAATCTCATAAACGACATAGAGAGGGAAAAAGGGGGCACACGGCAAGTTTTCCGAGACACCAAAATAGGCCGTCGAATTCTTTCTGACGAGGACTTTCGAGCATCCAGAAGATTTGAATAGACTGATGCAGTGGTCGAGAAGTGGCAGATGCATTTTTAATAAGACAAATGCAAATTCAAAAATTTTGGGACGGGACAATAACCATGCCACAAAAACAAATAAGTAGATCTTAATTTAGGGTTTGCGAAAAAGATTTGGGAGTTCGGTTTAGCAGTAATCTAAAACCCAAAACAACAGTCAAAAGTTTTCACAAAAAGCTAATAAACCCTTTGGGCTCAAAACAAGAACATAAATAATAGATTCCCGGGTTGTTCTTAATTAACACCCCCTTTTTTACCCCTCATTTAGATTATGTTTCACAGTTTTGGTCACCGTAAAACAGAATGGATATAAATTCTCTAAAATGTACAAAGGGGGATGACAAATTTTGATCCCATGATCAAAACCCTTTCCCCATGGGGAAAAACAAAGGGGCCCTAAACGACTCTCAGAAAGACGAGAATAGGGGGGATATGATGGGGTGTATAAAGGGAAGACGGGAAAAAAAAAGGGGGTTTAAATTGGCTAAAAATTCTAGCCTAGACAGGACTCGCAGCAATGGTTTTAAGTTGGAAAAACAGATTCAGAAGGATATAGGAAAGTACTGGTTTGGTAATAAGTTTGGAGAGTGGAACAAACTCCCAAGTACCGTTATAGGGGCCCAGAACTTGGTAGCTTTAAAAATAGGTTGGATAAATACAGAGTAATGTGGGGGGTGTGATTAGACCTATACTTGGCTACCAGGTGGGTTTCCCGGGTTTCCCTCCTTTAAGTCAATGTGCCCCTACCTACTAGGTTGGTGCATTGGTTTAACCCGGGTTGGGAGACTTGGCCCGGCCTCGCAGGGCCATGGGCCTTCGCATTTTTTCCTTCGTTCTTAAAGTTCTTATGTTCTTATTAGCTGGTTCTGGGAGGTCGGTTCCCATTTTTTCGACCATCGGAAGGTTTTCACCAACTGAGGGAAATTTGGAGGGCTTTGTGCAGGGGTTTTTAATGGGCTAGCCTAAGCATAAATTACCCAATAAAAAATATTTCTTTTAGTAACACGATCCTAATGCTTGGAATTTAAATTCTTCCGCATATTTAAAATTTTTTGGGATACGAGGGCACCTAGGATGATCCTCTTGCCCGGAGTTTTTCCCCCCCCAAGCTTCCAGTCAGAACAGTGCAATAGTGGCCCCGCATAATCAACCAATTTACAATATAAGCAAGATACATCATTTTCACAATTTTAACATTACACCCTACCTGGATGAAAACCGCCACAACTCTAATGCTCTCACCTTTTTTGTATTGGGACAAAGTCTCGTTACAAAAGGTCCAAAGTGGAACCTCAAAGCCTAGAACCTGTATCTGCTTACATATTCTAGAAGAGACCAAACATCAATGGGTCTGACGAAAATTGCCCTTTTCCGAGGGGGACGTCTGTTTGGGTATCTTTTTTTTATCCCCGAGTTATTAACCCAGTCAACACGAGGCTTACATGTTAAAATGTTTTGGGTGTTGGAGAATCCGGTGGTGGGGAATCATTTTGTCACAGCAAAACTAACCATATAATGATGGGGCTGGGTAGGCAGGGATTAAGTAAGGGATTTTTCAAAATGTTGAAAAGGGGTGGGACAAGCACACCTCCCCTTTGGGGGGCCTAAATTCAAAAACTTTTAGTTTTTCACTTCTATGTCCCTGGGAACAACACAACGACTTTTTTGTTGGACAGGTAACCTTTAATCCAGCGGAGAAGCCATCCTCCAAAATCCATTCTGGCAAGTTCACTAATATTACATGCGGTTGGCTACATCAAAACGGATTTAAGGTCAAAGGGAACTAGTGTTACTTTCATGTGCAAGTGAAAAGGGAATGCAATGATGCACACTCCTTCCAGCATAAACCATGCAACCGGGGTGACAAAATTGCTTAAATTTTGTGCTAAGACATTTAAAAATCATCCTTTGAATGTTTTACACAAGCACTATAAGGGAATTGGGCGAAAGAATTTTGTGATTGGGGGGGTTTGGAAGGGAATAAAAGGGCTATTTGGCCATGATTTGGGGGCTCCCAGTAAAAACCATGTTTTATAATTCCCAAAAAAGGATTACCCGGGGACTCGACACGCAACTGAGTATGTTGTAAGTAATACCATCCTCACCGGGGACGTGGAGTTGCCCTTGGTTAGGCTGCATCAAGTTCATAATTATTGAAAGAATGTTTCGCATCTGCCTTGCGAGATAAAACAAACAAGTCTCTCCCTTTCACATATTTGTCCATTAATTCGCCGTGTGGGACGGGAAACTGCATAGCTAAGTAAGCCCAAGCCTGACTAACTCTTCCCCTTTCAAGGATGAGGGTGCCGATCTGCCCGTTTTTGTTTCCCTTAATTCAATTTATGTCCCTCCATGCCCGGCTAAGTGGGTGTGAGCATTGGACCATTGACAAATTGTTCCCCCTGTTTGCCGCAGCTCTGTCATACGCTCCTGGCAGCAGCAAGGGCATTTGGAAGACCTCAGCATTTCAGGGGGACGAGTTTCTATAGCAGCCTATCTGGAGCAGTACTTTTAATGTTCGAAGTTTAGAATCATTGAATATAGTTTTATAAGATTATGATTAGTATGGAAGTCATTTGGATTTAGAGTAGTAGGAGGTTTCTGAGGCGGCTCTATGAAGTTCTGAATACTGCTACTAGGTCATTGTTTTAAAAGTCCGAAGAGGAACACTCATAGGAATTATTACCAGTCAGTCACATGTGCACAAAGTTCATCATGTTGATCAGGGGAAAACATTAGACGTTTCCGTTTAAATTCCCACCTGGGAGGAATAGTATTACAATATCTAGGAGAGGTTAGCCTTGGTAAATGATCAGACGCTATATCTGATTACAATGGAAGACTCACAGCTGGCAGATAGTATGTGAAGCCCAGACACAGATCAAGGGACACCCTCCATAGTATGTGTGGGGGTTCAAGTGTTCACCTACATTTGCACATTTTCATGGACTGTTTTAAGAGTGACAACAGTTGATTGCCATTACGATTACCAAACTGAGAGTTTCCAATGCTTTTGTGTCTTGCATTATAATCACTAATAATGAGAGTAGGTTCAGACTGAGCACAAGTTGCGGAGTCTCAAGTAATTAAACTTAACATGCAGAGCGTACAAAGGTTAATATGTTGAGAGCAGAGTTCCCAATATAAATCCTAACACCGTGATACTGTAGCCCCTCCGTTTTCTTATGTGCAAGAAGTTGATGGGGAAGTGATTTTTTAATATATAGAACACAAGAATTTTTTTTTATATTTTTATTGAAAAACGCAATACATAGTTATACATGTAGACAATGTAAGCAATGAACAGTATTCCCATTATATATAACAATAAGGAAAACTCCACATCCCTACCGTAGCACTTTATACTTATACATAAGATAAACTAAAGACAGCCCACAGCTTCATATACAGGTGGGTTTATTACATCCAAAATTGCAGCCATAAACACAATATGCAATATAACCCAAAGAATGTCACAGGTATTGACATTTTACATAAAACTGTATGTACGAAGACATTCTCAATTATCCAAAATTTCTTTACACACTTACTATTGTGTATATTAATCTTCTTATCAAATACATATCCATAAACTCCTCATAATACGAAACAAAATAAAGGGTAGGAAAATAACAATCTCCACTACCCTCACCACAGAAAAACTAAAACCACAGTATAATATAACAAATGATCGTCCCACCTCACTTCCATACACTTCATATCTACAAGCGAAACTAACACAATTCAAGTATATTTAGTAATATTTTCAAAATATAATTTCAGTTTTGAGTAACAAACTTCTTCTACCATATTAATGAATTATACATGTCATTACCTATAAACATTAACTTAAACCTGAGGACTATATTTTTTTCTACAGACGCACGCATTTTTGCCTCACCATCCTAACACTACTTAAAACATTGTAATCAACTCGTCCTTATTACCCACACTCGTCAATAATATTCATTGAACTTCACCGTATACTAATATACAAACCATACTGAGTACATGAAATTCTCTTTACATACTGTATATACACTTGATGTATGATAAAAAATCACACACATTGCATTTCTATTCACATTAGCAGTCTACTTTTGGTAAACAGGACATATTTATCACGCCCGCATGTCCTTTGCTTTAATACAACCACAGTCCTGATAATATCATTACAACTATTCCAAATTTAACTTATCATAACATACATCTGTATACATTTGTGTATGACCGTATTACTTTTACATGCACACAAATATTGGCTCATTTCATGTCTCATAAAAAATCTTAACAACTTTTCCCTACAAACAAACAAACTTACTTAAAACACTCTCCCACAACTTCGCTGCCATTTCTCACCATACATGGAACTCATCATACGTTCCCAAATTCTGTGACGAGCCCGGTGCAACCTGAAAATCAAAACAGTCCCCCCCCCTTTTTTGTTTTTTTTTTTTTTTTTTTTCCTCACTCCGCCAACAAAATTTATGACATTCATACTTCGATATCCTTCAGGAAATCCCTTCCCCAATCTACTTACATAATATCCCCCATTACGACTGAGTGTTAGTACATTGTTGCAGCCAATACCTTCTTTCGCACCATTCAATCCCCATTACCCTCATGGCCCATGATACGAAACAAAATCAGTTATGATGTACACCAAAGCACGCTGCACATACTCTTCCCACACCTCCCACATCTAAACTCAAATGACCTTAACACCGATATCCCTCCCCCACCCACCCTCCTCAAAATCCCACCATCACTCCCGTATACACTCCAAAGTTTTTAAAAATATATCTCATGAAAATAGCTGTCTCCCTATCCCCACCACACTACATCGTCCTCCTACATCAACCTCTCCGAAGCACCCACACCAGACGGCAATATTCCATGAAGGAACGAAACATTACTCTCTCACTCTTGGTTGATGCGCACCAAACCGCAAACCTTACCAAATGTTCTCCCCATGCATACAATGGGTTATGCCCTCAACATTTGCAATCACCCTCACCCCTTCAGCACGCTCCAGAACACCTACCCGTATCCTAGACGGATTCTCTAACATACAATAAAGTGCAGCCACAGTCCTCACACTCTCTCATCTCTGAATCTCTACCCACCACCTTCGTGCCTCGCTCATATAATGCTTGCACACATTCCCCACACGACCTTCCCATCGGAGAAAACCCCCTCTTCCAATTAGTACACTTAACCTTAATTTTTATCTATAAACCTATCCACCTTTGTCGACCGGTAGAATATCAACACTTTACCCAACCAATCACACCCAGAACCCCATATATTTCGAAAAACCCTTTTTTAGCATTCTAGTTCTGTCGGTCCTGCCAACGGATATACTGCTGCCACATGCCAGACCATACTATCTACATACATTCACCACTATTACACGTTGATGATATCGTCAAATGCAAGGTCTCAAAATTTAACCTACCCACCATCTATCTCTGCCTCTCAGTATTAAGCAATCCGTTGCCCTACCCGGCATTTCCCCATATAAAATTATCCCTCACAACTTTAGTCTATTCCACCACACACAACGCACAGCTGTTTCCCAGCGCGCCCTCCCTACCCAATTCCCTAAGTCCAACGTTTCGATTTCTCCACATTCACTTTTAAAACTCTGTAACACCTCAAAACACAATTAATCCTCCACATCATGTAAACTTTCCCTCCCTGCCTCATTAGACTTGTTGTATCATCCACATACCCTATTATTCCATCCACCATTCTCCACACACGTGCAACCCCTAAACATCGCCCCACTGCTATAAAAAGGGTCTGTATACAAGCAAAACAACAGTTGAGTCAGAGGACAACCCGCCTTTATGCTCTACCATTGTAAACCCACTCACCCCAATTTCCCATTCCCTGACAACGTACACCTACCCTATTTTACTAAGTCTCAATCCAACAGATACCATCTCTTCCCCAAAACCCTGCTCCGTAAGTTATGCCACAGTGCCTTTCGTTCTACGCAATCATCGAAGCCTGCCCAATCTATGTTAATGACACCTCCCCCACTTTCATTCTTCCCCTCCATTACTTTCCACCAAAATTTTTTTATTCCATGTCCTTATACATCGTCCTTCCGGCACCCCCCATACTGACCTCTCGGCACAAACTTATCTATACGCACTTCGAGCCTGTTTCCCAAGATTTTGCGAATATCTTATATCTGCACATAACAACGTCAACGCCCTGTAGGTCTGCATGTTAGTAGGCTTTCCCCTTATGGGATCAAAAATCACAACTGTTCTCTTATGCGGGTACGCTGCAAACTCTCATCCTCCCCTCACTTTTCTTCACATGCATCAGTTCACTAAAAAAAATCTTCAAACACACTCCAATGCTTCAATAGAATTCTCAAGTGTAACCCATCTATACCTGGCGCTTTACCTCTCGCCATATTCTCCAAAGCTCTCCATACTCCCCTCTTCAATATCCCTCCCATTGCCATACGATCACTTCACTCAGACAACACAAGATACTTTCTCTCCCCAATCTTCTCTAAATCCTCCCGTTATCTCTACCACTCGCAAATATGTTCAAACCAACTATCCATAAAACCACTCATACCTCAGTAGTTCTCAAATCCTGACCCCTTCGGTATACCCACCTAAGTTCTCGTGTACTACCAGCTTATCATTTCCATTGCCAACCTGCGTCTACGCTGTCCCGTAACAAAGGCTGAGGCCTGTCACCCAAATCGCCTCGCTAACCCACCTTGCACCTCGCTCATCAAATCTCTCATTGTGCATATCCTTATCTGCCACTTTAATGCTTCAATTTCGCCATTGGATAACACCTGTACAGCACCCTTGATAACAACCTGCAACCGCCCATCTAAATTACTGTTGTAAGCCATATGTCATCTCATGCCTCATTTCTTTCCCTTGCACATTATATTGCCTGTCCTCGTTTCGCCAACCCATCCCACTCCCAATAATTCGCTTGCACTATTACCCCCACCCATAAAGTCCTCCACAAATTTCAAATCCCCTACCTCCACCCCGCACCCAGTAGTCGTACATTCAGCTTCAGTACCCAATAACTCTTAGGCAAACCGTCCCAATTAAAATCAGCTTAAAACCGCCCATGATCTGATTAAACGACTATTCACGTCTGCACCCGCGTCAACCTCACACCTTGTCACATACAACCTATCTTAATCGTGCCAGCATATCCCTTTCTATGAATGTGTGCTCTTTCTCACAATCCCCTCCTTTCTACTATATACATCAATCCCACACCTCTCAATAGATCCCCTTAATCCTGCCAAAAAACACCTGCCCCTCTCGGTTCCACATCCTTCCTGACGCACTCACTGTTCAGTCGCCACAAATCTATTGTCACTGTCGGTATGAATGACGCAAATAATATACCAATACGTTATTCACTAATCATCTTTACCCTTACATTCATTCTCAGCCGGCACATACACACAAACGACTGCCATCGCTCACCTCTCCACCACCCATCTATTCTTAACACACGACCCCCCCCCTTCACTCCTAAGAACAACAATCGGCGCTTTCGTCCTCTCGGATCAGGATCCCCACCCCTCCCTTCATTCGCTCCGTATACATCACAAACACTATGTACCCATCCACCTCCAATTCCTTTCCAGCTTGAAATATGTTCCTGCACAAATACAAGTCTATAGCTTAAACGTCTTAAAAATCCTTTACCCACAGGACGCTTCTCACTCGCTCACAATCCATTAATATTAACTGTCATGCACCGGAAACTACTTATGTGATTTCACCCTCTGCCCCTTTTCACTCGTATTCACTGACACGCTTTCAGTGTGTCTGCTTCGTCCACTTTTCTCTCATGCCACTGGTGGCTGCCCTGATCAAACACCTTACAGGCGATACCTTTAGTGCTCCCACGCACCACATCAACCCACGGCTTTTTCCCCGGGGGTCTCTGTGCCGGGTGGTACATAAAACATGTTCGAGTCGGAATATGTCGCTGCCCTCTTTCGGTGACCAACTTCTGCATCCCATTTTAACTCACTGGATGCCTCCCTGTGATCTCAGCAGTCAACTCAATCACTTCACCACTCCTGGCGAGTCATCTGCCATGTTCGCCCAATCTTCAGTTCCTCATCTTCAATTGAACAGTGCTCCTCACCATACTCACGTGATTCTCAGTACCCTGCTTCTCAATGGATTTTCCTGCACGTTCACCATTATGCCTCCCTTCTACCCGCTCGTCACCAATCTGCACAGTCTTTCCGTTCTACAAGGCAGATGCCTCACTTCCCACCATAACTGTGACAGTGATGGGCTGGTACCCACCAATGCAGCTCACGCTCCATTCCTCACTCCAGGAAGTGCCACTTCTATGTACAGGTCCTATCAGCATGGACCCACCTTGGTTCTGGATCTTTTCACCATCTCACTACCTAGGTCCTTTCTTCGCTGCCATCTCCACACTGGGCGCCTTAATGTCATATGCACCACATAACCTAACGTCTTCTGCTGCCCAGCGTAGTACACCCATTTACCTGTGTTCCTAATGGTCCAGTATGACGTAAGGACGGGAGGCATTGCCTCAACCCATCTTGATCGTGAAACGTACATCGGCAAGCCGGGAATAGCACAATCCGTCCATTTACAGCCATAGCCAGGTGTACAGGTCCATACTGTTCAAAATACATACCGCAGATCATTTCTCGTCCGCCTCAAAATGCACATTTCGGTGTTCACCTTGTGTTTTTGCTTAGACACGTCGATTAGGCGAACACGTATCGCTGAATTAACATCCACGCTCCTGTCCTGGTACTTGTCAACCAGCCGTGTCATACCACTCTCAGCTGAACTCAGCTTGACGAAAAAATACGATAGGCACCCATTTAGTGCCACACCATACAGTTCTTGATCCGCACACATAGGTGTCCGGTAATTGGGTTAAAGCACTTGTGCAGGGACTGAGGCGTTATTGCACCACGCAATAATTCATTGGCACCACCATGTGCATTCGCCTTCTCACAGACTGCGCCATGTTGTGAAAAATATAAGTCTCACTCCACTGGGGCAGCAGGAGGCAGTAAGTCACACGTCCGTCCTCTGCGCCGGGGTCAGCGGCGAATCAACCAAGAATTAGTAGATTTGAGGTTATATGCAACAAACGACTGGCAATTTAGGGTGGTTGGAATTTTCAGGGATCTGCATCTTGTAGACCACAAATTCATGGATTCTGTGGTAACTTTATGAGCAGGGTCAAAATTTTTGCTAAGTGACGCAATATTCCATTAAGAGGATAGTTTATACGAGTTTGGTTCCATTATTAAAAGTCCAGGGATTAGTATTCAATTTCTCAGCAAAATGAAAAAAACTTAATAAATTAACAAACTGGACATAATCAATATCAATATCATCAGTTATTATCCTTTTCATGAGTCTCCTAAGGCACTTCCATTTGTGAGGACCTCTGGGAGGAGTCTTTGTACACAGAGGTCACTGCGTTCTTTGTCTGTGAATGTTGGAAGGTGACACTATCCCTCGCTCTCCAACTCTCCGCTTTTATTACACTCATCACTATCAATCACATGTTTCACTTTCCCTCATCATTATGACAGTGTTTACATACACCATGATCAACAACGGGTCATCTCCACATCAGGAATATACCAATACATTACACTCATCAGGTTGACTATCATGATGGTCTTCACTGCCCTTATCATCTTCCAGTGACTGTAAACACACTATCAGATTCTTGTTTTTGTAATTATTAACACATGCAATCGTCAGTTTGTTATCATCACCACACTCAATTTATAATGGCTGACAATCTGTGGGTTGATGTACTCATTTGCAAAACCTATGTTAGTTTTTCCTCGTGGTGCTCAAAGTTGTTGTTCGAATCAACATTGTTGCTTCTCAGTAATGTTATGCGCAGCTGCAAGTTGTGTACCACCCACAAGTCTAGCGTCATTGCTGGAAGTATGAAAGTCCTGATCTGCTGAGCAGGTGGCTGACTGACAGCTGACTCAGCAGACAGATGGTGTCAACACCAGCAGCATTACTAGTGTTGATTAGCAGACGTGATGTGCTCTATATTAAAGATTAGGCGGTATTTCGTGGCTCTGTTGAATGTAACTCCAGAGTTGTGACTCGCTCTACCATATTGTCTGAGTTCAGGCATGGGTCAGTATTCAGACATGAAGTATCTGGTAAGGCTATTGCCTCATCATGGGGGGGGATGGGTTGAGGCGGGGAGCTCTGCGGCTGGCGATGTGGGCAGCAGCTTTCGCTCTGCAGTCAGCTTGAGCAGCTGTGACTCCTGGGTCTTCAATGATAACATTTCTAATGCAACTGTTCTGGTAGTGTTTCTTTATCATATCATAGGATGGTGAGAGGATGGGCCTTGGCACACACTGCACACAGTGTGACTTACTAAAGCATTTAAAAGCAAACGTGACCCAGCGTGACACTTGTAGCTCTCGGTGAGGTGGTTGGTCAAAGCTATTTTGTATATCTGTTAAGTGCTGCACGGAGAGTAGATATATGATGGTGAGTCCCTTGGCCAATCACCTCAGCCAATATAGGATCATTGGGAAGTGACGAGGGTTTGCAAATTTGATCTGACAACAGGAATTTAGGATCTCATGTCACTTATGACATTGTGGATAACAATAGTACTTTAGGTGATCTTGGTGGGGCCAGCTTGGTGTTGGATGTTGCATATTTTTGAGTAAGTAGTTTTTTCTATGAATGTTGGGTTCGTTGAGTAACAAAAACGTATGATCCTCGTATGACGAAAGCGTATCCGAGGTTTTTTTCTGGGTTGTCTAATGAAGCTTCGTATAAAAACCATCTAAACTTGATGGTCTAACTCAGTGTTAGCAGGGAAATCAAGGACTATCCGTTCTGGCAAATGGTTGTTGTTGCTCTCGTTTGTTTCTGCCAGGCAATCTCCTTTGAAATCCTCTTTCTTTTTTCAAAGCTCCCTTCTTTCTAAAACGTAGAATTCGACTTGACCATCATTTACTTCGTTCACATCAATAGGGTCACTTTTAGTTCAGTGGCTTGAGATGGAAGAGTTAGTCTGTTATTTTGGGTCAGCGAAACGCCTTTATTCATAAGAGAGAAGGGACAAGGAATGAATATTCACCTCGCTAGACACAGGGCATTATGGGTGATTGTAGTGGCCTGCGGGTCACAGTGGATTTTCAGGGTCATTCACTGGGCCCACAGTCGTCTCGAGAGTTACCAACACTGTACTACTTGTTAATTATTCCCAAACCCGCAGCACTTACACATCTTAGACACACGTCTTGGAATGGACAGACAAATTTCACTCCATAAGAACTAGTTTCACATCACCGAGGTTCGGCGGAACACTGTAGAACGTTCACAAAGGCATTCTGTAACTTGGCTTAACTGGCTGGCTTGGAGCGCTGTGTAGCCTGGATTCAGCTATACTTCGCCCTTATCCCATATGTAGATAATGGCGACGAGTTTAAGGGATACCGGTTGAATAGGAAAGTCGAGGAAGGGACATTCACCTCACTAGACACACGCAGTATGGGTGTAAGTGGCATGCGGGTTCTTATAGTGCCATTTCAAGGTCACCCAGCAGGCCCAGACATTCCTCACTCATTTTAAGCCTACGTAAGTACTGATGGTAGACAATTGCCTAAGTCAGGAAATCCCACTCGTGCAAATAGTTACACACAAATCTGCTGTACTTAACACATACTAGCACAAACTTACTTTGTTTATAGTGAACTCTGGCATGTCCACTTAAAAGTTAGTACTGCAATGTGCGTTAAATTGTCTTAACTAAGCCACTGCAGGAAACCTGGTATGCAAGCGACACTGTAGACGTATACGTAGACATGCTGGGCCTTTCAAATGCTGCTTTCAAGCCTGCTTGCAATGTGCTTGCTAAGCCTGTGTCAACCAATGGAATATTTCTTGTAGCAGGCAGGATAGGCACACAGGAGACATTTTTTTGTCGTATGATGTGGTGGAAGTGCGGCACAGAGGACTGTCACGGGCACTCTGCATGTATGTGGTCTGGGCAAAAACGCCTCTAGCATAAGTAAATAGGAGGCGATTGCATGAGTTCCAATCGGAGGAAGGAGGGGAGAGTGCGCGAGGTGGAGTGAGTGTAGCCCAACTACAGCCACTTCCAAATCAACATATTTGTTTTATTAAACAATATATAATCACTGGTTATAAATGACCATCATTTTTAAAGTGGTGGACCGGTAAGCCAGCGGAAGGCCTCGGTCAGATGACCAAAAGCTCCAAAGGCGGGTCATCATCTGACTAAGACCCGCGTCAGGAAACATTTGTCCTGTTTCCTGACGAACCTAACCTAACCTAACCTAACATATTTTTGTTTCACTAGGTATATCACTAGTCACAGTTCACACATAAGAGTTCCAGCAGCAATTCAGCTGTGCTCCAACGATATTTGTTGCATGATGAGTTATCAGTCGGGTGAGATAAGCAGTTCTGATATAGAAGGCCTAGGACTTCACTCAACACACACGTCCTCTCCCCTCAACCACTCAGGCCTAACTCGACTAGGAGTGTACAAGATGTCTTCTCAACGTAAACAAACTTTTACTTACAATATCCTTATAGTCGTCTACCCACAAACACATCAATATTAAAATTATCCAACTAATATACAAACACAACTAAAGAATTTGCATAATGTTATAAACCAACATTGTATATTTATATTATGACCATAAAATACCCGTGTAATTAGTGTTTGTTTAATACATATAATAACTTCAAGATGTCTAAGACAAACTCAGAAGCTGTAATAGCTGTTACGCTCTTTGTGCTTTTTATATATATTATCTACGTTAATTATCCTAATTTATATATTACATTCAATAAATAGTTTTGTATTAAAGCTTATTAAAAATACAAGTATAATTTTTCAGTAGAAAAGCGACGTAATGAGAAGCACATGTAAATTAAAATATAAATACGCTGCTATAATGTCGTGGTGTAAAAATTTTACTATTATCGTTTATATTTGTTAAATATTTTGTTTAAAGTAGGTAGAGGGAGAAAATATTAATTATAAGTATGTAGAAGAGTGGAGAGTAGAGTTGAGGAAGGTAGAGTAGATGTTGTTGTGACCTGCCATAGTGAGTTTTACTTCACTTATTGTAGTTGCACGAGTTCGAGTCACAGCTCCTGGGCAACTTTGGTCGCATAGCTAGGTCCTCTTCCTGCTCCATTAGTTTATCACATTCTTGTTTAGGTTGCCCGTGGCCTGGTGGATAAAGCTCTCTGGCCTGGGGGATAAAGCTCTTGGCTGGTGGATAAAGCTCTCTGGGCCTGGGGATGATTAGCTCTCTGGCCTGGTGGATAAAGCTCTCTGCTGGTGATAAGCTCTCTGGACTGGTGATAAAGCTCTCTGGCCTGGTGGATAAAGGCTCTCGGCCGGTGGATAAGCTCTCTGGCCTGGTGGATTTAAAAGCTCTCTTGGCCTGGTGAATAAAGCTCTCTGGTCCGGTGGATAAAATACGTCTCGGCCTGGTGGATAAAGCTCTCTGACCTGGTGGATAAAAGCTCTTTGGCCTGGTAGATAAAGCTCTCTGCCTGATGATAAAGCTCTCTGGCCTAGGTGGATAAAGCTTCTGGCCTGGGTGGGAAAAGCCTCTCTGGCCTGAGTGGATAATGCTCTCTGGCCTGGTGGATTAGCTCTCTGGCCTGGTGAATAAAACTCTCTGGCCCGGTGGTTAAAGCTCTTGGGCCTGGGGATAAAGCTCTCTGACCTGGTGGATAAAGCTCCTGGCCTGGTGGATAAAGCTTTGGCCTGGTGGATATATAAAGCACTCTGGCCCTGGTGGATAAAGCTCTTCTGGCTGGATGGATAAAGTCTCTGGCCAGTGGATAAGGTCTTGCCGGATGGATAAAGCTCTCTGGTCTGGTGGATAAAGCTATCTGGACTGGTGGATAATTCTCTCTGTCCTGGTTGGATAAAAGCTCTCTGGCCTGGTGGATAAAGCTCTCGCTTCATGGAGAGGTCCAGGTTCGTGTCCTGACAAAAGGTTAGAAACATGTTTTCTTACACCGGTTGTTTTCTCTCAATCAGAAAAAAAGGGTTTCTGGGTTGTGATTTCAACTGGTGTGGGTTTGCATCCGGACGCAAAACTGACTTAATCTGAAGAAATGCCTCCATTAACAACCATGGATGTTTGTGTGACCAATACACTGCACTACATAACCCTACACTTAACATACACTACACAACTCTACATCAACAATGCACTACAAAAACACGTGCACTACAAAACACTGCACTACACAACACTAAACACTGCACCTACATTATCACTATATAACACTTTACATTGTCACTTTCTATATAATCACTCTAACTCTCACTATATAATAACAAACATTATAACTGTCACTATGAGGTACCGATACAAACAGTCTTGTGGGGTTATAATATATGTTTAGTTGCTATATTTGACTGTACCCCCGCTGGCCCAGTGGTTAGCATATCTCTAAGACTCAAGCGACGCGGGTTCGATCCTCGCTAGTTACCAGCTTTCTTTGCAGTGGTAAGTTTAGGGAAGAGGATGGACGTCCATATGTGGGCATTATCACCCTCTCCTGGAGGCCACCAGTCATTGGATGCAAGTTGATATCACAACCATTGTTAGTAAAAAACACTACTCGACTATTCGGTAATGTGTGTAATGTCTGCTTCGGGATGAGCTGTTCTCTGCTCCTGTTCAGAGAGGCCCATGGTCGTATTGTAGCAATAAGTAGGAACTCACTGTGTTGCAGTGTATGCCTGTCTGGTGGCACCTTATGTTCTATGATGGAGACCACTTCTCAGATCGCCCTCGATGTTGATGAAAGAATTACTGCAAAATGAACGTTGTTTCACAAGGCTTCGGGTATCCGCGTGTTACAACAGCACAGTGGGAACCTGCCTTACCAGGCTCTGCCTTCATGGATATAGTTGTCAGTCCGGGCTCACCGACTTCCATGGATATCATCAGCTTGGTTCGCACTAGAATGGAGTATTTCTCTGATGTTAAGGCAGTCAAAATGGTCAGGTCAATTGCTGACTGAATCAAGATTGATATAGATATTCCTGCCACATTTCCAAGATAGTGTATGTTGAGGGAAAGTGATTAAAAGTTCATCTGATTGAATAAGGAAGACTGATTCATCTGTGAACTTTCACTGGGACAGCGTGTCACCCTCAGCCCCCACCAGTAAATGATGAAGGTCTGAATTATCAGGTAAAAGAGAACGTCATGACGTTCGGTAAGTAAGTTTATTCAGGTATACACAATACAGTTACATAGAAATTATCATTACATAGCAGCATATGTGTAGAGAACTAGGTTAAACCCAAGAAAGTCAGACAGAGTGGGACTTATTCCATTGGGGTCCTTTCAATCAGGAATGAGTGCTGATTACATATAGCGATAACACTTGAGGTAACACACGGATAACGCAGCTGTATTGTGCACCGTTTTGGTGTACTGTAATACAATTAACAATTACTTCTGAATTATTACTTAATTTTCTTGGTTAGATCAGTCGGGTAGAGCGTCAGGACTGTAATGTGGGTTGGCAGTTCGATCCCGCCTGAACCTTCTGTTTATTAATGAACAGTTGTTAATTAACCTAATTTTATATAATATACATAACTTAAGTATGAGAGTGAGAAGTCAGGATGACTTGGTCAGCATTGTTTTGTGTGTAAGATCATCCTGGATCCCTGGAGATCAGAGTAAGTGAACTAATGAAATTTCTCCATAACAATTCAGTAGCTAGATCATCATCTTGCAACACGAGTTGCTTAAAAACTGAACAAAATATTTAAGGCACAATCCCCAGCAGCCACCATGGCATTAAAAACCTTGGTGAATGAATGGAGCGTGAATGTTGACACGATTCACTCTTTAATTGTATTTAAGGTACCTTTTACATTTCACTTCCTCTGACATCTCCTACACCAATTAGTTATTTTAGTGTGTAAGCCAGGTATCTGGTATAATATTTATCTTATAAACCGTTGGTAGGAGAGGTGCAGCAGTTATAGGTGGTGTCACATTTGTTCAATGTGGAAGTAGGTCATGCCCAAGAATTAGGCAAGCGAAGAATTCACAAGTATTAATATCCCAAGAAGTTGCAGTGTCTCACAGGTTTGTAGATGAATGGTTCAGAGAACCGACATGTTGATAAATTAGACACATCTGCAACTCTTGGGTATCTTTATTGAGGAAACGTTTCGCCACACAGCGGCTTCATCAGTCCATACTATGGAAAATTTTTGATTTTCCGAAGCTGTAGCGCCTAATAGGTGTTTAATGTGTCGATATGAGTCAAAAATGTATTTGACAATAGGATAGAACCAAGAGTTCCCTTTGCGCATGCACAGATGTGCGGGGGTATAGGTCGAGCTGGGGCACGAGGAGGCGGGAGTTTTTTTGAATGTGGTGAGGAGGCTGGGAAAGCCTGGAACCAGGAAATTGGCATTCACGGCGGCCTAAGGATTAATATAGGCCTCACTTCATAATAGGAAGTGTCGTAACTGTTCCTGGTGAAGAGTGAGGGAACGAGATTTACGGGACCACCGTAAAAAGGTGGTAAAATTAGTGAATAATGGTTCGACCGAGTGTGACTGGTGCGCGGCCATGGTGTGTGTCCAGGGGAAATACCCGTGAGTTATTCCTCACTCATCGGCCTCAGATCTTAATGAAGTGACCTCTAATGTGTATAAAATACTCACGTAGGCTGGAAGTACGTATATTGTAATTGAAGTATGTGGAAGGGCGCCACAGCCGAACTTGCCTCTCTCTGCCCCTTGGCTAGACTGACTGAGGAGTGCCCATGGGCGAGGGGGTGCTTGAAATCCTGCTAGGTCAGCAACAATATGAATACAGCCAGTGACTCAGGCAGAGACGGTTGGTAGTGAGTCATCTACTGGTACACTGGTTACTGGTAACTGGTTACTACTACTGAGAGCTCGGCGATGCTAACGTATGTCGTCCCGACATACAACTAATACAAACTAGAGATGGCAGGTATACGGCTTGGGCTGATTCTATACAATGTCAAGTACACATCAATTAAAACATTATAACATACATAAGTAGAACATTGGAATGAAGCTTCGTAACTGAAACTGTAATGCAAAACAAAGGTATAATATGCACACTCATCGAATGAAACTCAACAAATGAATCGAACTCTATCTTTGAGATACAAGTGATAAAAAAAAATTTGATCGATACGGAATTCTAGTATTCATGTGATCTACGGATTCTGAGGATGGAATATATACAAAGAAGTGTTTACAGAAGGCAGATTCGGGTGCACTCAAATCTAGACTGTTAACTATCAGGGAATGCGGAGAGAACATGAACACAAAAAAAACTCTTGAATACTGATAAGTTGATACTGTAATTATTTATCTATACAGGTTGTTTACATTTAACCCCAACTCTGCTAGGGTAAGATTGACATATGCAGAATGGTTATCATCTCTGGGAGGATCGAATTCCGCTGCAATGGCTAACACATGCCTTGACTGAGGACAGTCTGAACGAGTATCTACAAAAGATACAGCTACAATCACTAGTGACTGTGGTTTCTAATTTTAGTCATTACAAAGTCACTAATGGGTGCTGGTGGCTTCACAGTCAGAATGATCTTCCTGGAGCAGGAATCGAATCACCAGAACACAAGGAATTACTAATTCTTGGCTCATTACAAAGTCACTAATGGGTGCTGGTGGCTTCACAGTCAGAATGATCTTCCTGGAGCAGGAATCGAATCACCAGAACACAAGGGATCGGTTCTTTCTTACTGGAGGAATGAACAAACTCGGTGGAGTGGATGACTCCCCCCGGTTGAAAAATTAACGCTATAACACGCAATATGAGCAAGGGAGAATGAATCTACTATCTCAAACTGCAAGCACAGGAGAAAAGAAATGAACACGGTGAACAATGCTGATATTCAATCTGAGTCGCACACAGTGACACGAGGTATCAACTATAAAGAAACTACACTTACAAGCGTTAACATGTGAAAGTTGTGATGAATGGTTTTGAAAACCGACAAGTTGAAGAATTGAGACACTTATGCAACATATGGGAATCTTTATTGAAGAAACGTTTCGCCACACAGTGGCTTCATCAGTCCATACAAAGGAGAATCTTGAAGAACAGGAGGAGAATGAGGTAATCAGTCCCTCAACCTTGAGTCGATGTGGTCAGTCCATCAATCTTGAATAGAATACGGCATACGTGCTGAGAAGGAGCTCATAAACCGTTGGCAGGAGAGGTGCAGAAGTCATAGGTCGTGTAACATTTGTTCAATGTTGAAGTAGGTCGTGCCCAAGAATTAGGCAAGCGAAGAATTCCCAAGTATTAAGACCCCAAGAAGTTGCAGTGTCTGACAGATGTGATGAATGGTTTTGAAAACCGACAAGTTGAAGAATTGAGACACTTATGCAACATATGTTGCATAAGTGTCTCAATTCTTCAACTTGTCGGTTTTCAAAACCATTCATCACATCTGTCAGACACTGCAACTTCTTGGGGTCTTAATACTTGGGAATTCTTCGCTTGCCTAATTCTTGGGCACGACCTACTTCAACATTGAACAAATGTTACACGACCTATGACTTCTGCACCTCTCCTGCCAACGGTTTATGAGCTCCTTCTCAGCACGTATGCCGTATTCTATTCAAGATTGATGGACTGACCACATCGACTCAAGGTTGAGGGACTGATTACCTCATTCTCCTCCTGTTCTTCAAGATTCTCCTTTGTATGGACTGATGAAGCCACTGTGTGGCGAAACGTTTCTTCAATAAAGATTCCCATATGTTGCATAAGTGTCTCAATTCTTCAAAATGTGAAAGTTACTCGAGAAATAACTTCTTACAATGCACTGATTACTGTCAACTAGGATGGGATCACAATCTGAAACACAGGGACAACAACAACACTCAAGTGAGCACACTAGCCACAGAAACGTCTTTCTGCACGGCTTGTGGCATCAGCAAGAGATGGCATAACTCGTTGCAAGTAAAGTTCTTC
>NC_069495.1:18499574-18540695 GCF_026875155.1 Cherax quadricarinatus | reverse complement strand
ACCTATGTGACATGTCAAGATTTTTATTAATGAAAATAAGATACCAAAATTTTACAAGCAAATTTCCTAAATTTGCTTGTAACAGATAAGTGCTATGTATGAAATATAAACCCATATGTTTCCTGTTAACCCCTTTTTGGGGCCCAGTCCTGGCCTTTTGTGTATCATATGCTCCGCGCTACGCCCACAGGATGGAATGGGGTGCAAATAAATAGCCACTTCGGTGGCAAATTTTAAAAAAAAGTGTAGCAGGTCTACTGGGCAGTGAGAGGCAGTGTAGCGGGCCTACTGGGCAGTGAGAGGCGTGTAGGGGTCTATGGGCAGTGAGGGCGTGTAGCGGCACTGGGGTGAGAGGCGTTTAGGGGTTTTCTATGGGCAGTGAGAGGCAGTGTCAGGCCTTGGGCAGTGAGGGGCTTTTGTAGCAGGTCTATGGGCAGTGAGAGGCAGTTTTGCGGCCTACTGGGCAGGAGAGGCAGTGTTTGCAGGTCTATGGGCAGTGGAGGCATGTAGCAGGTCTATGGGCAAGTGAGAGGCGGGGTAGCAGGTTACTGGGCATGAGAGGCAGTTTGTAGCGGGCCCTAGGGCAGTAAAGAGGCAGTGTAGAGGTCTACGGGGCAGTGGAGGAGTGTAGCGGTCTACGGGGCGTGAGAGGCAGTGTAGGGCCCTACGGGCAGTGAGGGGCATTTGGTGGAGGTCTACTGGACGTAAAGAGGCAGTGTGCGGGCCCTACTGGCAGTGAGAGGCAGTGTAGCACGACCATGCTCCAAGAATTAGATGAAAAAAAAGGGAAAAAACAATGGCCTTTACAAATAGGCCCCCAGAGGGAGAGACAATGGGAGGAGGAGCAGAGGTAAGATAAGATTTTCTTCAGATTTTTAATGGAGGGTTAGCACCAGATAACCAAAAAAATTCAGTGATCATCGAGGCGCTAACTTTTTTCCCAGGGGGTCCTCAATCTTGTCCCCGGGAGCGCCCCACACCAGCGACAAACCCCCGGGTGAACATGAAAATAAGCGTAAAGGAAAAACGTCAAATGGGTTTTTACCCCGTGGGAAATTTAACCCCAGTGTTTTGGCTTCAGCAGGCGGGGGGAGGTGTATGTGAAGACGGCAAAAAGAAAAAAGGAGATTGAAAACATCATCAAAGAAATAGGCGAGGAGGACATGACTATGATAGTAAATTTTCAGAGAATAGAGGGATACTTGAAGGGAAGAAATTATCCAGTCAAGCTGATTTTCAGGACAGAAACAGTGCGAAACAGGATCCTGAAAAGAAACCATGACTGAAGGAATCATCAGCATACAAGAAGGTGTTCCTAGACCGAGACAGAACAAAAACAGAATGAAACAGCACTGGGGAGGGACACAGAAGCAAAAGGGTAGGGGGAGAGGAAGGACGAATCGCAGGGGACAACCAGGCAGGGCAGAGCAACAAGCACAAGCCCAAACAGGTAACCACTCCTAGAATCTCACAACCAAATACGCTATCCCAACATAAACCACACTTATAGATCCCACCCCACATTATGCCATAGAATTCCACAGCACACCGCCAGGTCCCCCACCCTCACAGAACCCCCCCGAAACAGTATTGGAGAGGAAACTAAAGGCATGAACCCCAACTTGTGAATAACGGAAAAAAGTGGGGGAATGATGAAAGGTCAAAGAGGATTCACGACATAATAGCTCTACAGAAACCAAGTCATAGGAATGAAAACAGATGCCATTTTTTTTCAACAGGATTCAATCCTGAGGAAAGACAGAGGGAAACAGGGGGGGGAGAGGAGTGGCAGCTCATCAAAAACCAATGAATTTTGATGAGTGGAGGTACAGAGGAGAAGCAAGGATATTTAAAAAGGAAATTAGTTGGAGGTCCCCCAAAGGGGGTAATTGCAGTAATGCATAACCACACAAAAGGAGGCCAAGGCAAGAATATGATGGAGTAATGAGGATAGTTGAAAACTGGGTGAAGTGGCAAGAGGGTCTGCGAGCAGGGGGAAAGCTACTGATTATGGGTGGGGGGGGGCTTAACCCCAAGGAATCAACTAGGAGAACTTGGAGCCAATGGGGGGGCCCCAAGAAACGTGGGGGTTTAAAATGAGCAGGTGGTATGGGAAACCTCATGTACCCAAAACGTAGGGACACTACCAGGAGGGAGGATGAACCGCGAGATGGACTTAGATTCACCCTTGAGTAGTGCATATATTGGGACATCACATAGGAAAGACCCCCCAGGACCTGGAGTTTACCCGGGAGAGTTCCCCGTGACCACGTGGTTCTGAGCTTTGAATAATAGAGTTACAAGTGGAGGAAAAGGCGGGAAAGGGGCGGGTTTAAATTTGAAGTTTAAAACTCAAGAGAGGAACCCCAATGGAAATAAGTCACTCGGGTTTTTTTTGGGTTTTATCCCGGTTTTTTAAAATTGTTGTTATGAAGGGATAATCTAGGGAAAACTGTTTTGTGTTATACCTGAAAAAACTTATTTGAATACAAAAGGGCTGAAAAAAATTTCCCTGAAGGGGGTTTCAGTGGGACGAGAACTGGCAGGGAAGTCGGGTAAACGGGGATGATGGGATATGTGAAAAAATATGTGGGGAAGCTGGGGGGAAAAGGTTTGTCCCCAAGGGTAACAGAAAAAACCAGAAAAGCCAGGAAAGGCCCAGGGTTCACCCAAAGGTGTAAAGGGGCCCAAAAACCAAGTGTGCTAGAAAAGTGGAAGAAGTATAGAAGACAAAGGATCCAGGAGAATAAAGAGAGAAGTAGTAGAGCCAGAAATGAATATGCACGGGTAAGAAGAGAGGCCCAACGACAATATAAAAATGACATAGCAGTAAAAGCCAAATTTTTAACCCGAAGTGCTGTACAGCATATCAGGGGAAAAAAAACCAGTCAAAGCCCAGGTAATCAGGCTGAGGAAGGAAGGAGAGATCACAAGAAACGACTGTGAAGTATGTGAGGAACTCAACAGAGGAAACAGAAGGAACTCCAGAAAGACGGAGAGGTGGGGTACACCATCAAATGTTAGACAAAAATACAAAAAACCGAGGGGAAAAGTGAAGAGGCTGCAAAAAGTGTGCTAGATACCTAAAAGGCGATGGGGCCGGATAACATCTTCCAGGGGCCCTGAGAGAGGGAGCAGAGGCGCTATGTGTACCTCCAAAACAACAATATTCAAACATTTATCAAAAACAGGGCGATAATGAGGAAATGGAAGACAGTTTAAGAAGAGTTAAAGATCAAGTTCATGGAGCGGAAAAGTGACCCCGTAGTGGCCAGTGAAAAATGTGGGGCCAGGAGCTGTGAAGGGCCCCTGCAACCACAAACTAGGCGAGTTTCAACAAAAAACCCCACACAGTAACGTTCAAGGAGATTAAAAATTTACACTGTTTTTCATGATTAAATGTCACTGATTGAAATTTTTGTTCCCTGGAGGAGGGAAGGAGTGGGGGGTGGGAGGGAGGAAGGGAGTTATGGACAAGAAAAGGGGGTTATGACTGAGAAAGGGGGTTATGGACTGAAAAAAAAGGGGGGTTTGGACTGAAAAAAAGGGGGTTTGGACTGAGGGAAAAGGGGGTTATGGACTGAGAAAGGGGGTTATGGGGCTGAAAAAAAAGGTTTTTGGCTGAGAAAGGGAGTTATGGACTGAGAAAAAGGGGGTTGGATGAGAAAGGGAGTTATGGACGAAAAAAGGGGGTTATGGACCGAAAAAAGGGAAATTATGGGGCTGAGAAAGGGGTTTTGGACTGAGAAAGGGAGTTATGGACTAAGAAAGGGATTAGGGACTGAGAAAGGGAGTTATGGGTGGAAAAAAAGGGAAAATTATGGGAGGAAAAAAGGGGTTATGGGGCTTTAGAAAGGGGTTATGGACTTTAGAAAGGGGGGGTTATGGACTGGGAAAAAAAAGGGGGTTATGGGCTGGAAAGGGGAGGGTTTTGGGCTAAGAAAGGGAGTTATGGACTAAGAAAGGGAGTTATGGACTAAGAAAGGGGGGTTATGGACCCAAGAAGAGTTATGGACTAAAAAAGGGGTTATGGATAAGGGAAAAGGGTTATGGACTGAGGAAAGGGAGTTTTGGGGGCTGAGAAAAGGGGGTTTGGGGCTAAGAAAAAGGGGGTTATGGATAAGAAAAGGGGGTTATGGACTAAGAAAGGGAGTTTTGGACTAAAAAAAGGGGGTTATTGGGGTGGGAAAAGGGGGTTATGGACTAAAAAAGGGGGGTTATGGGCTAAGAAAGGGAGTTATGGACTGAGGAAAAGGGGGTTATTTTATGGACTAAAAAAGGGAAATTTTTTGGACTAAGAAAGGGAGTTATGGATGAAAAAGGGAGTTTGGAATGAAAAAAAGGGGGTTAGGACTAAGAAAGGAGTTATGGGCTAAGGAAAGGGAGTTTTGGACTAAGAAAAAAAAGGAGTTTTTGGATGAGAAAGGGAGTTATGGGGGCTAAAAAAGGGGGTTATGGGGCTAAAAAGGGGGTTAAAGGACTAAGGGAAAAGGGGTTATGGATGAGAAAGGGGAGTTATGGGGAGAAAGGGGAAATTTTGGACTGAAAAAAAGGGGGGTTTTTGGACTGGAAGGGGAAAAGTTATGGAATGAGAAAGGGAGTTATGGACTGAGAAAAGGGGGGGGTTTTGGAAATAAGAAAAAGGGGGTTATTTTACTAAGAAAGGGGAGTTATGGACTGAGGGGAAAAGGGGGTTTGGTGAGAAAGGGGTTATGGACTGAGAAAAGGGGGTTATGGATGAAAAAAGGGAGTTATGGACCAAAAAAGGGAGTTTGGGGCTAAAAAAGGGAGTTATGGATGAGAAAAAGGGGGTTATGGACTGAGAAAGGGAAATTTTGGACTGAGGGAAAGGGGGTTATGGATGAGAAAGGGATTTTTTATGGACTGAGAAAGGGGAAATTTTTGGACAAAAAAAGGGAGTTATGGGAAATAAGAAAGGGAAATTTGGATGAGAAAAGGGGGTTATGGACTAAGAAAGGGAGTTATGGACTGAGAAAGGGAGTTATGGACTAAGAAAGGGAGTTATGGACTGAGAAAGGGAGTTATGGACTAAGAAAGGGGGGTTAAAGGATGGAAGGGGAAATTATGGGGGAGGAAAACAAAATATAAGTCAATACCTCTTGTGTTAGCTCCCTGTCTTCATCCTGTCTCTTCTTTCTCTCTTCTCTTCTCCTTTTCTCTTCCTCTCTTCTCTTTTCCTCTTCTCTTCTCCTTTTCTCTTCATCTCTTCTTCCCCTCTCTTCTCTTCCTATCTCCTCTTCCTCCATTCTCTTCCTATATTCCCTTCCTATCTCCTCTTCCTATAATCTCTTCCTATCTCCTCTTCCTATATTCTCTTCCTATCTCCTCTGGGTGATAGTTGACTGTTGTGAGTGGCATCCTGGGCAGGGTGATACGTCAGGTCGTTACCTTACACCTGTTGTCCCTGTTCACCCAGCAGTAAGTAGGTACATAGATGGTAGTCACCTTATACCTGCTGTCCCTGTTCACCCATAAGTAGGTACCTGGATATTAGTCACCTTACACCTGCTGTAACTGTTCACCCAGCAGCAAGTAGGTACCTGGATGGTAGTCACCTTACACCTGCTGTCCCTGTTCACCTATAAGTAGGTACCTGGATGTTAGTCGCCTTACACCTGATGTAACTGTTCACCTACCAATAAGTCTGTACCTGGGTGTTAGTCACCTTACATCTGGTCTCCTATTACCAGCATCACTTTCCCGAGTCAGCAGGTGATGAAGTGAATATGCACCTGTCACCTTCACCTGCTTTCTCTATCAATGCCCCTAATTACTGCTCCGCCTGCCTCCCACCTCTCTCTCTCAAGGTGTATACCTCAGTGTATATACACTGAGAGGTGTATATCTCAGTGTACATACAGTGAGAGATGTACAGGTGATATGCAGCCTTAATTGCGGAGATTACAACTGACAAGTGAAGAAGTATCTGCAGCAACACACACAACAAGAGACCGTACCACGGGTGGGGTTTGAACCCGCGATCAGTCTCAAAACTCCAGACCGGGTTCAAACCATGGTTTGTTTGCAATCGTGTCATTGGGATTTCGTGAGTCAACAGGAGACAGTCTTGAGCTTTTCCAGTGCTCGGGCTTCGGCCCAAAGCTGGTGTGGCTCCAAAAGGATTCTGTAGTTCTTGCTGCCTTTGCACCTCCTGACATCGTCTGCTGCTATGCAGCTGCCACATCCTTCGAGCCCAGTGTGGGTGGGATCTGTGGCAGCCCAGAGTGCCTAGCTTCTCCCTCGGAGTCCAGTGGGGTGGGGAATGGGGCTAGGCCTGGGGACAGCTGGTCCCAGAATATGAGGACGTCCTTGTACCTCCTCCGATGGCAGACATTGGTCTGAGACACTCCCATGACAGGGAGCCAAAGCCAGGTCACCTCTTGAAAAAGGTCCGGGCCGGGGAATTATATCGGCGAATCTACAACAGTCTTAATGACCCTCGTGTAGTAGACTTCAAACTTCATGACTTCTATCCACGTCTACGTCTCCCGTAGATTCTATTTTGTTATTGCCGTATTGTACGACACGTTTTTCCCAGTGTTAGCGGCCCAGAGGGAGTGGAGGTTGGGGAGAGAGCCTTCCGCTTTACGTGGTCATAACTCATTAAAGCACTACACAGAGTGAAACATGACCTGATCAAGCTCTACTTAAGAGTGAAACGTCACAAGCCACAATACCCTGGCTGCAACACTTCACAACTAACACACAAGCCACAATACTCTGGCTGCAACACTTCACAACTAACACACAAGCACAATACCCTGGCTGCAACACTTCACAACTAACACACAAGCACAATACCCTGGCTGCAACACTTCACAACTAACACACAAGTCACAATACTCTGGCTGCAACACGTCACAACTAACACACAAGCACAATACTCTGGCTGCAACACTTCACAACTAACACACAAGCACAATACTCTGGCTGCAACACTTCACAACACACAAGCCACAATACTCTGGCTGCAACACTTCACAACTAACACACAAGCCACAATACTCTGGCTGCAACACTTCACAACTAACACACAAGCACAATACTCTGGCTGCAACACTTCACAACTAACACACAAGCCACAATACCCTGGCTGCAACACTTCACAACTAACACACAAGCACAATACTCTGGCTGCAACACTTCACAACTAACACACAAGCACAATACTCTGGCTGCAACACTTCACAACTAACACACAAGTCACAATACCCTGGCTGCAACACTTCACAACTAACACACAAGTCACAATACCCTGGCTGCAACACTTCACAACTAACACACAAGCCACAATACCCTGGCTGCAACACTTCACAACTAACACACAAGCACAATACTCTGGCTGCAACACTTCACAACTAACACACAAGCCACAATACTCTGGCTGCAACACTTCACAACTAACACACAAGCCACAATACTCTGGCTGCAACACTTCACAACTAACACACAAGCAACAATACTCTGGCTGCAACACTTCACAACTAACACACAAGCCACAATACCCTGGCTGCAACACTTTACAACTAACACACAAGCCACAATACCCTGGCTGCAACACTTCACAACTAACACACAAGTCACAATACTCTGGCTGCAACACTTCACAACTAACACACAAGCCACAATACCCTGGCTGCAACACTTCACAACACACAAGCCACAATACCCTGGCTGCAACACTTCACAACTAACACACAAGCACAATACCCTGGCTGCAACACTTCACAACTAACACACAAGCACAATACTCTGGCTGCAACACTTCAACTAACACACAAGTCACAATTACTCTGGCTGCAACACTTCACAACTAACACACAAGCCACAATACCCCTGGCTGCAACACTTCACAACTAACACACAAGCCACAATTCTCTGGCTGCAACACTTCACAACTAACACACAAGCACAATACTCTGGTTTGCAACACTTCCAACTAACACACAAGCCACAATACCCTGGCTGCAACACTTCACAACTAACACACAAGCACAATACCCTGGCTGCAACACTTCACAACTAACACACAAGCCACAATACTCTGGCTGCAACACTTCACAACTAACACACAAGCACAATACCCTGGCTGCAACACTTCACAACTAACACACAAGCCACAATACCCTGGCTGCAACACTTCACAACTAACACACAAGCCACAATACTCTGGCTGCAACACTTCACAACTAACACACAAGCCACAATACCCTGGCTGCAACACTTCACAACTAACACACAAGCACAATACTCTGGCTGAAAACACTTCACAACTAACACACAAGTCACAATACCCTGGCTGCAACACTTCACAACTAACACACAAGCACAATACCCTGGCTGCAACACTTCACAACTAACACACAAGTCACAATACCTGGCTGCAACACTTCACAACTAACACACAAGCCACAATACCCTGGCTGCAACACTTCACAACTAACACACAAGCACAATACTCTGGCTGCAACACTTCACAACTAACACACAAGCCACAATACCCTGGCTGCAACACTTCACAACTAACACACAAGCAACAATACTCTGGCTGCAACACTTCACAACTAACACACAAGCCACAATACTCTGGCTGCAACACTTCACAACTAACACACAAGCACAATACTCTGGCTGCAACACTTCACAACTAACACACAAGCCACAATACCCTGGCTGCAACACTTCACAACTAACACACAAGCACAATACTCTGGCTGCAACACTTCACAACAAACCCACAAGCCACAATACCCTGGCTGCAACACTTCACAACACACAAGCACAATACCCTGGCTGCAACACTTCACAACTAACACACAAGCACAATACCCTGGCTGCAACACTTCACAACTAACACACAAGCCACAATACCCTGGCTGCAACACTTCACAACTAACACACAAGCACAATACCCTGGCTGCAACACTTCACAACTAACACACAAGCACAATACCCTGGCTGCAACACTTCACAACTAAACACACAAGCCACAATACCTGGCTGCAACACTTCACAACTAACACACAAGCACAATACCCTGGCTGCAACACTTCACAACTAACACACAAGTTCACAATACCCTGGCTGCAACACTTCACAACTAACACACAAGCACAATACCCTGGCTGCAACACTTCACAACTAACACACAAGCACAATACCCTGGCTGCAAAAACTTCACAACTAACACACAAGTCACAATACTCTGGCTGCAACACTTCACAACTAACACACAAGCACAATACCCTGGCTGAAACACTTCACAACTAACACACAAGCCACAATACTCTGGCTGCAACACTTCACAACTAACACACAAGCCACAATACCCTGGCTGCAACACTTCACAACTAACACACAAGCACAATACTCTGGCTGCAACACTTCACAACTAACACACAAGTCACAATACTCTGGCTGCAACACTTCACAACTAACACACAAGCCACAATACCCTGGCTGCAACACTTCACAACTAACACACAAGTCACAATACCCTGGCTGCAACACTTCACAACTAACACACAAGTCACAATACCCTGGCTGCAACACTTCACAACTAACACACAAGCCACAATGTTCCCTCCAAGGTAACAAACATCTGTGTGTTATGGTAGACCATTTCACCAGATATTGTGAGTTAGTTCCTATTGCAGATAAGACTGCCGAGACAGTAGCTAAAGCGTTTAAAGAACGCATTATCTGCAGGCATACCACCCCTAAGTCACTAGTAACAGATAATGGAGGTGAATTCTGTAATGAGATTCTTGAAAATTTGTGTACCTTGTACAAGATCTCTAAATCCACCATTGTTCCTCATCATCCTGCCAGCAATGGGTTAGCGGAACGAACCAATAAGAAAGTACTTGATGTCTTGAGAGCCACTATCAATCCCAACAGTGAAACTTGGGATGAAGTTATACCTGATGTGCAATGTGCTATAAATTCTGCTTACAATGTTTCTATAGGTGACACTCCACATTATACATTGTATGGTGTAGATAAACGTTTGCCTTATGAGTTGTTATATTCTAATCCGAAACCAAATTACAACCCTGATGATTTCATAGCAACTCGTACCAGCTTAGCTCAACGTGTTTTTAGAAGAATCCGTGAAACACTTCATAAATCAACAGCTGAATTTACAAGAGTCGCAAACACTCGAGCAAAGCCTTCCAAAATCAAAGTAGGTTCGAGAGTTATGCTGATTAACTTTAACAAAACGTCTGCAATGCCAAAGCTTGATCAAAAGTTTGTTGGTCCTTATCGAGTAGTTTGACATATCACTGGTAATAAAGTATAAGGTTAGAGAGATTAGTACTGGTCAGTATAAAGAATCGCATTTAGATCATATGAAGTTAGTATGTGATGATAATGATGTTCCAACCCAGACTAATGTGACAGACTCTGACAATCCTCCTGATCCTGTACTCTCTTCCTCTGATACTCAGTCAGACGATCAACCTGAATGTCGTTATTCCCTACGTACACGACAGGTATTGAGAAATCCTCAAGTATCATTTGTAACTTCCAATTCAGATTTGCCTCAAATACAGCATGAGTTAGTCAATGCTACAGAGTTTGATCCTCCCAGAGATGACACCCATTCTGCATATGTCAATCTCACCCTAGCAGAGTTGGGGTTAAATGTAAATAACCTGTATAGATGAATAATTACAGTATCAACTTATCAGTATTCAAGAATTTTTTTTGTGTTCATGTTCTCTCCGCATTCTGAGAGTTAACAGTCTAGATTTGAGTGCACCGAATCTGCCTTTCTGTTAAACACTCTTTCTTTGTATATATTCCTCCTCAGAATCCGTAGATCACATGAATACAGATCGATCGATCAAATTTTTGTTATCACTTCTATTGTGTAATCTCAATGTTGAGTTTTAAGTTGTGCTATATTATATACCTTGTATTGCATTACAGTTTCAGTTACGTAAGCTTCCATTCCAATGTTCTACTTATGTATGTTTATAATGTTTAATTGTTGTGTACTTTGACATTGTATAGAATCAGCCCAAGCCGTATACCTTCCATCTCTAGTTTGTATTAGTTGTATGTGGGGACGACTTGTTAGCGTCGCCGAGCTTCAGTATTTAGAAAACCTTTTACCAGAAAACCCAGTGTCCCTTTGGACTCTTTTCCCAAACCCGGGTCTTGCCTGATCACTGTTATTATATTGTGTTTAAACCGGGCCTTATTCAAAGCCCCCCCTCACATTGGGTACGGGGGAAGGCCGTCAGTCAGTTGTACGGGGAGAGGGCCAGAGAGAAAAGGTTTAGGAATGAAAGGGCGCTACCCCCCCTTGTCTGTAATTTTTGTACTACCACCCTACTTTGAGTATTTTTTTAAACCCAACCCACGTGTCGAATCCCACATGATAGGGCCCCTCCCAACCCCTTCACAACTAACCCAAAGCCAAAATTTACCTGGTTTCCACCCCTTCAAAAACAACACACAACCCAAAATTCCCCTGGTTTGCAACATTACAACTAACCCACAACCCAAATTACTCTGGCGAAAACATTCACAACTAACACACAATTCACAATACCCTGGCTGCAAACTTTCACAAAAACCCAACACAACCCCAAAATCCCCTGGCTGAAAAAATTCAAACAAAACCCCAAAAACCCAAAAATTCCCCTGGTTTAAAAAAACACTTCACAAACTAACCCCCAAAAGCCCAATATCTGGCTGAAAACCACTTCAAAAACAAAACACAAAAGCCACAATACCCGGGCCTGAACACTTCAAAACCCAAAACACACAAGTCACAATCCCCTTTGGCTGCAACCCCTTAAAAAATAACCTCAAGAACAATACCCTGGCTGCAACACTTCCAACTAAAAAACAACCCAATACTCTGGATTGCAACACTTCAAAAATAAACACAAGCACAATACCCTGGCTGCAACACTTAAAAAAAACTAACCCACAAGCCACAATACTCGGGGGTGAAAACATTTCCCAAAAACTAAACACACAAGCCACAATACTCGGGTGATCCTTCCCCAACAAACCCAAAACCAAGCACTTACCCGGGCCCCTGAACATTTCCCAAACTAAAACACAAGCCACAATACCCTGGCTGGCAAACACTTCAAAAAACTAACAAAAGTCCCCAAAACCCTGGCTGAAACCCACTTCACAACAAACCCACACAAGCCCCAAAAACCCTGGCTGGCAACATTAAAAAAATAAACACAAGCCACAATCTTGGCTGAAACACTTCACAACAAAACCCCAAAAGTCACAATTCCCCTGGCCCCAACACTTCACAACTAAAACACAAGCAAAATCCCTGGTGCAACACTTCGCAACTACACACAAAGCCATAATACTCTGGCCTGAAAACATTCCCCAACAAACCCACACAAGTCACAATCCCCCGGGCTGAAACCCCTTCAAACTAAAAACACAAGCCACAAATACTTGGCTGCAACACTTCACAACCAACACAAAAGCACAATACCCTGGCTGTAAAACACTTCACAACAAATACAAAAGCCAAAATTCCCTGGCTGCAACACTTCACAACAAAACACACAAGCCAAAATCCCCGGGCCCGGGAAAAACCACTTCAAAAACAAAAACACAAAAGTCAAAATTTACCCTGGCTGCAACACTTCACAACAAACAAAAAAAGCACAATACTCTGGTTTTGCAACACTTCAAAAAACCAAAACACACAAGCCACAATACTTGGCTGCAACACTTCACAACTAACACAAAAGCCACAATATTCGGGCCGGAAACATTTCACAACTAACACACAAGCACAAAACTCGGGCCCCTGCAACACTTCACAACAAAACACAAAGCCAAAATTTACTCTGGCTGAAACCCACTTCCAAACTAACAAAAAAGAAAAAATTTTCCCTGGTTTGAAAAAAAATTTTCACAACTAACACAAAGCAAATTTTACTCTGGCTGCAACACTTCAAAAACTAACACAAAAGCCCCAATACTTTTGGCTGAAAACATTTTCACAACAAAACCAACAAGCAAAATTTCTCGGGCTGCAACACTTCACAACTAACACACAAGCACAATACTCTGGCTGCAAAACTTCACAACTAACAAAACAAGCCAAAATTACTTGGCCCTTGCAACTTCACAACTAAACACCCAACCCACAATTACTCTGGCGAAAACACTTCAAAAAAATAACAAAAAATTTCCCAATACCCTGGCTGCAACCCCTTCCCAAACTAACACAAGCCACAATACCCGGGGCTGCAACACTTCACAATTTAACAACAAGCCACAATATTTGGGCCCGGCAACATTTCCCACAACAAACCCACAAGCACAATACCCCGGGCCCTTGCAACATTTTCACAACTAACACCAAAACCCCAAAATTTCCCCTTTGGGGGGAAAACATTCACAAATTTTAACACCCAACCCCACAATACTCTGGCGGGCAACATTTCCCCAAAACCCAAAACCCCAAAATTTCACAATACCCTGGCGGCAAAAATTCAAAAACCTAACACACAAGCCACAATACCCTGGCTGAAAACCTTTTCCAAAAACACAAAAAGCCACAAAAATTGGGCCCTCCCAACACTTCACAACACCCAACCCACAATCCCCTGGCTCCCAAACATTTCAAAAAAACCAACCCCAAAACCCCAAAAATTCCCTGGCGGGCAACATTCACAACCAAACACAAGCCACAAACCCTGGTGCAACACTTCACAATTTAACACAAAAAGCCACAATACCCTGGTTTGAAACCCACTTCACAATAAAAAACAAGCCACAATACCCTGGCTGCAACATTTTCAAACTAAAACACAACCCAAACAATCCCCGGGCCCTGCCACTTCAAAACTAAAAACAAAAGCCACAATCCCCTGGCTGAAAAACATTTTTCAAAACTAACAAAACAAGAAAAATCCCCGGGTTTTGAAAAACATTTCCCACAACCCAAAACCAACAAGCCCAATACCCGGGCCTGCAACATTTCAAAACTAAAAAACAAGTCCAAAATCCCCGGGGGCTGAAAAAATTTCCCAAACTAACCCCCCAAAAGCCACAAAAACCCTTTGGTTTGCAACATTCCCACAACTTGGAGGGAATATTACGGATATTTTTTTGGGTCTTTCCTAAACCCACTGACAAGTCACAACTGGGGGGAAGAAACGGAAGGAAAAAGCAATAAGGCAAACGGGAAGTCCCCTGTTGTTGTATATCTTTTGGGGCCCTTCTGTGAGGAGAGAGAGAGAGAGACAAAAGGTAAAGAGAAGAGGAGAGAGAGAGAAAAAGAGAGGGGGAGAGAGAGAAGAGGGGTAGGGGGAGAAGAGAGAGAAGGAGTATATCATGTTCCCTTTTGTGTGTGGGAAAAACAAAAAATAGCATTTGTATCCAATCCAAAACGGGTTTTTCAGGAGTCGGGGTTAGACGGGAAAGGTCGGGTGACGGGAAAAGGTCAGGAAAGGACTTGGAAGGTAGGTAGACTGGAGGGTCACACCCCCACTCCCAGTTCGTCGGGAACAGTTCCGGGGAGCCCTTCTTTCCAAAGTACTGTTCATTAGTTGGGATTCAAAAAGGGCTCCCAAAAGCTGGGAAAGAGGGCAAGGGCCCAGAATAGCACACACGTTATTATTTGTTAAAGCTACAAACGATCCCAAATTTCCCTTAAAGATTTTAAAAAATAATAGAAAAGTGAATTGTTCCACACTGTCACCTAAATTTAAACCCTGTTCCTAAAATCTCCTCTGAACACAATTGTTCCACAATCGCCCTTGAACACAAATTGTTCCACAATCGTCTTTGAACACAATTGTTCCCACAATCGTTTTGGGAACACAATTTTTCCCAAACAAATCATCCTCTGAAACAATTGTTCCACAATTGTCCTTGAACACAAACTGTTCCCCCAATCGTCCTCTGAACACAATTTTTTCCCAAAATTTCACCCTCGGGAACACAATTGTTCCACAATGTCCTCTGAACACAATTGTTCCACAATGCCCTCTAAAACATTTTTGTACCACAATCTTCCTATGAATTAACTTTTCCAAATCGTCCTCTAAACAAAAATTGTTTTGGAAACCGTCCTTGAACCAATTTTTTCCACAATCGTCCTCTGAAACCTTTGTACCACAATGCCCTCTGAAAAAATTGTACCCCCAATCGCCCCTCTGAAACCAATTGTTCCACAATCTTTCCTTTCTAAAACACCTTTTGTACCACAATCCGTCCCCCTGAAAAAAAATTTTGTACCCCCAATCGCCCCTTGGCCAAAATTTTTTCCACAACGTCCTCTGAACAAAAATTTTTCCACAATCGTCCTCGAAAAACAATTTTTTCCACAATCGTCCTTGAAAAAGTTGTCCAAAAATCTTTCCTCTGAACAAAATTTTTACCACAATCGTCCTTGAACACAATTTTTCCCACAATGGGTCCTCTAAAACCCAAAATTTTTTCCAAAACCCCTCCTGGAACACAAACTGTCCCACAAATCGTCCCCAAAAACCCAAAATTTTCCCACAATGTCCTTGAACAAAATTTTTCCACAATCGCCTCTGAACAAATTGTTCCCCCAATCTTTCCTTTCTGAAACAAAAATTTTCCACAATCGTCCTCAAAACACAATTGTTCCAATCGTCCCTGAATATAATTTTTCCACAATCGTCCTCTGAACAAAATTTGTCCCAAACAATCGCCCTCTGAATTTTAAATTTCCTCGGGTTGAAACTTTTTTGGATAAAAAACTTGGGTTTTAAGTTAAAATTTACCAAGTTGTTCATTTTGTTTTGACTGAGGGTAATGGTTTTTCCGGGGGCCCAAGGGTTGACAACGTTCTCGCCTCACAGGTGTTCTTTGGTTCGATCCCCAGCACGAGGGAAAAAATACTGGGCGTTTTTTCTTTTACATTGTTGTCCGTTTTTTTAACCTAGCAGCAAGTAGGTACCTGGGTGTTAAAGGATTGGTGGGGTTTTTCATCCTGGGGGACAAGATTGAAGGACCAAATGAAAATTTAAGGGCGGGCGGGCCTTGATACGCCCCTGACTTTCTTGGGTTAAACCTGGGTGGTTTAACCCCCCCCTACCCTGGGTTTTTCCTGGGTTGGGGGTAACCCTCCCTACCCTGGGTTATCCTGGGTGGGCCCAAACCCCCCCTACCCCGGGTTATCCTGGGTGGCTAAAACCCCCCTACCCCGGGTTATCCTGGGGGGGTGGGTAACCCTCCCCACCCCGGGTTTTTTCCCGGGTGGTAACCCCCCCTACCCCGGTTATCCCGGGTGGGGAACCCCCCCTACCCTTTGGGGTTTTCCTTTTTGGGGTTTTGGGTAAACCCTCCCTACCCCTGGGGGTTTTTAATTTTTTTTTCCTTTTGGGGGGATCAAACCTTTCCCTACCCTGGGTTTTTCCTGGGTGGTAAACCCTCCCCCACCCTAGGTTATCCTGGGTGGCTAACCCTCCTACCCCTGGGTTATCCTGGGAGGGCCCAACCCCCTTTTTACCCTTTGGGTTTTTCCTGGGGGGGCTAACCCTTCCCCAAACCCCGGGGTGGTAACCCCCCCAACCCCGGTGGGGGCTAACCCTCCCAACCCTTGGGGGGGGGTAACCCTCCCTACCCTGGGTTATCCTGGGTGGCTTAAAACCCCCCCTACCCCGGGTTATCCCGGGTGGCTAACCCTCCCTACCTAGGTTATCCTGGGGTGGCAAACCCTCCCTACCCTGGGTTATTTCCCGGGTGGCTAACCCTCCTTACCCTTGGGTTTTTCCCGGGTGGCTTTAACCCCCCTTTTCCTGGGTTTAAACCCGGGGGCTTTAAACCCCCCTTAACCCCGGGGGTTTTCCGGGGGCTAACCCTCCCCACCCTGGGTTTTTCGGGTGGCTTTTCCCTCCCCCCCCTGGGTGGCTAAAACCCCTTCCCACCCCGGGGGTTTTCCTGGGTGACTAACCCTCCCTATCCGGGGTGGTAACCCTCCCCCCGGGTTATCCTGGGTGGCTAACCCTCCCCTTTCTCTGGGTTATCCTGGGTGGGCTAACCCCCCTACCCCCGGGGTTTCATGGGGGCTAAACCCCCCTTTCCCCGGGGGTTTTCCTGGGGTGGGGGTAACCCTCCCTACCCTGGGTTATCCCGGGTGGGTAACCCTCCCTACCCCCGGGTTAAACCTTGGGGGACTAACCCTCCCTACCCCGGGGTTATCCTGGGAGGGTAACCCCCCCCTACCCTGGGTTTTCCTGGATTTGGCCCAACCCTCCCACCCTGGGTTTTTCCGGGGGGGCTTAAACCCCCCCCTACCCCCCGGGGGTTTCCTGGGTTGGGTAAAACCCCCCTACCCTGGGGGGTTTTCCGGGTGGCTAAACCCCCCCTACCCTTTGGGGTTTTCCGGGGACAACCCCCCCTACCCCGGTTTAATTTCCCGGGGACTAAAAACCCCCCTACCCGGGTTTAAACCGGGGGGGGCTTTCCCCCCCCTTTCCCTGGGGGGTTTTCCTGGGTGGCTAACCCTCCTACCCTGGGTTTTTCCTGGGGGGGCAAACCCCCTCCCCCGGGTTTAAACCTGGGTGGCAACCCTCCCCACCCTGGGTTTTCCCGGGTGGGAAAAACCCCCCCACCCCGGGGTTTCCGGGTGGCTACCCTCCCCCACCCCCGGGTTTCCCGGGGGGGCAAAACCCCCCCTACCCCGGGTTATCCCGGGTGGGGTAACCCTTTCCCCACCCTGGGTTAAACTTGGGGGGTGGTTCCCTTTCCCCACCCTGGGTTTCTGGGTGGCTAACCCTCCCCACCCTGGGTTATCCTGGGTTTGGGTAACCCTCACTCCCTGGGTTTTTTCCCCCGGGGGGCTAACCCTCCCCACCCCGGGGGGGCTAACCCTCCCAAATTGGGTGGGGGTAACCCCCCCCACCCTGGGTTATCCTGGGTGGCTAACCCTCCCTCCCCCGGGTTATCGTGGGTGGCTAACCCAAAACCCCACCCTGGGGTTATCCTGGGGGGGCCCAACCCCCCCCTACCCTGGGTTATCCTGGGGGGGCTAAAACCCTCCAAAAACCCCCGGTGGCTAACCCTTCCCACCCCGGGTTATCCTTGGGGGACTAACCTCCCTTTCCCGGGGTTTTTTCCTGGGTGGCTAAAACCCCCCTACCCTGGGTTATCCTGGGGGGGAAAACCCCCCCCACCCGGGTTATCCTGGGTGGTAACCCCCCCTACCCTTTGGGGTTTTCCTGGGTGACTAACCTCCTTAAACCCTTTTGGGTTTTCCCGGGGGGTAAAAACCCCCCTACCCTGGGTTTTCCTGGTGGCTAACCCTCCCCCACCCTTGGGTTATTTCCCGGGAGGTAACCCCCCCTACCCTAGGTTATCCTGGGTGGCTAACCATCCCTACCATGGGTTTTCCTGGGTGGCTAAAACCCCCCCCCCCTGGGTTACCTGGGGGGGACTAACCCCCCTTCCCTGGGTTATTTCCCCTTTGGGTTTGGGTAAACCCTCCCTACCCCGGGTTATCCCGGGTGGCTAACCCTCCCCACCCCGGGTTATTTTTGGGTTTGGTTTAAACCCCCCCTACCCCCGGGGGTTTTCCTTTGGGGGCTAAAACCCCCCCCTACCTGGGTTACCTGGGTGGGCTAACCCTCCTACCCCCCGGGGGTTTTCTGGGTGGCTAAAACCCCCCCATACCCGGGTTTCCTTGGGGGGGGTTAACCCCTTTCCCACCCTGGGGTTTTCCTGGGTTGGGTAACCCCCCCCTACCCCAGGTTTTCCTGGGTGGTAACCGTCCCCCCTGGGTTATCCTGGGTGGCTAAACCCCCCCAACCTGGGGGGGCTAACCCCTCCCTACCCTGGGGGGTTTTCCTGGGGGGCTAACCCCTCCCTACCCTGGGGTTTTCCTGGGTGGCTAAAAACCCCCCTAAAAATAGGTTAAACCTGGGTGGCTAACCCTCCCTACCCTGGGTTACCCCGGGTGGCCCAAACCCCCCTACCCCCCCGGGTTATTCCCCTGGGAGGCTAAAACCCCCCCTACCTGGGGTTATCCTGGGTGGGGTTTCCCCCCCTACCCCGGGTTATCCTGGGTGACTAACCCTCCTTAACCCCGGGGGTTTTCCTGGGGGGGCTAAAACCCCCCCTACCCTGGGTTTTTCCTGGTGGCTTTAAACCCTTTCCCCCCCTGGGTTATCCTGGGAGGCTTAAAAATCCCCACCCCGGGTTATCCCCGGGGGGCTAACCATCCCTACCCCGGGTTATTTCCCGGGTGGCTAACCCCCCGTTTCCCTGGGTTTTTTCCTGGGTGAATAACCCTCCCTACCCTGGGTTTTCCGGGGTGGCTAAAAACCCCCCCTACCCTGGGTTAAACCTGGGTTTTGGGTAAACCCCCCCTACCCCGGGTTTTCCTGGGTGGCTAACCCCCCCTTCCCCCGGGGTTTCCTGGGTGGCTAACCCCCCCTACCCCGGGTTATCCCGGGTGGCTAACCCTCCCTTTCCCTGGGTTATCCTGGGGGGCTAAAACCCTCCATACCCTGGGTTATTTCCCGGGTGGCTAAAAACCCCTTTTACCCCTGGGTTATCCTGGGGGGCTAACCCTTTTTTTCCCAGGTTATCCTGGGTGGCTAAAACCCTCCCCACCCGGGTTACCCGGGTGGGGGTTTTTCCCTCTTTCCCTTTTCTTGGGCCCCCCCCCTGGGTTCCCCCCCCCATTGGGGTTTTGGTTTTTTCCCTCCCCCCTGGGACCTGGGTTTGGGGCCCCCCCTTTTTCCTGGGTTTGTCCCCGCCCCCTTGTTTCCTGGGGGGCTCCCTTTCCCCCCTGGGTTTTCCCGGGGGGGTTTCCGTTGGGGCCCTTTTTTTTCCCCCCGGGGTTTTTTTTTTCTCCCTGCTATGTTTTGGGTTTTTTGGGTCAAATTCCCTTTTCCCCTGGTTTTGGGTGGGGGGTTTCCCCCCCTTCCCGGGGGGTCCTTTGGTGGGGCCCCTCCCTACCCCCGGGTTATTGGGGGCAAAAAATCCCAACCCCGGGTTGGGTAACCCTTCCCCACCTTTGGGGTTTTTTCCCCGGGTGGCTAACCCTTCCCCACCCTTGGGGTTATCCCTGGGTGGCTAACCCCCCTACCCCCGGTTTTTCCCGGGTGGGTAAACCCCCCCCCACCCTGGGGTTTTCCTGGGTGGCTAACCCCCCTACCCTGGGTTACCGGGTGGGGTTTTCCCCTCCCAAACCCCGGGGTTGGGGAAACCCTCCCCACCCTGGGTTATCCTGGGGGGGCTAACCCTCCCTAACCCCGGGTTATCCTGGGTTTGGGTAACCCTCCCCACCCCGGGTTTTTATGGGGGGGTCTAACCCTCCCCTTTCCCTGGGGGGGTTAATCCCCCGGGTTTGGGGGGTAAACCCCTCCCTACCCCGGGTTATTTCCCGGGTGGCTAACCCTTTCCCCACCTGGGGGGTAACCCTTTCCCCACCCCCGGGGTTTTCCTGGGTGGGTAACCCCTTTCCCTACCCCGGGTTATCCTGGGGGGCTAACCCTCCCTACCCGGGTTATCCTTTGGGGGGTAACCCCCCCTACCCTGGGTTTTTCCTTGGGGTGGGCTAAACCCCCTACCCTGGGTTATTGGTGGGGGGAAAAAATCCCTACCCCGGGTTATCCTGGGGGGCTTTAACCCCCCCTACCCCGGGTTATCCTGGGGGGCTTTCCCCCCCTACCCGGGGGTTTTCCTTTGGGGGGGGTAACCCTCCCCAAACCCCGGGTTATCCGGGGGGCTAAACCCCCCCTACCCTGGGGTTTTCCTGGGTTGGTAACCTCCCTTCCCGGGTTATCCTGGGGGCTAACCCTCCCCCCCCCCGGGTTTCCTTTTGGGGGGCTAACCCTCCCCCCCCTGGGGGGCTAAAACCCCCCCTACCCTGGGTTATCCTGGGTGGCTAAACCCCCCCTTAAACCCGGGTTTTTCCTGGGGGGCAACCCCCCCCCAACCCCCGGGGGGCTAACACCTTCCCCACCCTGGGTTATCCTGGGTGGTAACCCTTTCCCCACCCTGGGTTTATCTGGGGGGGTAAAACCCCCCCTACCTTTGGGGTTTTCCGGGGGGGGCTAAACCCCCCCTACCCTGGTTTTTTCCCGGGGGCTTTAAACCCCCCCCCACCCCCGGGTTATCCTTTGGGGGGTAACCCTTTCCCCCCCCTGGGTTTTCCGGGGGGCTAACCCAACCCTTTCCCTTGGGGTTTTCCCGGGGGCCCCAACCCTCCCTACCCTGGGGGTTTTCCTGGATGGTAACCCCCCCCACCCGGGGTTTTTTCCTGGGTGGCTTTAAACCCCCCCTACCCCGGGTTAAACCTGGGGTTTTAACCCTCCCAACCCCGGGTTTTCCTGGGGGGTAACCCCCCTACCCTTTGGGGTTTTCCCGGGTTTCTAACCCTCCCAACCCCCGGGTTTTGGGGGCTAAACCCCCCCTACCCCCGGGTTTTTCCTGGGTGGCTAACCCCCCCTACCCCGGGGGTTAAACTGGGTGGGGTAACCCTCCCTACCTTTGGGGTTTTCCTGGGTTGGCTAACCCTCCCCCACCCTGGGTTATCCTGGGGGGCTAACCCTCCTTACCCGGGTTATCCTGGGTGGCTAACCCTCCCTTTCCCCGGGTTATTTTCCCGGGTGGGTAACCCCCCCTTTCCTGGGTTATCCGGGGGGTAACCCTCCCTACCCCTGGGTTATCCGGGTTTGGGTAACCCTCCCTACCCTGGGTTATTTCCCGGGGGGGGGGGTAACCCCCCCTCCCCCGGGGGTTTTCCTGGGTTTTAAACCCCCCCCCACCCGGGTTTTCCTGGGTGGCTAACCCCTCCCTGGGTTTCTGGGGGCAACCCTCCCAAACCCCGGGGGTTTGGGTTGGGTAACCCTCCCCCCCTGGGGATCCTGGGTGGCTAACCCTCCCTTTTCCCGGGGGTTTTCCTGGGTGGGTAACCCTCCCTACCCTGGGTTATCCTGGGTGGGTAAAACCCCCCCTACCCTGGGTTATCCTGGGTGGCTAAACCCCCCCTACCTGGGTTATCCCGGGTTTGGCCCCCCAATTCCCCCCTCCCACCCCGGGTTATCCTGGGTGGCAAACCCCCCCTACCCGGGTTTTTTCCTGGGGGGCTTTAAAACCTCCCTAACCCCGGGGTTTTTCCTTTGGGTGGCTAAACCCCCCTTTCCCGGGGGGTTTTCCCGGGTTTGGGTAAACCCCCCCTTCCCTGGGGTTTTCCTGGGTGGACCCCCAAACCGGGGTTCCCTTACCCCGGGTTATCCTGGGGGGTAACCCTCCCAACCCCGGGGTTTTTGGGTTTGGGTAAAACCCTCCCTTTTCATGGGGGGGCTTTAAACCCCCCCTTCCCTTTTGGGGTTTTCCCCGGGTGGCTAACCCCCTACCCTGGGTTTTTCCGGGGGGCTAAACCCCCCTACCCCGGTTATTCCCGGGGGGTAAACCCCCCCTAAAACCCCGGGTTTTTTGGGTGGTAACCCCCCCTACCCCGGGTTTTTCCTGGGTGGCCCAACCCTCCCAAACCCTGGGGTTTTGGGGGGTTAACCCCCCCCACCCTGGGGGTTTTCCTGGGTGGCTAAACCCCCCCTAACCCCGGGTTATCCTGGGTGGCCAACCCTCCCTTTTCCCGGGGTTTTCCCGGGTGGCTAACCCTTTTTACCCCGGGTTATCCTGGGTGGCTAACCCTTTCCCCACCCCGGGTTTTCCCGGGTGGGGGTAACCCTCCCCCAACCTGGGTGGTAACCCTTCCCCACCCCGGGTTTTCCTGGGGGGCTAACCCCTCCCAAACCCGGGTTATCCTGGGTGGCTAACCCTCCCCACCCCGGGTTATCCTGGGGGGGCTAACCCCCCTAAACCCCGGGTTATCCCGGGTGGGTTAAACCCCCCTACCCTGGGTTATCCGGGTTTGGGTAAACCCCCCCTACCCTTTGGGGTTTTCCTGGGGGGTCTAACCCCCCCTACCTGGGGGTTATCCTGGGGGGTAACCCTCCCCCCCCTGGGTTATCCTGGGGGGCTAACCCCCCTACAAAGGGTTAATAAATGGGGGGGCTAACCCTCCCCACCCCGGGGGTTTAATCCCGGGTTGGGGTTAAAAACCCTCCTTTCCCTGGGTTTCCTGGGGGCTAACCCCCCCTACCCCGGGTTATCCTGGGTGGCTAACCCTCCCCACCCTGGGTTTTTCCTGGGTCAACCCCCCAAAACCCTTCCCCCCCTGGGTTATCCTGGGGTGGGTAACCCTTCCCCTACCCTTGGGGGTTTTCCTGGGTGGGGTAAAACCCCCCCTACCCTGGGGGGTTTTCCTGGGTTTGGGTAACCCTCCCCACCTGGGTTATCCTGGGTGGCTAACCCACCTTCCCCGGGGTTATCCTTTGGGGTTGGCCCAACCCTCCCTACCCTGGGTTAAACCCGGGGGCTAACCCCCCCTACCCCCGGGGTTTTCCTGGGGGCTAAACCCCCCCTCCCTTTGGGGTTATCCCGGGTGGCTAACCCTCCCTTTCCTGGGTTATCCTGGGGGCTAACCCCCCCTACCTGGGTTTTCCCGGGTGGCTAAAACCCCCCCTACCCTGGGTTTGGGGGTAACCCTCCCAACCTGGGGGGCTAACCCTCCCCACCCGGGGGTTTTTTCCTGGGGTGGGTAACCCTCCCCCCCCTGGGTTAAACCCGGGTGGCTAAAACCCCCCCTACCCTGGGTTTTTCCTGGGTTTGGGTAACCCTCCCTACCCCGGGTTATCCTGGGGGGGCTAACCCTCCCAACCCATTGGGGGGGGCTAACCCTTCCCCAAACCCCGGGTTATCCTGGGTGCTAACCCCCCCCCTACCCGGGTTTTTTCCTGGGTGGCTAAACCCTCCCTACCCTGGGTTTCCCCCGGGGGGGGCTAACCCCCCTACCCTGGGGTTATCCGGGTTTTCTAACCCCCCTAAACCCGGGGGATCCTGGGTGGCAACCTCCCTACCCTGGGGGTTTTCCTGGGGGTAACCACCTACCCTGGGTTTTCCTGGGGTTTGGCCCCCCCCTTTAAACCCCCCCTTACCCCCCGGGTTTTTCTTTGGGGGGCTAACCCTCCCCAAACCCGGGTTATCCCGGGGGCTAACCCCCCCCTACCCCCGGGGTTTTCCCGGGGGGGGTAAACCCCCCCTCCCTGGGTTTCCTGGGGGTTTAAACCCCCCCTACCCCGGGTTATCCCGGGTGGCTAACCCTCCCAATCCTGGGGTGGCAAACCTCCCCGAAACCTGGGTTTTCCTGGGTGGGCCCAAACCCCCCCCACCATGGGGGTTATCCCTAGGATTTTGGGTAACCCTTCCCCTTTCCCCGGGTTATCCTGGGGGCTAACCTCCCAAACCCGGGTTATTTCCTGGGGTTTGGGGGGTAACCCCCCTACCCCGGGTTATCCGGGTGGTTAAAACCCCCCCTACCCCGGGGTTAAACCGGGGTGGCTAACCCCCCCCACCCGGGGGTTTTCCTGGGTGGGTAACCCCCCTACCCTGGGTTATTTCCCGGGTGGCAAACCCCCCCTACCCTTGGGGTTTTCCTGGGTGGCTAAAACCTCCTACCCTGGGTTAAACCCCCCCGGGGGGTTTAACCCTCCCTACCCCGGGGTTTTTCTGGGGGTAACCCTCCCAACCCCGGGTTTTGGCCCAAAAAAATCCCCTAAACCCGGGGTTTTCCTTTGGGGGCTAAAACCCCCCTAACCCCGGTTATCCCCGGGTTGGGTAAACCCTCCTACCCTGGGGTTTTCCTGGGGGCTAAACCCCCCCTACCCTTGGGGTTAATTTCCCTGGGTGGCTAACCCTCCCTACCCTTTGGGGTTTTCCCGGGGGCTAACCCTCCCAAAACCTGGGTGGCTAACCCTCCCCACCCTGGGTTATCCCGGGTGGCTAACCCCCCCCCAACCCCGGGTGGTTTCCCCCCCTACCCTGGGGTTTTCCCCGGGGGCTTACCCCCCCTACCCCGGGTTATCCTGGGTGGTTTAAACCCCCAAAACCCCGGGTGGCTAACCCTCCCCCCCTGGGTTTTCCTGGGTGGCTAAAACCCTCCCTACCCTTTGGGGTTTTCCTGGGTGGCTTAAAACCCCCCCTACCCTTGGGGGATCCCGGGGATTAAAACCCCCCCTTTCCCTGGGTTTTGGCTAAACCCCCCCACCCGGGTTAAACCTGGGTGACTAAAACCCCCCCCTCCCCGGGTTATCCTGGGTGGCTTTAACCCCCCTACCCTGGGTTAAACCCGGGTGGCTAACCCTCCCTACCCGGGGTTTTTCCTGGGGAGGCTAACCCCTCCCACCCCTGGGTGGCCCAAAACCCCCCCTACCCTGGGGGTTTTCCTGGGGGCTAAAAACCCCCCCACCCCGGGTTTTTCCCGGTGGCTAACCCTCCCTACCCTGGGGGTTTTTCCTGGGAGGCTTTTCCCTCCCTACCCCGGGGTTTTCCCGGGTTGGGGAAAAACCCCCTACCCTGGGGTTTTCCTGGGGGGCCCAACCCCCCCTACCCTTTGGGGTTTTCCTGGGTGGCTAACCCCCCCCAAACCCCCGGGTTTTGGGCTAAACCCCCCTCCTTTTTTCCTGGGGGGCCCCTCCCCCCCGGGGAAATTGGGGGGCTTTCCTCCCTACTTTTTTATCCTGGGTGAACCCCCTTACCCGGGTTTTTTCCTGGGTGGCCCCAAACCCCCACCCCGGGTTACGGGGGGAACTTTAAAATCCCTTCCCGGGTTTTCCTGGGGGCTAAACCTTACCCTTTAAAAAAATTCTAACCCTTCCCCCCCTGGGTTAACAGGGCACAACCCTCCCTAAGGGTTTGGGTTAAACCCTTTCCCAAAATCCGGGGTTTTAAAAACCCCTTTTTGACTAAACCCCTTTCCCCCTAAGGGTTTTTAAACCCCGGGGTTGGAAACCCCCCCCACCCCGGGATCCGGTGACTAATTTTTCCCTACCCCTGGGTTATCCTTCTTTTTAACCCCCCTTTTACCCTTTGGGTTTTCCCGGGGGGCTAACCCCCCCCTTTATCCCCAGGAACCCTTTTACCCGGGACCGGGGTGGTAACCCTTCCCGGGAAAACCGGGGGCAACCCTCCCAAAAACCCCCTTTTTTTCCTTGGGGGAAAACCCCCCACCCTTTTGGGGTTTTTTTCCCGGTTACTAACCCCCTTAAAAACCTTTTTTTTCCGGAAAAAACCCTCCCCCTCCCTTCTTCCTTCCGAAAAAGACCTAAAAAGGGACGATCCCTTTTTTTCCCTGTCCTCTACATTTGTTTTTAAAAAAGGGGCAAAAAGGCCCCAAAATCTAATTTTTATTACTGTGTATAAAAAAACCGTTTAATAAATTGTTTTTCCTTTTAAAAACCCCGGTCTTTTTGGAATTAACTAAAAACGTTTTTCTCCCAAAAAAGGCCCATCAAAATTAGAATTTTTTAAATTTCCAAATTACCCAAAAAATTTTTATAATTGGGGGAAACCAAACCAATTTTACAAACTAATTAACATTTTAGGTTTTGGGGGGCGGGGCACAGATTCCCCTTTAAAAATAAATAAAGGGGCCCCTACCAAAAAAAAACGGGAGGGAAAATTCTTAGGAATCCACCTTGATAATAGACTCAAATTTCAAACACATGTACAACAAATTTCTAAGAAAATTTCCAAGACTGTAGGCATACTATCGAAGATACGGTACTATGTTCCACAGTCAGCCCTCCTGGCCCTATATCACTCTCTTATTTACCCCTATCTCACCTATGGAATTTGTGCATGGGGCTCAACAACAATAAATCATCTCAGACCACTAATTACCCAACAAAAGGCTGCAGTCAGAATGATAACAAATTCCCACTACAGACAGCACACTCCACCAATATTCAAAACACTAAACCTACTCACAATACAAAACATCCATACTTATTACTGTACCTACTACATACATAGAACACTAAACTCGGATATAAACCCTCCCCTCAAACATCTTACCAACCTCAACAGAACACATGACCATAACACAAGGCACAGATCACTCTTTGATGTTCCTCGTGTCCATCTCACACTATGTAAAAACTCAATGCACATAAAAGGCCCTAAAATCTGGAATTCATTACCTGTGAATATAAAAGAAACACTGTTTATAAATTCAAGATTCTTCTTAAAAATCACTTACTCACCCACAACTAAATAAATACTGTATAATTGTATCTCAAATTTATAACCTGTGACCCTATCAAACTATATATTTTTTTAATTACATCACCTAATATTATTATTATTATAATCAAGGGGGAAGCGCTAAACCCGGAGGATTATACAGCGCCTGGGGGGGGATGTGGAAGGCATTCAGGCTTAATTCGGGGAACTGGAGCACAGATCCAATTCCCTAAATCAAGAGCCCCTCACCAACATCAAGGAACCTTCCTTGAGGGGTCATCACCTAATATAATACTCCATTCTCTTGAACACACAGTAACTCATCTAATGACCACGTGACCTGTTTCTGCACGACAAATCTTTGATTTTATTCAATTTAACCGGATTATATTATATATTGTGTTACAAATTTGTACAACTTTAATGTTTCTTATTTAAAATACTTATTTGTACTTCATGTTGTAATTTGTTTACTGTAATTTTTACCACTGAATATATCATTGCTTAGTTAATCTTAAGTTAATTTTAATCGTGCTCATAATTTTTTTTTTTATTCGCCGGTATTCTCCCGGCCCGGGTCTTTTCCAAGTAGTGGTGACCCGGCCTTGGCTCCCTATCTGGGGAGTGTCTCGAGACTTAAGTCTCCCATGGGAGGAGGTACAGTACCTCCTCATCTTTGGGACCAAGTGTCCCCAGGCCTAGCCACATTCCTCGCCCTCACGGGGCTCGTAGGGAGAAGCTAGGCCTCTGGTCTGCCATCTTCCCCGCCTCAAAGGGGCTCGTGGGGATGGCAGTCTTATGAGCCGCAAATGGTAGCAAGCTCAGCCCTCGTGCCCATAATGTTCTGCATACAAAGGGTTTTTGGCAGGTACAACCAATCACTATGTATAATGTTCAAATAATAATAAATAAAGTAAATAAATAAAGTAAATAAATAAATAAATAAATAAATAAATAAATAAACAAAATAAATAAATTGTTGATTTGTACGGGAGAAATAATTTTGCTCCTTGGTACGACAACTCCACCAACTTCCAGTCTAGACTTTATTTACGATTCACGTAACAAATACTCTTTCAAAGTCTTGAAAAAATCCAGATCTACTTGCAAATTCCATACTATATACATATATTAACACTACTTTAGTTCATCCATTGTTTTTGACTCAAAATTTTGTGTTTTTCGATTAACTGATGCTTGGCAACTCAACTTGGAAAAACAGCGACTGCCACAAAGTTATGGGTCTTTCTTTGTTATTCCTTGCCATGGTAATTAAATATACGTAACACGAAGTAACTACAAAGACTAGGGAATGCTTCAGGGCCACAAAAACTTGATAAAGTGTTGTCGTAAAGTTGCAAAGTGCCAGTAAAGCTTGGTGAATGTTGGGAAGCATGGTGAGGATGAGGCAAGTGAGGTACGTCAAGGTTGAGTTGTGGCTCCCTCGCTAAATGTTAGCTCAGTACCAGTGTGTGTGTTGACATCGCTTCAGTATGTTGATATACTTCCAGTGTTCAGCTCTAAGATCTTGATACCTAGCTGAGAGAGAGCTCTCTAGTAAATCTAAAGCTAGAGGACCCCATCTCGAGTGGTGTTCAGTCTAGAGGAACCCATTTAGAGTGGTGTTTAATCTAGAGGAACCCATCTGGAGAGGTGTTCAACCTAAAGGAACCCATTTACAGTGGTGTTCAACCTAGAGGAACCCACCTAGAACGATACGATACAATTTGGTGTCGTACCTTACCTAGCACTTTTCTAGTATCGTGGAGGGGACTGATCTCCTAAGTGGCCGCAGACTCTTCAGTTCTTGTCTACTGTACAGCGACAGTTAAGCGAGGTAAGTCCATCTAGCATTTCCATCAATTCTATCAAGAAAACTAACCTTCGTGACCTAGAATCCTAGACTTGCAACTTTCCATTGCAACGTTATTCAATCTTGACTTGTTGCACACTAACACCTAGGTACCTACTTAGTGCTAGATGAACGGATAGCAGCTGTAAGGTGACACACCCAGGTACCTACTTAGTGCTAGATAAACGGATAGCAGCTGTAAGGTGACACACCCAGGTACCTACTTAGTGCTAGATAAACGGATAGCAGCTGTTAGGTGACACACCCAGGTACCTACTTAGTGCTAGATAAACGGACAGCAGCTGTAAGGTGACACACCCAGGTACCTACTTAGTGCTAGATCAGTGGTTCCCAAACTTTTTCAGCTTGTTACCCAATTTAACATGCCACATAAAGCATGTTACCCCTTTCACAAAATGTTGTTATTATTGATATATATGGCTAAACATGAACGTATACAGCCTCACATTGCTAATCCTAGCAAAACCATTGAAAACGTAAGAACCACACATACATTATATATAAAATTAATAATAGCTACAAATTCAGAGTAACAGTGGGTAAATACTAACTATATACTGCACAGGGCAGTACACATACATACCAGCTTATGTCTACCTCGGCTGATGCTCACAGATAAACTGACAGTGTGAAATAGAGGCAGCCTCAGGAAGTGAGTGACGCGTACTGGACAGGTCGATCTGGGCTACTGAGTGACTTTTGTCCTGAAGCATACTTGTCAAAATACTTTTGGGTTTCCACACACTTAGCTATATATTTCTTCTTTTCTAATACTGTATATTAGTTTTTGATGTTTATTGTTATTTGGTTTAACTTTATTACTCACTTATAATAGGTTTACTTTACAACTTTATATACTAAGACAAAGTTAACAATAATCCTCATACCGGGTACCGCATTGTTTTCTTGATTTTCAGAATTCATAACTTTTTTTCTGTCACCCCTCCATTACCCCCCAAAAATGGTTAAATTACCCCCAGGGGGTAATTTACCCCCAGTTTGGGAACCACTGTGCTAGATGAACGGATAGCAGCTGTAAGGTGACACACCCAGGTACCTACTTACTGCTAGGTGAACAGTGAGAGTAGATGTTAAGTGACTTGCATACAGGGTGAACAGGTATGGGAAAATCTGCCCACGTCGCCACCCGCCCCAGCATTGAATCCAGCTCCTTCGATTGTGAGCTGAACTGCCAGCGCTGACCATACCTGTTACTACAAGCCTGATTATTATTATTATTATTATTATTATTATTATTGACAAATCGAACCGACTGATTCATCTCTCTCTGTTTCTCTCTCTCTCACTGAGTACAACTTGGCGAGTACATACGGGGAAAGTCCCAGAGGATGTACTTGAGGGAATGATAGCTCAGTTTTGGGCAAGTTGGAACCTTGCCCAGAACGAGAGAGAGAGAGAGAGAGAGAGAGATACTAAAATCAACAAAAACCTACATAAAGTTGACCAGAGATCACCTACACGCTTCAAAAATTGCAAGAACTTTCCTCTAGCCACAGTACACCAGCGTCGAAAATTTCAATCCGATCGGACTATCTATTCTCAAGTTAAAAATAAAAATATACAACTCCCCCCCCCCAAAAAAAAAAAAAGTCCACCCCAGGAATATTTCCACCCCAAGGACACTTAACAATACACTTACACACAACACTGTACGTTATAACGTACCCTGACCGTCACAATGGCGGCGTATATAAGCACAATTTCGCTGTAAGAGTGCTGTCAGTCAGGGCTGTCAACCTAACTGACAACTTGACACTTAAGTGCTGTCATCAAGCATGTTATAATAGGGTTGAGAGAGACTGTGTTTTAGACAGGAAGGTGTGTTGTGAGGGTGTACCTGTGTGGGTGTGAGTGTGAGGGGTGTACCTGTTGTACCTGTGAGGGGTGTACCTGTGTACCTGTGAAGGAGCCTGTGTACCTGTGAAGATCACCTATGTACTCATAAAGGTGACCTATGTACCTATGAAGACCACCTACGTACCTCTGAAGATCACCTGTGTACCTGTGAGTCATCTGTATACCTGTGTACCTCTTGTGTACCTCTGAGGAGTCACGTTTGTACCCGTGTGTATCAGAGGTGTCACGCACTACTGCACCTGTGTATGGGACCAGCCAGCGTAGATAATGACAGGAACTACAAAGTCGTGAAGGCAACTGTGTCATCAATGTCTGCTGGAATATTACACCTCCAAGTCTGCTGACATTGTCCAGTATACCTGCTACACTTATTGTTATTACAACTGGTTTGTGTATATATATTATGTGACAGAGCAAAACGTTACACACACACACAATATATATATATATATATATATATATATATATATATATATATATATATATATATATATATATATATATATATGTCGTGCCGAATAGGCAGAACTTGCGATCTTGGCTTAAATAGCAACGCTCATCTTGCCATATAGGACAAGTGAAAATTTGTGTATGCAATAATTTCGCCAAAATCATTCTGAACCTAACGAAAAAAATATGTTTCACTGTGTTTGTTTAGTATTAAATTACTGTAACAAATCTAAAATATATTTAGTTGGGTTAGGCTAAAATAAATTGATCTTGTTATAATAAGGTTAGGTAAGTTTTCTAAGATTCTTTTGGTGCAAAATTAAAAATTTTTACATTAACATTAATGAAAAAAATATATCTTTAAACGTATAAGAGAAAATTTCAGAAAGGACTTAATTTTAAATGAGTTCTTGCTAATTGACCAGTTTTACATATTCGGCACGACATATATAATTATATATATATATATATATAAATATATATATATATTATATATATATATATATATATATATAATATATATATTACACACTCATCTGATTCTTCAACTTCTGTGTCCCCTTGTTGCTGTGTCATAAAATCTGGAATATTCTGTCTCTGTCCACCTTGTCAATTCCTCTCAGTATTGTAGATGTCGTTATCATGTCCTCCCTATCCCTCCTGTCCTCCAGTGTTGTCAGGCTGAGTTCCCTTTTAACCTCTCCTCGTAGCATACACCTTAGCTCCGGGACTAGTCTTGTTGCAAACCTTCGCACATTCTCTAGTTTCGCGCGCGCGCGCGCGTGTGTGAAGTGTGGAAATAAGTCAGACTAACCGATGACATGACTTCCCTGGGTTACCCTGGGTGACTAAACCGTCGGGTTAATCCCAACACAATATTTTCCTCCTATGAAGGCTAACATGGTAGGAAACACTCCCTCTCTCTCTCTCTTTGAAACATTTCCGGTTATATTCACTGGCTCTAGCTGTCTACATTGACGGTTCTAACTGCCCCAGGTGGCTGTTAAACAGCCGTCTGGGGCAGTTAGAACCGTCTGCCATTTCTTCCAGTGAAGTTTCACAAAAAATCTTCGTCCCTGTCTTAACATGATAAGAACAAGTAGATGAATGGTTCAGGTAACCGACACGTTGATAAATTAGACACATGTGCAACACTTGGGTATCTTTATTAAGGAAACATTTCGCAACACAGTGGCTTCATCAGTCTATACAAAGGAGAAACTTGAAGAACAGGAGGAGAATGAGATAATCAGTCCCTCAACCTTGAGTCGATGTGTTGGTAGGTAAGACACATAGGCAACAGTTAGGCAACTTTATTCCGAAACGTTTCGCCTACACAGTAGGCTTCTTCAGTCGAATACAGAAAGTAGGCACGAACAGTAGAGATGTGAAGACGATGTAATCAGTCCATCACCCTTGAAGTCGTAGAATTTGGTCAGTCCATCAATCTTGAATAGAATACAGCATATGTGCCGAGAAGTAGCTTATATGATGACAAATTAGACACATATGCAACTCTTGGGTATCTTTATTGAGGAAACGTTTCGCCACACAGTGGCTTCATCAGTCCATACAAAGGAGAAACTTGAAGAACAGGAGGAGAATGAGGTAATCAGTCCCTCAACTTTGAGTCGATGTTATCAGTCCATCAATCCATCAACATTCTTCTAGCCCACTATAAAAATTAAATACTGGAATATTGTTAGTGTCTTCCTGTGTAAAAACTGAGAGAAAATAATTATTTAAAATCGAGCACATTTCATTCTCTTTGTCAGTAAGGTGCCCATAGTTATTTTTAAGGGGACCTATCTTATCTCTAACTTTTGTTCTATAGACCTGGAAAAAACTTTTTGGGTTAGTTTTAGAATCCCTAGCAACTTTAATTTCATAGTCCCTTTTAGCTTTTCTTATCCCCTTTTTAATGTCTCATAATGTCAATATATTGATTCAAAAGATGACCCTCACCTCTTTTGATACGCCTATAAATTCCTTTCTTATGCCCTAGTAGATATTTCAGCCTATTATTCATCCATTTTGGGTCATTTCTATTTGATCTAATTTCTTTATACGGGATAAACGTTCTTCGAGCAGCATGTATAGTGTTCAGAAAACTGTCATATTGATAGCTCTCTTCGTTACCCCAGTCAACAGATGATAAGTGTTCTCTAAGCCCATCGTAATCTGCTAAGCGAAAATCTGGGACTGTTACTGAGTTATCGCTACTATCGTACTTCCATTCAATGCTAAATGTAATTGATTTGTGGTCGCTAGCACCCAGATCCTCTGAAATTTCTAAATTATTAACAAGGGATTCATTGTTTGCCAGAACTAAGTCAAGCAGGTTATTTCCCTTGTAGGTTCTGTCACAAACTGCTTCAAAAAACAATCCTGAACTACTTCTAAGAAGTCGTATGATTCTAAATTCCCAGTCAAGAAATTCCAATCAATATGACTAAAGTTAAAGTCTCCTAGAATTACTACATTATCGTGCCTTGTGGCCTTAACAATTTCCTCCCATAGTAGTCTCCCTTGGTCCCTATCTAAGTTTGGGGGACGGTATATCACTCCTAAAATCAGTTTTTCATGCCCCTCTGAAAATTCTATCCAAACAGACCTGTATGTGTTACTTCAGACTTAATACCCGTTTTTATGCAACAGTTCAAGCGATCTCAGACATACAATGCCACCCCACCCCCCTTCCCGATACTTCTATCTACTTGGAACAATTTAAAACCCTGAATGTGACATTCTGCAGGCATGTCCCGACTTTTTGAATTAAACCACGTCTCAGTTAAGGCAAATACATCAATGTTACCTGCACTAGCAACTAAACTCAACTCGTCCATCTTATTCCAAGCACTACGGCTATTAGCATAATAAACATTGAAAGACTCTCCTTTCTCTTTACCCTTCCTGCTCATTTCTGTTTTTCTACTAAACCTATTACTGTCCTTATCACCCAGTGTCACTGGCTTTTCAGTATCTACCGCATTCTGCTTATTACTAGTTACCCTAGAACTCATAATATTACTACACTGGGACTTCACTGATTTCCTGCCAAAATCCATACCACTAACTATTCCTAGTTTAAAGTCCTAACAGCTCCCTCCACTGCAGTTGCCAGTGCTCCCACCCCAGACCTAGATAAGTGAACCCCATCCCTGGCATACATGTCATTTCTGCCATAGAAGAGGTCCCAGTTGTCAATGAATGTTACCGCATTTTCCTTACAGTATTTGTCCAGCCAGCAATTGACACCAATTGCCCTGGACAACCATTCATTTCCAACTCCTCTCCTTGGCAAAATACCACATATGACAGGGCTCCCACCCTTCCTCCTAATTATTTCTATTGCTGACCAATACCTGCTAATCAGGTCTTCACTCCTACGTCTGCCAACATCGTTGCCTCCAGCACTGAGACAGATAATAGGATTGCTCCCGTTACCTCTCATGATGTCATCCAGACGGCTAACAATATCCTCCATCCCAGGCCCAGGAAAGCAAACCCTCTGTCTCCTACTCCTGTCCTTCAAGCAGAACGCCCTATCCATATACCTAACTTGGCTATCCCCAACAACAACAATATTCTTACCTTCCTTGGTGTCGTTCGTCGTGATGTTCCCAGTAGTCGACTCACATTCGTCGGGTAGCACTGAGAATGTATTAGATGTTTCCACAACAGTTTCCATGGCAGTCTCTTTCTTCTTCATCGTTTCTACCTTTCCATTCGTCTTCTTGATCGTCAACTTCGTTCCCTGCTGTCCAGCCACTGACCAGTTTCCTTTCTTGACCTTAGGACTCAAAACAGGAGGACTACTACGAATCTTCTTGTTTTCCTCGGTCAGTCGCCGAATCTCCATCTTCGCCATCCTCAATTCTTCCTTAAGCTGTTGGTAAAGTTGCTCGATGGAGGGCATCTTGCTTAAATTCGTAGAGAGTGCGCAAACAGGTCTTCACAGAGCTAAGTACACGTCACTCTAAGTACACATCCACTCATGTATTTATCCAACCTATTTTTAAAGCTACACAACGTTCTGGCCTCTATAACTGTACTTGGGAGTTTGTTCCACTCATCCACAACTCTATTACCAAACCAGTACTTTCCTATATCCTTCCTGAATCTGAATTTTTCCAACTTAAAACCATTGCTGCGAGTCCTGTCTAGGCTAGATATTTTCAGCATACTATTTACATCCCCTTTATTTATTCCTGTCTTCCATTTATACACCTCAATCATATCCCCCCTAATTCTACGTCTTTCTAGAGAGTGCAGTTTCAGGGTCCTTAGTCTATCCTCATAGGGAAGGTTTCTGATGGTATAAACCTTGGTAATAAATATCGACAAGTTGGTTTAGAAAGACACATAAGCAAACACTTGCACAACTATGACATATTTATTAGAAAACGTTTCGGTCCTGGGACCTTGATCAAGGTCCCAGGACCGAAACGTTTTCTAATAAATATGTCATAGTGTTTGCTTACGTGTCTTTCTAAACCAAGGTTTCTGATACATGGGATCAACTTTGTCATCCTCCTTTGTACATTTTCCAGAGCATTTATATCCATTCTGTAATACGGTGACCAAAACTGTGCAGCATAATCTAAATGAGGCCTAACCAAGGATGTATAGAGTTGAAGAACAACCTGAGGACTCCTATTATTTATGCTTCTTGATATGAAGCCAAGGATTCTATTAGTTTTATTGCGAACACTTATGCACTGTTGTCTTGGTTTCAGATTACTGCTAACCAGAACTCCTAAATCTTTTTCGCAATCCGTAATATTAAGATCTACATTATTTAGTTTATATGTAGCATGGTTATTGTCCTGTCCAACATTTAGAACTTTGCATTTGTCCTGTATTAAACTGCATCTGCCACTTCTCCGACCCCTGCATCAGTCTATTCAAATCTTCCTGGAGTGCTCGAAGTCCTCGTTAGAAAAATTTCGACGGCCTTTTTGGTTCTCGGTAAACTTGCCGATGTCGTTTTTATGCCCTCATCTATGCGTTTTTAGATTGTGAAAGCAGGGGGCCCAACTGACCCCTGTGGGACACCCCCGTGACGTTTCCCCCTCTATTTTCCCCATTTAGCAAACTCTCGCTCCCTTTTGTCAACCATGCCTTACCCAGGAAATAAATTTCTCTCCTATTCCATGTGTTTTAAATTTTCCTCAGTAGTCTTGTGGGGCCCCTGTCAAAATCCTTAAAAGTCCATTAACAATATATATTCATACCATGATCTACCCCCTCAAATCCTTAGTAAAAAAAAGAAATAAATTCGTAAGGCAGGAACCCCCCTTTGAAAAACCATGTGAGATTCGTTATTAATTTATGTTTTTTAAGGTGGTACGAAACTCCCTGGAATTATTGATTCCAAAAATTTTCCCCCACTATGGATTTTGGTTTTGGTCTATAGTTCGAAGAAAGGAATCTGTCACCTGCTTTAAAAATGGTATCACATTTGCCTTTTTCCACTTATTGGCACCATCCCAGTTGTAGTGATTTTTTTGAAAAGATTACCCAAGGTTTGAACTCCTCTTTACTTTCCTTTAGCCCCTTGCATACATTTCATGGGGCCCTGGGGATTCGGGGTTTTTTAATTTATCTTTTGCCTGGGCCATTCACTTGTGACCCTAATCGTGCCCAGTTTTTATCGTCCTGTTTACTAATTTATATTTCTGGAAACGTGGTATCCCCTGTGTAAAAAACTGAGAGGAAGTATGTGTTAAAAATTCTAATTTCCTTATCACTGTCAGTGAGCTACCGAGGAACTTTTGAGTGGGCCTATCTTGCCCCTGATCTTTTCTGTATCCTGAAAGAACCCTTTTTGGGGTTAGTCTTCGATTCTCTTGAATTTTAAAAACCTCTAACTTTTTTGTTTTCTAATTCCTTTTTTTTTTTCTCTTTTTAAAATGAATATATCATTTCTTAATTGCCCCTCTCTCTTTTTGATTTCCCTATATATCCCTCTTTTTTTGACCAAACAGTATTTTAATCTATTGTTCATCCATTTAGGATCATTTTTTTTTTGATTGATTTCCCTTTGGAACCTATTTGAATGACAGTTAGAACTAGCCCGGAAAGCTTTTATTTCGGCAACCCCCCACCCACCTGACCCTTAGTCGGTCTTCGTTCAGCCCACTAAGTAATTTTTCAGTCCTATGAAAAAGCCCAAGCGAAAGTCGGGAAGAGATTGATTCCATTATTAGGAGAATTCCCATGATATATTAAAAAAATGAGTGATTTGTGATCACTTTCCCCAAAATATCATTTAATCTCAAGTTATTAAATTGTGTTTCACTCTGGCAAAACCAAGTAAAAAGGGGTTTTTTCCCCTAGTTGCTTGTCCAAAAAGTTTTAAAAATCAATCCGGCGTATCAAAAAAGTCACCTGCTCTAAAATTTCCCGTCAAAATTTCTCCCCGTAATCGTCTATAGTTGAAATCCCATTAGCACAAATTTTCGTATGTGAGCCCTTTCGAATTTCGGGCCCCTAGAAATTTCGCACTCCTATCAAGATTTGGGGCCCTGTAAATACACCCAAAATTGTTTTTTTCGGCCCGGAAGCTGTAAACCCAAAAAGATTCAGTGGCTGACGCTTCTAATTTTATATTTGTCTAACACAAAAATTTAAATTGTCTTGACATAACGCTATCCCCCCACCCTTCCTGTTGACCCTGTCAGTGTGGAATAATTTAAGCCTTGTATGTGACATTTTAGAGGGCATCTCTCTATCTTTCGATTAGCCGGTCTTGTTTAGCAAAAATTTTTATGTTTTCCCGCCTTGCAATTAATTTTCTCATCTTTTTCTTCATCCTGCATTGTATAGTAAAAACCCTTTAAAGGGGGCTAATCCCTTGCTGTCCCCCCTTTTTTTTGTGACCCCATCATTGTCTTTTTTTTTAAACTTTGCTGAATGCCTTTTAACTTTACTGTTTCCACCCCCAGTGTTGAACTGCTTGTTTCCCCAAACACCCATACCTCTATTTCTATCAGTTTAAAATCATAGGATTTTTTTTTTTTTACCAATGGCCTTTCAATTGAGTTTGCAAGTGCTACCCCCCCACCCAGGGATGTACCCCCCCTTTCTAATATCATGTTTGCCATAAAAGTTGTTCCAGTTGTCAATGAATGGGATTGCAAGTTCCTTGCAGTATCTGTCTAGCCAGCAATTTACACCAATTGCCCTAGACAACCATTCATTTCCTACTCCCCTTCTAGGCAAGATGCTACATATGATTGGGACCCCTCCCTTAGACTTAATGAAATCTATAGCTGACCTGTACTTACCTAGCAGCTCTTCTCTCCTACCCTTCCCAATATCATTTCCACCAGCACTGAGACAAATAATGGGCTTGTTCCCATTACCTGACATGATATTATCCAGCCTGTTAACTATGTCCCCAACACCAGCTCCAGGGAAGCACACTATCTCTCATCTTCTTATTCCTATTACAAAAAGCACGGTCAATATATCTTACCTGAGAGTCACCAACCACAAGAATGCGCTTACCTCTGTTAGCAGGGGAAGTAGTACCCTTACCTTCACTGGCCACTGAAGTACATTCATCCTGAAGAACAGAGAAGCGATTTCCTATCTTCAGATCTTCACTCTTAACTTTCCTTATTCTGATTCTCCTCCCATTACTGGTTACCACTCGCCACTTGTAGCAGGTGCTGGACTGCACCTCGCTGCTGGTAGCCGTTGCTACCTCCCCACCTACAGCCTTCTCACAGCGAGAGACAGACTGCACCTCACTGCTAGAAGCCTCATTCCCCACAACTCCAGCCACCTCACACTCTCTCCCAGACCCATTGAGGTGGACCTTCAGCCTCCTAATCTCCTCCTGGAGAAGCAAGACCTCCTCCTTCAACTCTCCAACTTCAGTTTTTAAAACACTGCAGAAGCAAGCCATGCTTTGTAACCGTCCACGCTAATCCCCAAAGCAGCTCAGGGTCTGTGACCTCACGTGACGACTGACCACTGAACACATAAGGAAGGAGGAGCACTGCAACAGGCCTACTGGTCCATACCGGACAGATCCTTCTCAAACCCATTAGCAAATTGCCCAACCCAAGCAACGCTGGTAACAGCGTTGGTCAGTCAACAGTAAATTAAATTCAGGCTTGACAAAGCTCCTGGAGAGCGAAACGCTGCCAGAGTAAAATGTCGCATTAATTGCACTTGTCTCCTTTTACCCAACAAGTTAAAATTCCTTCAAGACTACAGAACTCTTCACCAACTTCAAGACTGAGGGACTGATTATCTCACCTTCTAGTTTAGAAACCACGTAAGCAAACATATTTAGAAAACGTTCGGGTCCTGGGACCCATACACAGGTTAAAACGTATTGTAGATGAATGGTTCAGGGAACCGACACGTTGATAAATCAGACACACGTGCAACATTTGGGTATCTTTAATGAGAAAACGTTTCGCCACACAGTGGCTTCATCAGCCCATACAAAGGAGAATCGTATACGTCACTCACCTCACTCTCCTCCCACATACACTCTTTTCAACCTCTGGTAGAAGTAATCAGGTCTCAGGACCCAGAAGGTTGCTAATAAATATAACCTTGAGTCTGTTGACGTCTTTGTCTAAGCCATCTTGTTGGTATTTATTATCAAGCTTGACCTTGAGTCTGTTGACGTCTTTGTCTAAGCCATCTTGTTGGTATTTATTATCAAGCTTGACATATTATCAAGCTGGAGATACTGTCCTGGTAGACAGTAATGGTGAAGCTGGAGATTTTGTCCAGGTAGTCGGGAATTATACGCAGGAAGGAATACATATAAATGACCTCATAGAGGACAGGAGCCATAGTAGGGAAACAAGTGTAGTCAAAGATAAGATAAAACCAATATTGCAAACCAGAAATACCGCAGGAAATAGCAAACAAGAGGACTCCAATAGCAATAGTGAGGATAAATTACCAAAAACAACTGGTGGGAGCTCCATTGTTGGTGCTAGGGAGGATAGGAATAAGACAGGGAAACATGCACCAACAGGGAATACAGTCACAGAAACCCAAGGCAAACGGAAACCAAGCCTGTGCACATACTATGCACTTGGTATCTGCTGGCATGGGAAATCTGGAAAAACAGATGGGACATGCAACTATGACCACCCTAGAAAATGTCATGCCCATATGACAACAGGAAAATGCAAACTCCCTTCTGTAAGCTTTTTCACCCTGAAATGTGTACCTCTTCAGTACAGGAAAGACTGTGCTATAACTTAAATTGCCAGGCATACCATCTAAAGGGGACAAAAAGATACAAAACATCCAGGCCATGGGAAAACCTGGGTAGCCACAGCCACTCAAGAGGGAGAGGTTTTAGTGCCAGGAAGGAAAAAAACTGGCAGGAAATGGCAGAAATCGTACACCAAATCCAGTCATTCCTGGAGTGGAACCACAGTCGATGGCCTCCACTCCAAACCAACAGATACAGATACTAATGCCGGAAAAAAAATCCCCCCCCAGTACCAACAATACCACCAGTCCGATAACATTCTTCTTTGCAAATATACAGGGTCTAAAGCCAGCAATAAACAACAAAATACCTTTCATCCGTGGACTGCTTGCAGAGGCAAAGGCAATGTTCGCGGCTTTCACTGAGACCCCACATAAAGGATCACTTGGACAACGAAATATGGATCCCAGGTTACAACCTATACAGATGTGACAGAGTGAACAGGCAAAAGGGGGGGGTTGGCCTGTACATTGCAGAGTCACTTGTTTGCACAGAACTGCTTAATGCCTCAAATGACGTAGTGGAAGTTTTAGCAGTAAAGGCGAAACCAAACCCTTTTTGTGGG
>NC_069495.1:18496123-18499074 GCF_026875155.1 Cherax quadricarinatus | reverse complement strand
TCATTCTTAAGGCCTAGGAACTGTACTCATCATTCTCTATAGGCCTAGGAACTGTAGATCATCGTTCTCTATAGGCCTTCTAGCTGTAACTCAATACTCTGCAGAGGTTTAGTTAGAACTCAATACTCCCAAGACTTTCAGGATCTATTTCTTAACACCCTCATAAGGTAGAGCTGAAACTCAACCTGTCGTACGAGGTCATGAAGCTGTAACCCTTAACCCTCAAGATGCCAGAGAATTGTAACCCACAACCTTCAAAGTGCCTAGGAGCTATTTCATACAATTCCCAAGATGCCCGGGAGCTGTACCTCACATTACTCAGAATGCCCATAAGCTATATCCCACAACATTCATGACCATCAAGATGCCAACGAGCTGTATTCCACCAACCTCAATAAATCCAATTGTAAGACATATCCTTCATGAGGCCCAGGAGCTATAGTCATTAACCCTCAAGATGCCGAGGTGAAAAAAAAAATATGTCGTATGAGGACGTCGATCTGTATCATGGAAAGATGTGCCTAGCAAGACCTTGGCTAACTGAGAGTTTGATGATGATGGCTTTCCTCAACTTTGAACAACTGTGTCTTCAGGTTAAGACAAAGTTATTGGAAGCTAGAAGAGAGATGCAACAACTTAAATGGGTGTGCAAGGATTATCCTTGGAATAACAATGTGAAGAACAGTTGCGTCAATGATTGAATGAATGATTGAAATGTTGGTTGGAACATATTGGACAAAGCTGAAAATAAGGAGGATCCAGAGACTGCTGTCGAGACCAACAATTCTTTCTCCGTATTAACAGAGTGTGAGTCGATGACATAGGACATCCCGACGAAGACCATCGAGAACATCATGACGAACACTACCAGCAAATTTAAGAACCTTATTTTAGCTGTGGACAGTCAGATTAAATATATGGAAAAGGTATTTTAGAGATAGGAAGATGAGGTAGAGTGTGTGCTTTTCTGGGGCTAGTATGCAGGATATTGTTAGCCATCTTGACAACATCAAAAGTGAGGGGAGCGATCCTATCATCTGTCTCTGCTGGAGGCAACAATGTTGGCAGATGTAGGGTAGAAGACCTGAATAACAGGTATAACTCCAGTTACATGAATCAAAAACATTCATTTGCAACAGAACAAAAGCAGTAAACATGACATTGAGTTACTGACACTGTAGAAGCAGACTACATATTGAAGTTCAAATGCAAACATCAAATTCATTCACGTTAATCGCATAACACAGGGACCAAGAAGCTCCTGTTCTACCTCATAGACTCAAACTAGAGGCTGTAGGTACAAACAAACCCAACAAATTTACGACAGCTATCAGTAAACTGAAAATAGCTCCAAAGAACAGTTATTACTGTTTTTATGGTTCTTCCATTATTAAAATTAACACTTATTAAAGAGACGAATGGAGTTAGAGGGAGACAGGGGCAGCATGGTGCTTCACTCCCCTAGCTCATGAAGTGCTGAGGCAAGTGCTGCACCATATAATTTGTTTTAATTTGGTTATTCAAGTGATCAATACACCAAGCAGTAGAAATTCCCCTACACGTGGAGTCAAAGAAAATATAGCCACCCCCAAAGCAACGTACCACCCGAGAGCAACACTTCTTGCCAGACCAGAGCAGCGCACCTTACACATTTTCCCTGTACCAGACCAGCGCACACATCACCTCTTGCCAGAAAAACCCAAAAAGAGCCAGCATTTCCAGTCGGGCCCAAAGCTAAAAGGGACGCAGCACGTCCTGTCAGAAAGACTGCATCTGTACCCAGATTATAACAGCCTTCACCTGGCACACCAAACTAGTAGATCTATAATTTACAGTCAAACCGGGAACCACGGAAAAAGTAGGTACTTGTACCTACTTTTAGTCACCTACATCATCAAATAGGTTTTTAAGGATCTAGAAGACCTTTCGGTAGGTCCTGGACAATTATCAGTCAACAAGTTACATCTCCTATTTGTGGGTAATGATGAGTCGTTGCAGCCACGCAATTTTTTCTATTGATTTAAGTATACACATGAATAACATTTTGCTATCCTTGCCTTAATCCCTGAAAGGGTTTGTTCGCGGATCAACGTCCCCGTGGCCCGGTACTGTGACCAGGCCTCATGGTGGATCAGAGCCTAATCAACCAGGCTTTTTACTGTTGTCCGCACGCAACCCGACGTACGAACCACAGCCCGGCTGGTCAGGTACTGACTTAGGTGCCTGTCCAGGGGCCTTGTTGAAGACAGCCGGGGGTCTATTGGTAATCCCCCTTTATTTTTAAATAGTCTTGGACCTCTGGACACGTATTGTGTTGTCTCCCCAGTGTACTCGTGGCATCCCTGCTTTTCTTTGGGGGGGGATGTTGCATCGTCTGCTTAGTCTTTTTGCTTTCATAGGGAGTGATTTTCGTGTTTGGTACTAATCCCTCTGGGATTTTTCCAGTGTACATAAAAATGTATCTCTCCCGCTTACTTTTCTAGGAGTACAGGTTGAGGAACTTCAAGCGTTCCCAGTATTGAGGTGTTTAATCGCAGTTATGTGTGCTGTGAAGGTTCTCTGTACATTTTCAAGGTTAGCAATTTCCCCTGCATTGAAAGGTGCTCTGTGTGCAGTAATATTCCATAGGATTGGCATTCTTAGTTTGAAAGTTCTCATTATCCATCCTGTCATTTTTCTAGCAGATGCCATTGATACATTTTTGTGATTTTTTTAAAGTGAGATCCTCTGACATTATCATCCCAGGTCCTTTACATTAGTTTTTCGCTCGTTCGTGTGGTTGGAATTTTTTTTATACTCCGAATAGTTCTAATTTCCTCAACGTTTTCCATATTTGGACTAGTTGAATTTTTCATCATTGAACTTCATAGTGTTTTCTGCGACCATTTAAAGATTTGGTTGATGTCTGCCTGGGGTCTTGCAGTGTCTTCAGTGGGGAACACTGTCATGCA
>NC_069495.1:18446123-18488623 GCF_026875155.1 Cherax quadricarinatus | reverse complement strand
CTGGAGTTGTCCTGTCCTGTTGCCTGATACTCAAATTATGCAGGAATGCACATCCCACAATTTCGCCTATTTGAGAGGTGTCAGCCCAAATTTAACCTCTAGAGCACAAAAAATTCTTCCCATTACTAATGTCTGTTACTCTCAATTCAAACAAACAATGGCGACTGTCTTCTGCACAGACGCAGGCTCAGTTTCCCATTTTCTATGACATAAATATTATTAAATACAGTATGGCCATCTATTTACATATAACTACTGTATTTCTGGGAAATATATACAGTATTCTCCACACTGCGGCTGGGCGGAGTTTGTTGCTAAATGACTCAAATTACTCCTTCCTTTAGGAGACGATTCCAGCCAGTTCTGGCTTGAGTGGCTGTTCTCCTAGTAGGTCTAACTATGATTTCATTTACCAGCAGCACTTGGTCAGCATTATCTTCCGTATCACTTGTGTCACTTTCCCTCAGATTTTCATTAACGTTTGATTGAACACCTAATTCCAAGGGAATCAATTTATTAATTGTGTGTAAACTTTCCTGGCCATGACACAACACTTTAACATTCCTGACAACCCCTTGTGCCTCTGGGTACAATGTCAATACTTTGCCCAGAGGCCACAATGTTCAATGTTGTTCAGTATCAATCAACACAATGTCGCCTGGTTGAATGTTCTGTCGATTTACTGCCTCTGTCGCACCATAAAAGTGTTCATGTAGTGTAAGAAGATATTCCTTACGCCACACATTAGACCAATGATCAGTTACTTTATTTATCATTTTAAATTTATCACACAACACTGCCGCATCATTGTAATCTTCATCACTTTCTTCCGGATTATCTCTATAGACAGGGGCAGCTTCCAATTTCCTTCCACGTATTAGGTGAGAAGGTGTTAATACATCTGCATCAGGTGTATCACTCATGTACGAGAGAGGCCTATTATTTATCTGATTTTCCGACTCCACTAACACTGCACGGAATTCTTCCAAATTAATTTTCTTCTGGTGTAGTACTTTACGGAGACACCGCTTCACTGTGCCTTTAAGTCTTTTGTACAGCCCCGCCTGCCAAGGGGCTCTAGGAGTAATAAATTTCCAGGTACACCCTCGCTGGGTTAACAGAGATTGAACATCGTTACTATTATTTAATTCTATCAAATGTTGAGCACCTGCTACAAAATTTGTAGCATTATCCAAAATCATCAACCTTGGACAGGATCTCCTAGCTGCAAATTTTCGAAACAGCTGTATAAACTGTTCTGCAGACAAGTCCTGTGCCACTTCTAAATGAACTGCCCTAGTAGCAGTACAGGTGAACAAACAAACACACACTTTCAGTGGAACACCATTTGACGTACCTGTTAAAATTATTGGACCACTATAGTCTACACCTGTTACATCAAATGGTTTCACTAATTGTACACACTCCTTTGGCAATGGTGGAGGACCTGGGTACATATAGGATCTGGCATCCACACGGCGACATATTACACAAGATTTAATCACCCTTTTTACACTTTGCCATCCTTGTGGAATCCAGAAAGTTTCCCTAATACAATTTAAGGTATCTTGTACCCCACCATGCATTACATTTTTATGGGCATTTTGCACAATTAAATTTGTTAGATGATGAGTTTTGGGCAGTAAGATAGGGTGTTTAGCATAATCACCCAATTCAGCATTTTGTAACCTACCTTTGCACCTAATTACACTGTTCTCTAAATACAGCCCCAATTTCTCTATTATGGAACCTTTCACAATTTTTCTTTCTATCATCAATTTAATCTCATTTCCATAGATTTCCTCCTGTACCCTCTTTATCCAAAATTCAAAGAGGATTTGAAAACTTAAATGAAATATTCATCTTGTTTAGAAATTTAAACACCAACTTAGTTACATTGATTAGTTTGGGTAAAGAAGAATACCTTTTTATATCAATGGCTAAGGAAGGACAAACAATTGGAGCGGTGGTCACAGTAATTTCAACAGAAGTAATATACACCTTTTGTACAGGCCAATTAACTTTATTTACCAACCAGCTCGGTCCTTTAATCCATGATACAGCATTTACAAATTTAGCATAAGGTAAACCTCGAGACAAGAAATCAGCTGCATTCTCCTCACCAGGTATATGATTAAATGTTTATATATGCTGACCCAAGCTATTATATTTCTCTTGCATCTGATTAATTTCAGTGACTCTGTTTTGTACGTACATAATTTTACTGTTTCCATTACGAACCCATTGTAAGGATACCTCATTATCAGAAAAAATTACAGTGTCGCTAATATTTATCTCCTGCAACTTATTTCTTATATAATTAGCTAATTTGACACCTACATAAATGACTGTTAATTCCAAATGAGGTAAGGTACGTGATTTAATTGGAGACACTTTAGCCTTAGACATAACAAGAGAAATAACACTATTACATTGAAGGTAAGCAACTGCTCCATATGCCAATTTTGAAGCATCACAAAAAATGTGGAGTACGTTTTTCTCATTTGGATTGGCCACCTGGCGTGGGAACTCCAACATTGGAATTTTCTCATAATCACCAATTAATTCATCCCACCTGTTAATGAATTCCTCAGGTAGAATTTCATCCCAAGCACATTTAAGTTTCCATGCTTCCTGTGTTAATAATTTCCCTCTTATAGTAAGTGGATCAAAACATTTGGAAACTTCAGCAAGCAAAACTCTCTTAGTTAATTTATTGGGCATACTGTAATTATTAGGTTTTAACATTAACAAATCTCTCTCAGTATCCCAAGTTAAACCCAATACATTACTACATTTTGGCACTTCATCTCCAGGGAAATCTTTACTTATTTTGTCCTTTAATTTGGACGAATTACTATTCCATTTCCTCAGAGGCATATTTGCACTTTGCATTATTTCATTAGCCTCTCCATAAGTCATTAACAATTCCTCTTCAGTTGATGTCACACCCAGGAAATTGTCCACATAAAATTGTTTGCTAATTACTTTACTCAATGGACTTTCCATATGTTTAAGGTGTGCATTTATCGTCGCTTGAAGTAGGAACGGACTGGATGTAGCACCAAATAATACGCTCCTAAAGCGAAAGGTTTTCAGAGGGCTAAGTGGGTCACTAGGATTCTCAGGCCATAAGAAGCAGGTACAATCCCGGTCAGCTTCTTGTAAACCCACTCTTAGGAAAGCTTTACTTATGTCAGCCATAAAGACATAGTGCTTCACTCTGAAATTTAATAAGATATCTCCTAATTTTTCCGTCAACGACGGACCTGTCATCAGTCATTTAAACTAGGTACATTTTTGTTACTCCTGGCACTACAATTACACACAAACCTCAAAGGAGTGGTCTTAGAATCCTTCTTCACTCCGTGATGTGGCAAATAGTGACCATAAATTTTGGCTTGCTCAGGAGGTACCTCTTCTATAAATTTATTAATTAACTGCTTTGCAATTATATCATTATAGGCAGTTAAACAATCTGGTGTCTTACTCAGTTTGCGGAGCTGAAGCCCATAACTTACCATATGCCATTCTGTTTATAGTGGGTAATTCTGGATGGTTCAGTCTCACGGAAGTCGTACCCAGCAATGTCCAGATTCAAAATTTACATCTCTTTAGGTATTGTTCTTGAGTAAAAGAAACGTTTGACTTTCTTCATTTATATTTATTCAAGCTGTCTAATTCCCCAATTTATGCACTGGCTAACCCATTCCTCTAGGAAGAATTATACTGGGGTATTCGATTTCATGAGTAAGAACACAGTTATGGTATTTGTAGTTTCCTCTAGTCAATGAATTATTATTACGAGGAATCCTACCATACATTTACATGGGCTCCTGCAGTTTCAAAAGGGTGACACCACATTCTTTACCCATACCCTTTTACAAAGGAGGCATAATAGTCACTACCTATCAAAATTTTATGGGCTTACAGAATCATCACTTACACCGAAGGTGCTAAAATTTACATTATGTGAAAGTCTTTCTCTAGCTTTACTAAGCCCTAATATAGATATTTTCTCTGGAAGTCTATCTACAATTACTGCATTAACACGTTTTTTTCTCATTGCCCAACCTGACAGTTACATAAACAGTGTCATACAATTAAGCTCTTTTATCTTAGAGAAAACCAGTTAATTTTAAAGTTGTGGGATCTCCCATCTGTACTTTCATACCATGAAGACATTTATGTTTTATGAAAGTATGCTGGGATCCCTGGTCCAATAATGCATTTATATTTTTTGATTTATGCCTTTTATCATCAATTTTTACCTGTAACTCAGGTAAGGGTACTTCAGCAAAACCATCATTATTAACATTAGCAGCAATTTTTACATTAGCTACTGTTGTGTCAGGATTGTCAACATTATCATTATTATCAACATTATCATATAGACCCTTACACATGACTATATGGTGTCTTACTTTGTGACATTCATAACAGTTGTTTAATTTGGCATGACAATCCTTTACATTGTGATTACCTAAACACCTGATACATCTGTCAAGTTCCTCCAATCTTTCAACTTTATCATTCCATGAATTGTATGCACTGCAATTCTTAGAAAAATGAGTACCCTTGCAGAAAAGACAGTCTCTCTTTTCTTTGACTGTTTTTTTATTAACTGGGCTACTCTTAGGAGGGTAATTATTCTTCTTACCTTGTGGAGAATCATTATTTCTGATTCTTGCTACTTGATATGCACCTATGCAACTATTTTTTGAAAAAGAATTTTGATTATTACCATTGGGATAATTTTTCCCTTTGTGAAACTTGACAGATACCTCAGAGTTATTATGTGTTGCATCTTTAAAATGAGTTAGTTTGCTGGTCTGCAACTAAACAATTAATTCTTGTATACCTAGTCTTATTTCCTCCAGACCAAAATAACCCTTGTGATATTTGTTAGAGAGCCATTCAAGTGTTTTACAGCTTAATTTATTCTGTACCATGGCACTCAATAACCAGTCTGATTCCTTCAGATTATATTTATTACTTAAAGTTTTGAGAGTGCTCTCCAGTTTAACTCTAAACTGCTGTTAACCTTTGTAAGTGTGATCTGGAGATTTTAAATTAACAATAATATTCACTAGATCCAACCTACTTTGTTCTATGTTACCATAAGTGACCTTCAACAAGTCAACTGCTTCCTTGTAAGAATCATCTACATTGGGAAAGGCTTGTATGAGTATGTGAGCATCTCCTCTTACCTGTCCTTTGAGGTAAAATAATTTAGTTACACAGGCTATATCACTCCTATCATGCACAGCTGCTTTTAAAAAATTGACCAAAACTCCTCCCAGTTTTCTCCAGGATTAAATACAGGTAAACATAATTCTGGAAGTTTTGGCAAAGACATTTTATTTGTTGGAGCAGACTGATTAGCTGCCTGGTTTACACATTTTAATTTATTCAAGGCCTGACTTTTACAAGAAAGAATCTTTTCCTCTAATTCATAATACTGATTAATCATAGGATCTACTTCAGTCTCATCTACACAGTTTACTAATAAATCTCCTACATATTTGTTGTAATATAATTTGTATGAATCATATCTATTTCCCAAAGCATCTAAATACAATTTTAAATCATCAGTAGTCACAGTTTCTTCATTCATTAATTCCAAACATTTATTATATGCCTTGGTTACATGACATTTTCTAGCCTGCAGTGATGCTTGCTTTGCTCTATATTCTATATGTTTGTCTTCTATATTAATTTCCTCATTTTCAGCCATGATACAATGTATTAAATTCAACTTAATAACACTGATTATGTACTAAATTATGCACCTTATAAAGGTAAATAGTACAACTTACCTTTGAATAAATCCTAGCTACTTGAGCTTAGCAATTACATGTAAGAAAATTATATAAATTTTAAATGTACATTAATACAAACCTTTAGCCAGCCTTGGCTTATCAAAATTATTATACAAATCAATATAAATCCTTGCCTGCATTTGGTATAGCAAAATTAATATTATACACATTAATATAATTAGCAACATTTGGCTTATCAATTACACATACACTGATATAAATCTTGGCCAGAATTATCTTATCAAATTAATATTATACAAATTAATATAAACTTAGCCAGACTTGACTTATCAAAATTAATATTATCAATTAGTATAAATCCTTGCCTGAATTTGGCATAGCAAAATTAATATTATACACATTAATATAATCTTTAGCCGCCCTTGAGCTTAGCTTATCAAAATTAATATTGTAGTTATTATAATCCACTACACATTAAGTAAATTTGTGAATTTAACATCCATCTCCTTCTGTCATTTCACATATAATTATTAAGTAATTAACTAATTAATGACTTCACTAATTGCCTCCGGTTCAAGAAGGACCAATGGGCAAATTAAATGTGGAAAATTACATTTACTTGGATATATCATTATTTACATAACAGTAAATGAACAAAGATAATTATTGTTTATCAGTTAGACATGTAGGAATTTGGGACACCTAGGTCGCAAAAGATGTCCCCCTTCGATACCTACCACTTTCATATCCACAAGTTGCTCTGGACCCATTAATTATAAATGAAATATACATCAACTGGAATGCTGGTAAATATATAAATTTTGGACTGTATATTAAATTAAAAAATGATTATATATAAACACATTTACATAACAGAAGGAAAATATCTTAATATCACTCACCAATTTGACTGGAGATTAATGTGTCATATAAAAGAATCCCCCCCTTTTGCCTACATTTATGAAAAATTTACTGGCCAGAATTTAAACATAAATTAGACAGCTAATCTGAGGTTCCTGGAGTTGTCCTGTCCTGTCGCCTGATACTCAAATTATGTAGGAATGCACATCTAACAATTTTGCCTCCTATTTGAGAGGTGTCAGCCCAAATTTAACCTCTAGAGCATGAAAATTTCTTCCCATTACTAATGTATATTACTCTCAATTCAAACAAACAATGGCGACTGTCTTCTGCACAGACGCAGGCTCAGTTTCCCATTTTCTATGATATAAATATTATTAAATACAGTATGGCCATCTATTTACATATTACTACTGTATTTCTGGAAAATATATACAGTATTTTCCACAGAGCCAGTGGTGGAGTCAAAATTGGAGATGACATCTTCCGAGTTGCCTGCATCACCAGTGGTACAGCAGGGTTTTGGGGAGGACCAGGTGACGACAGAAGTGGAGGACTTGGATGCAACATTAGCTTCGGTTTTGCATACCATGTTCCCGTCTACAGATGTAGTCTCCCCGGCTGTGCCGTCGGCGAGTCCGGAGCTCATGTCCATGCCGGTTGAGCAGCAGGAGGCGGTTTTTGGTGCTGGTGAGACTGGCAGGGACGTGATGACTCCTGGTCAGAAGACATCTACGAAGGTGGTGGTGGAGGTTCATCGTGTGGACACCGTGGTCACAAACATGGAGAAGGACGCTGGGACGAGGAAGAGGGCGGCAGCAATGTCGGACTCTGATGACGTCCTGACGCCAGCTCAATGTATAGGGAAGAAAGCATCTGTAGACAGGGGGCCGTGTGCTAGTGGAGGTGAGCAGTGATATCAGGTGGTGCCTGGTGGGACGGGTGTCGTGCGTGGAGAGTATGGCAAACGTGGTCCCCAGGGCCCAGGTGGGCATGCAAAAGTAGTAGTGGGGCAGCGAGGGAGGAAACCTTAGCCAGGTGAGAGCGGGTTTAGGTAGGGGCAGGACACGTCTTGGTAGGTGTGGTGAGGTCTGCTGTATGATGGCAGGTAGTGTTAGTTGTGAGAGGCCTGCTGTTATGTGTCCTCTTGTATATACATGTTCAGAATCTTTGTAATAAGAGGTGACCCAACGTTCATTTTAGTATCCTTGATGCTGCGAAATGGGCTATTGTATATACATGTACTGTATCAGTGTGATAAGATGTTTCCCTTATGTTAATATTTGTTATTAAATGTACTGTCTTTGGTGTTACTGTTTCACCAATACTTGTATAATTACCACTTAGGTTTACTCATATATGAATTTTGGGAATAGGTGTCATTACCTACAGTGAATTCCTTATTTCGGGGTAAGAGGGGGGGGGGGCAATTAATGTGTAATAAGTTTAAGTCACTAACGGTAATACCAACTTTATTGGTAGTTGTATACATATGTTTTGAAATGTAATATTCACATTGTGTTAGTCTTATTTAAGGTATTGTGATTATGGTAGTCCTGTACCATCCATGGTGGTAAATAATGTTTCCTCAAGTGACATGTGTTTATAATATTCCTAAATTGAGGATAATTAATGTCATGATTATTCAGATTGGTGATGGGGTTAGTTTTCAATGTGTGTGTGAGTGGGGGGAGGGATGATGGGTCACCTGTGTTGTGTGAGTGGGGGGAGGGATGATGGGTCACCTGTGTTGTGTGAGTGGGGGCAGGGATGATGGGTCACCTGTGTTGTGTGAGTGGGGGGAGGGATGATGGGTCACCTGTGTTACAACACAGGTTTCTTAATAATGCATATTGTAGGTCTTGTGTAATTTGTTGCGAGTTGTATTATGGGTGATTGTCATTAAGCTCGGTGCATTATTTTTTTTTATATATTTTTTAAAACATTATAAATTACAAGGTTGTATAAAAAATTAAATAACACCACAATACAGGATTTGAACAAGATAACTAAGAATGACATAACAAGTGCAGAAGAAAAATTTTGAAAATCCAATTAAAAAACAGGAATGTGTAACAAACACGCAAAATACATACATACCATTCACTGACACACATTATACCAAATAATAAAATATCTGACACATACACACAAAACTGTTGGGGGGAGCCCCCCTTTAAAGCAAATCTATAAATACATCCACATCATTCGCACACTTAATGATCACAGCAGTGATCAAACATTAATTATGTAACTTTTAGATAGACATGCAACTGTTTATGAGATTTTACTAAAGAACAAACTCTGGTAATTATTCTAAAACATGACTCCTTAACAAAAATAAGCATTATACAAATTACATGATCATATAAATCATCAACAACTGCAAAATTTATACAGCATATGTATAATCTTGGAACCTTTTGATCACAGACGAATTACTCACAGCAGATTGCACAGAATGGTTAAGTCTATTTATATTAGGAGAAATCCAAATATTTTTAAGATAATGAATTTGTAATGTATCTCCTTAAAAACTTTATGCAGTACAGGGAAAAAGTCACGACATATTCATATTGAAATATTCATTATTACAAAATAACTGGACTCTTACTAAAGCATGGCTGAATTGATACATTTCAGTGAAATTTTGTTGGAAGTAATCTCTGAAACATTCTTAAATGCTTAACTAATTATTATATCATTACAACATTATATCTTATTAACCTTAGCTAAGCAGTCTTCTGAAACTGACCAAGCATACTGAACAACTATACACCTTTACTTATCAAAAGCATCACTCACGCCCACGCATACCTCAAGAAGCCAGCGTCATTTTACCCCTTCAGATTGCAACGCCCATAAGTCCCTCACGCGGAAGCTACGATATCCCTCCGAAAAGGTTAAATGCCACCTGTTCCCAGTGATGTCCTTATTCCTCCGTTGCGTCCCATAAAATATCGCTGCCAGTGCCCTGATTCTCTCCCTTACTGACACATGTCTGTAAACCCCTGACGTATACACAAAATCCGTGACTTGATAACCCATTGCGTTCTGCACCGACACCCCCACCCCCCACATCTAAGCTTAACGCCCTTAAAACACCCACCATACGTATAACCCTACTAAACCACTCCCTCACTGGTTCCAACCTTGCACAAAAAAATACCGCATGAAAGACAGTGTCAATGTCCCCCACACACAAACACTCCCCACCCTCCTGCACACGTCTATTTGCTAACACATCTCCAGATGGCAAAATATTGTGGAGAAATTTAAACATTACCTCCCTTACCACTGCCTTCAATCGTAACCCTTTTAAACGGCCCCATATATCACTCCACGCATACATCAGATATATACCTTCCACCTTAGCAACCACCTCCCTACCACCCACCTGAGCCAGTTCGTCTACAATTAGATAGACATGCAACATGCAAATGTTCCCTCTAGACGGCCCATATAAGCACCTGCCGCCCACTTGCCTTGCTGTGCCAGATGTACGGTTCCATACGCCTCAAAAAACACGTCGTATGTCAGCCTCAACTGCCTCGAATGGTACATTACGAAGCTTGACCCACGTGAAGTGGCGGGATTGTCAATCAAAGCACCTTCACAGCTGGAGTAGCATCAAGACTCACGTCCTTAAAATCTATGCACTAATGACTCGTACACAGATGTGGAATTCAGTTTAACGAAGATCCTATATGCACCATTCAGGGCAACACCATAAACTTCATCGTCCTGGATCCATACGTCTCCCTGATGATGGTCGGGAGTAACACCTGCGCTGAAGTAGGTGAAATTGCCCCATGAAGCAGTTCTATGCCGATGGTATTCACGCGGGCGCCTCACACTCTGCGCCATGTTGGTACTAGGTAGCTCGCCTGAAAACAGCAGAGGGGTGCAGAGCACAAAACGCACTCAACTGTGGTCAGGCAGCGAATTGTGTATCCTCACAATCCTTCCCGTCTTCTAAATACAGTGTACATACATCCAATGACATGTCGTTATGATCCAATCATAATTAAATTACACTTCCCCTTTTCCCCAGTGCAAGATAAATGCCACTTGCACTAGACGTTACAACACCTTACATTTGTTCACTTAAAATGTATAAAATAAGAACTAACATAAATAAAACTTATAACAATATATAGATAGCAATTATTTGACAAAGTGAAGGGTACCAACTAATATGGTAACAGTACACTAGAAACGGGAACTCACACACTAATACATATTCCCATTTTTTTATGTATTACCCTGTTCAACAAGATAATATATTTATTAACAATGTTCCAGAGCAATATCAGACTTACTCTGTCACACACTAAGTTACATAATATAACTTATGGCTCCTAATAAAACATGTACAGGGCAGTACTACCTAAATCATTAACAAAACCATCCTGGTAAAAGACACTTCAGAAAGCCACCCCCTGCCATCCCCTGACCCCATGCTATTTGTATTAAAAAAAAACAAACTCACGTTCCCTTTCATGCTCAAGTTCGTACCCGACGTCTAAAGTCATAAAACCCCTGTCTCTTAACCAAATGTCACCAGTTCACCCCCCCCCCTACGGCCCCCCTCATTCCTAAACGGCTTTTCACCCTTATGCTCCACTACCACCACACTTTTATTCCACCTTCCATCCTCCACTTATCTCAAAATGAATGTCTTCATCGCTTCCGGGCCGATTCAGTTGATTTTCTGCTCAGTTTGCAACATGGCGGATAGACATGGCAGACGTGTGAATACTGTCTGTGTGGAACTGGTACCTGGTGCCCTAAGCAGTTCTACAATGCAGGTGCTACTCCCTACGATTATTCGTGAGTGTATGGGATACCCAATGAAGAGCTTTATGGTGTGGCTGTTAACGAGTTACGAGGATTTTCATCAAATTTATAAATGCTGGATTTTACTCGAGCATAATTGACAAGTACCACGAGAAGAGGATGGCCGTGAATACAGCAGTGGAGGTATGTCTACATGATGTATCCAGCTATGTGACATGCGTAAAAGTCAGGAATGTGCCCTTTGAAGCTACAGAGTATGATGTGGTTGCGGTCTTCCATCGTTATGGCAAGATTCATGCGGCGGAATTGGGAGTGTGGAAGGATGGGCCTTATGTGGGACTACCCGAAGGATCCTTCAATCTGAAGATGACGTTACGGCAATCAATTCCTTTGTATGTTTTACTGGAAGAATTCCGAACGCAGGTCTACGTATACTATGCAGGACAGAGGCGGACTTGTAGGCTGTGCGGATCATTTGACCATATGGCAGCCCAATGCCATAGGAAACCAAGACGGAGGGAACAGATGCCAGCACCGGTGGATCAGCAGTTGGGTTCTGTGGTGCAGGAGACAGATGCGGCCGAAAGGCAGGCATCGTGCAGTTGGAGTGAGGAAGAGGATAAAGCAGAGGTGGAGACGGACTCATGTGCTACGTTACCTGTGGGGACGGGGCCTGAGCAGACGAACACGACGAACGATGACGGTGGCCTGTAATGCAACAGGATTGAATGCTGGATGCCTTCCTGAGTGAGGTGGAGGGTAGTCTGGATGATGAGCAGCGTGGACGCTCATTGGAGGAGACTACAGTCTCATCGGGACGTGGGAAGACCGTGTGAAATGAGGGGAAGAAGCACACGGTAGTTGCTGAGGTGCACAGAGCGTGCATGGAAGAGGTTACAGGTGGAGACGGAGGTTCACGCAAGAGAACAGCTGGGACGTCTGATATGGATGACGTCTTAACGCCAGGGCAGAGACCTGGGAAGAAGTCTTGGAAGCCCAGGTTGGATCTCCCGGAGAGTGGGTGTAGTGGTGCTGATGTACTGAAAGGTTCAAAGGAAAAGGGGGGGGGGGACTGGACAGACAAGGTGACAAATGGGGCTCTAGCCAGCAGCCAGGTCACGCGGGTGCCATTCCAAGGCGGCGGGGCAAGCCACCTTTACTGTAATAAGTCCAGGTTGTAACGATCAATGTTAATGGCCTGAGAGCCGAGGTTAAAAGAGTATGGGTGGAATGGTTTTTAAATAGATTTAATGTAGATATATGTTTCATTCAGGAGCACAATCATAAGTTTGGTTGTGAGATGTCTTTGAAAGGATATAAGTTGTATGTGAGTGGCTCGTTGAGGTTGAAAGATGGGGTTGCTGTGGCTGTAAAGGAAACCAGTCCATTGCGTATTTTGGGGTGGGAGGAGGGGGGGAGGGTCGTGCGGGTGGAGAGAGAATGGGATGCAACGAGGGTTTGTTTTATAGGAGTGTATATGCCGGCGGATGGCAACGCACGAGTCAAGGAGAACTTTGTGAGGGAATTTTTGATGTACTATTTAAGGGGTTTTACCTTTAGTCACTGTCATAGGGGGGAGATTGGACATTGTGTTATTAGGGTGTGGGGATGTGGAACCGAGGGAGGGCGGGGGCGGGCGTGTTATGTTGGGATGTTACGTAATGTGTTTGGAGACGTGGGGGTTTTGGATGTTGTGGGGGGGTGGTTTGGCAGGTTGAGTATGCGTTTGTCAGACGGGATTATGCTGCTGATTAGACAGGATCTATGCAAACGAAGCTGTACGTTTGTGTTGGAGAGTTAGGACTTTTGATGTGGTGGTTTTCTCTCATAGGGCAGTTATGGCAGATCTTGGATTGGGAGGGTATGTTTAGGATACAATCGGGGTTTTTGGAAAATTAAATGCAAGACTCGTGAGGATGTGAGGAAGGTTGAGTATGGCTTTTGGGGAATGGTGGCAAACCTTTTTTTTTGGGATTCTAGATGGAGGTAGAGTAGTGTGTCTTAGAATGGTGGGAAGAAAGGCATGCTAAGCCGGGTATAGCAGGTTTTTTTATAAAGGAAGGGAACGGGAGAGGGCCAGGGTGGAGGTAATGGGTTGCAAAATTATTTTGAATATCAGCTAAATGGGGGTGTTATGAGGGAAGGGGGGGGGGGTTTCAGTTTGGAAACATTTTTGCAACTCAAGGGCAGTGTTGGCAGAGTTGACAATAATGGAGAGATTTGATGCAGTACGTGTAAGGGCGGGAATGGAGGCTCTGTGCTTGTGGAGGTGATAAACCTCGGGATAGTGTTTTTGTGCGAGGTTTAGGTGTAAGGCAGAAGGATTCTGACCATTTTAAACTTGGAGTGCATCTGCAAGTAAAGATAGGGGTGGTTATCATTTTTTTTAAGGGACAGGATAGAGGAATACTAAAGAAGAGTCTATGAGCAATTTTTTTATATTTATACTTTTTATTTAATACAGTTGGATAGCACAATGATAAATGTATATTAAAACACAGTCACAAAAGAAAGCGGTTAATTTTACAATAATCTCACAGACCAACCGATTACCATACAATGAGAGAATGCGTAAAAACACCTTACACACAGAACAGAAGTGTTGGACAACTGATGGTTTTATACTCAGACACACCACATTATACGTTTAAATGAAAATGTCTACCTATGGATGTATGTATGACGCAAAATGGCAATGCACACACGGAGTAAGTCTGATATGACTGTATAATAAATCATTGTGTTTACAAATTAAAAACTATGTCACACACAATAACACACACACACAAGGCACATTCATAACACAAATAGGACAAAGGTATTAATGAAATCGACGACGCGAAAACATCCAAATATAACAAATACGATGTGTTATTGTACATCTCAACAACAATCGTAATAAATTTATATGTAATATCATATATGGACATGTAATGAAAACACATCTATAAATAATACCAATGATTGGTATACAAGAATAAAAAAGGCAAAAGAATTTTAACGTTCTGCCAATCAAAATTTTTACATTTTATTTAAAAGGATATCATCACTTTGGGAGACATACATACAACATTCACAAAACACAAGATATTAGTCACACAATTAAACGCAAGTGCTGGACCAGTGCCGGTAGGATTTAACCCACTGAACGAACACAAAATATTTCAAAATCCTTTAACTCTAACGCTTCTGTATGCAGACGGGAAATCTTTCTCCCATCTCCCCCTCATATACCAAACTCAATTTCGACACTTAGTTTTAAGAATTGTTCCCGCTAAAACCCGGATTCTGCTTATTGATTACCTTCAACATGCCTCTAGCCCATGACACATAAAATAATCGGCTACGACTACGACACTGCACGTTGTACATAGATATGTCAACCCCCACCCTTCATCAAAACTCAACGCCCTAAGTACCGGACAAACCTCCACCTCCCTACCATTCGTAAAACCCTGCTTACACGCACCGTACTGTACCTAAACCTTCACAGAAATAATAACATGAAACGATTGATTTCGTCCTCCTCGCAACACTGAACAACTCCGGTCCTCCTCTACACGCCGATTAGACAAACACCACCTTGGACGGCCCAGAATCGTGCAAAAATTTAAAAATCATTCGGTACTCGAGGAAGGAGACTAACTGATGAATCCACTTCATATATCACACCACTCGTACATGGGGAAACATTCCCTGAACTATCCACTCATTTTCTACCATGCCCACTCTTTCCAAAGTACTCAATTTAACGCTCCGCACGTTCCGCATGCACAGTAGTAACACACGTAGCATCGTCCTCGCTCCTAATTAAATCCGTCGTCCCCACCACCTGCGGAAAGAGTTTCAATGATACATTTCTGGTTAAACAACATGCGTGGCCACCCCAGTCGGAGGAATACGACGCTTCAAATAACACGCAAATGACACGGTCTCTTAAAGGAACAGACCTAACCCTCCTTGATGCATTTGGTGTCCTACCACGCTCTTGTGAGCATGTGCACCCTGAGCCCACAAAAATCTATAAACTCAATTTAAAAGATGTTTGAGTTCCCCTGTATTAGTGGATACAGCGCACAACGTGCCAAACTTTACTTAAGAAGAACATTAATACTATCGCCCCTCTGGTGTAGGGTTATAAATGTCGTGGGCATGAGGACCTTATTAAACGCCTCAAACACTTTTCCACCTCCCCGATTACATGCCTCGTCTTATCAACCTCTCTCATATACTGTATACACATATGTTTAACACAGTCAACCACCGTCCACGTTCTCTATACTACTTCCTCTTCGCCCAATTCCCAACTTCACAATCTGTGTTTATTTGTACACAGATCCCGCATTCTGTTGCCTTACCAAATAACATCTACAAGTCTTCAACAAAACTCAATTGGTTCTCTCGTACGTTATAGGACATTGTATCATTCTACATAACCTACTATGGTGGTCGATCACTCCCGAACCCCACGACGAATCTACTCCCCGCCCACAAACTGTCCAATAAAAAGGGTCCTGCATGCAAGCAAAGAGCATTTGGAGACATTAGGGCATCCCTGTCGAATGCCTCTATTTTCAATTTGACAAAGTCTCCTAACCCATCCCCATTAATTTGTACTTGAAACCCAGACCATTGTACAAAGAGGGAGCCCACATGATGGATCTCATTCCCAAAAAAAAACCCTGCATCTAATAAACTTCCACGCACCTCCCTTTCTACACTATTCAAAGGCAGCTTGCCAAGTCTAAAGCCAAAACACACCCGGCCCCTTCGTTCGGCTTTCCTCGACAAACTCCTGATATTCCCATGACCATCATACACGACCTACTGGCACGCCAAAACTGACCCTTATGATTACCTTGTCAAACACTTTCTTATTCCTATTCATTAAAATTTTTGCGTTATTTTTATAATCACTAACATTAGCGATATTGGTCGGTAATCCTTAAGTGTTATGGGTACGTCACATTTTTAACTAACACCAAAACCGCCGTACTCTGACACAAACCTAAACTTCCCCCTACTTCATCGCATTGAGTAAACGTACCAGAAAAAGTCCTTTATGACCTCCAATGTTGGAATATAAAATTCACACGGAAATGCCATCAATACTGGACGCCTTGCCCTTGCACATTCCCTGGCAAAGCCTCTCACACTCAGCTTCCCATTTATAGGCCCCCACCCATGAGAAAGCGATCATTATCATTCAACTAAATCGTACATTCCGCCCCAATTCCCATATAGCATCCACGCTTACATCATATTTGCATTTTGAGATTAAAACCATTTATCAACATAATAACTTATCCTTCAGCTGTTGTTACAACCTGACCCTCACTATATCCACTTCAATCGCCATCCTGCACCACAAAACTCACGATTTCCGTTGCCTTCCTCCTTTGTGTCTGACTACGTAAGACACAAGCGGACGGCTTATCACTCCACACAGCCTCCTCGACTCCACTCGAAATACGCGCCCCATCAAAAACCGTATTTTTCAGCACCTGGATGTGTTCCTTTAGATTGTCAATCTCGTCCACTGGGTAAATTCCAGATACCTCTCCTTGCGCATAACAGTGCTGTAAAGAACCCTCCAGGTACCTCAAAAATCCATACTCCAATCGAGAGGCCTCCTTACCCCGATGTACATAAAAATCCTTAATTCGAGGCTTCATAACCTCGTCCCATTGTCGCACTAAATCACTACCTTCCAAGGAGTCTACTCCCATAGACGTCCATAAGTGCGTGAAGAGTGTCTTATCTTCCGCACTTTGAAGTAAACGAGTATTTAACTTCCAATATCCTTTAAAACGAGTCGGGAGACCTCTCCAGTCGAGCTCTACGAGAACACCGCGATGGTCGGAGAAATACACGTCTAACACACGCACTTTGGTTACAACTACCCGCCGAGACACATACACCCTGTCTAAGCGCGCAGCATAGTCCTTACGCACGAAAGTGTGCTCAATCCCTAAGTCACTGCTTCCACTTACATCCACCAACCCCAGCCCAGACAACAAATCACCCAAAATAATCGAACAATAACCCGCTCCCCTCGGTTCTACGTCTTTACGGCGCACCACACAGTTCCAGTCGCCACCAACCACTGTTATATCAGGCAGGGATCTCAAATAGTACACAAGAACATCGTTAACAAAAGTATTTTTAATATTAACATCATGTTCCAGAAGCTGGCCCATATACTCTTACAAAACCCACCCGTTGAGTTTAACCACCCTCCACTCACCTATGACGCGTACCACGCGACCCCCCCCCCTTTCCTCCCAATGTTTCATTCACGAACGGGCTGGTCGCTTTTATTAACACAAGCTACACCACCTTTCATTCAAACGACTCGAGTGAGCCATATAAACATAACCATCTATCGCAAACGAACTTCCAACTTTAATGGTTATGTTCTTGCACGAAACAACATCTACTGCAAAGCGATGCAACCACTCATACCTGCAACTTGCCTTCTGGTTTATTTTTCAGACCATTAACATTTATTGGTTATACACCTAATCTTTGCTAACGGTGGCTTTCCTCGAGGGACCACCACACCCCCTTTTCCTTTATGTTGACTAACGTCCAAAGGGCGCCACCTTTACCCTTGTACATTCTTTGTTATATTTCTCGCTGTCCTGGAACCACGCGTACTCCCCACCCGTACTTCCGACACTCTTCTTCCCTGAGCGCTGTCCAGGGGTCCAAGACATTCGTCGGAGTCCCGGGCGGGGGTAGCCGCACGCTTCTAGAAAACACCATCCTCAACTTTATCAGGACCTGAATGTTCTACTTGTGAAACTTCTACCGCAACAGTATGAAATCTCGACTTCTACCTCACTCACGTTAATTAACTGATCGACGTCCTTTAACTGTGGTCCTCTCCCTCATCTAGAACACTCCAACGCAGGCACACACGGCACAGAATCATACTCCTGCTAAGCTAAAAGGTCGCCTCAATGTCGATACAATGTTATTGTCCATGTCAGCATCCTCTCTTGTTGAGTGCTCTCACGTCCACCATATTCTTACCACCTTGGTGGTTGACCGTACCAGGTAGAGTCACGCAGGATGACTCCACGGCATGGCCTGATCCACCTCATCACTCCACGATTTCAGGCGTCGGTAAGTCCTCGATTACTTCATCTGCCAAATTCGTCCGAGGAGCCTCACCATCCGGACGATGACCACTTCCTGAGGGCGCTGGGCTTGACGCATTGTGCAGCAATGTGGTCCAATGCTCCGCAAAGGCGACAAGTTCGTCTCTGAACCAGGATACAACGTACACCTGGTACGGAACTCCTCTAGGTTTATGTACGAAGGTATTGTTGGCGCAGGGACATTTTAACGTAAACGACCCTTCCTGTAAACCAGCAAAGCGGCCATCAGACCACACGACACATAGTAACCTGGTGGATCGTCCCCATAGTATTTGAAGCGTCACGTAAGTCAACTTCGTTACTCAAAAGGCACGTTTTTCGCACACGTACCCATGTATAGTAATGTGAAACGTCGTGCAACTTAACTACTGCTGGGTTAATTGCTTGCTAACATCCTGATACTGGTTGACAATCTGCTCCGTAGTCTGGTATCGCAAACTTGACGAATATCCGTGATAGTCCTTTAAGGCAACGCCCACACAGGGATTCACGCTGGATGCAATATACATCGCAGATGATCATCGGCACCAACACATTAATCGATGAGCTGGGGATCGTGCCCTTTATAAGGTCAATACACACAGTATTAACTCTTATTCGATAACCCGTCGCCATTGTTGGTGTTGTCGTCTCAAAGCTCCTCCACAGTGTCGGGACTGAGGAGAGACAGCTGACGACCGCTCAGCAACAGCTCTGAGCAGGGAATAATTGGTTGATTATTACTTGGGATTGCTGGCAGGGAGGCACACAGCAATACCCAGTGTGACGTCATTTTAGTTTGTCAAGGCTGGTGAAGTAACCTCATTGTTTACCAAATTTCACCGAGTCTGATGGCCTTATTCAGTGTATTTTAAATACGTGTGTTGTGGCACATGTCACCGAGATTTATGACAATCATAATAAATGCGAGTTTATCATGAATTGACTGTTTTTAAATTTTCTGGTCAACTCTCGTGTTTACAAGAAAGTTTGCTATTGGGACATGGACGGTGTCTGGTTTGATGATGGAACTGATTGTCGTTCATTTTATTGATGGCACCGAATAATTTATCTTTGTTGCGAGTACTGACTGATAATTGATTGGTTAGGGGAGATTTTTGGTGATGGCAGCGACTGGACGTTTTCCGCTGGCGCCAAGAATGGTGTTTCTTAGTGTGACAGTGCAAGTTGTGTGGACACACGCGAAGTGGTTTTTTTTATAACATGGAGACAAGGATGTTTGGTTGGATACTGTAGAAAGGTAGGTATGTAGGTTGTGTATATATATAATATATATAATATATATAAATATATATATATGAGGGAGACAAGGGTGTATTATTATCATTCAAGGGGAACGCTAAACCCGGAGGATTAAATAGGGCCTGGGGGGTGGGGGTTGAGGAAGGCATTCAGGCTTTAATTCGGGGAACTGGAGCACAGATACCAATTCCCTAAATCAGAGCCCCTCACCCAACATCAAGGAACCTACCTTGATCTGGGAGGGGAAGTTTGTTGAAGTTAAGTAATTGACAGTCCAGGCGTAATGTATTATGGTACTGTTTCAAAGAGTATATTATATATTATGTTGAATCATTAGTAGGAATAGCAATTTGGAAAGACGTTGGGTAAGATTGAATTATATAATGGAAAGTGGTAAACTGATAAGTGTAACAGGATGGACTTTAACGAAATGTGTATTGTAGTGGATTTTATCATAATTTTTTGGGTTTGTGACAGTGGTGAAAGTTTAAATTTACTGCTTAAAATGTTTGTGTTTATTTACAATTATATTATTATTATTATTGTTTTTTTTATAAATCAAGGGGGAAGCGCTAACCCGGAGGATTTATTACAGCGCCTGGGGGGGGGGGGATGTGGAAGGCATTCAGGCTTGAATTTGGTAACTGGAAGCACAGATCCAATTCCTAAATCAAGAGGCCCCACACCAACTCAAAGGAACCTTCCTTGAGGGGTAATTACAATTATAGCTTCTGAAACAAGCAGCAACAAGTCTGTTTCTGTCTAGGCGTTTTTTTATATACACATGTATTACTCATTCAATACAGAGGCTTGTAGACGTTGCATATTTGTTTAAAAAAAAAAAAAAAAAAAAAAAAAAAAAAAAAATATTAAGACGAATTTTTGAATAATTTTAAATGTCAACAGAAACAACTTAAACAGGATAGCTAAGTTTTATTGTGCATATACAAATAGTTTATATATAAGGTACTATAGGAGCATTTGTAATAGAAAGTTTAACAAATGTATGAAGTCATTTGGATGACAAATTTTGAAGAGTTTGTGGGTTATATTCAAAAAGATTAACTACAGACGTAATTAGAATAATAGGTCTAGACTGGTGTTTAACTTTGAAAGATTAATTACTATTGAATACATTATAGAGTAACGAGTTACATATCGACGCTTTAGTCACAATTTCAAAAAATGTATTGTGGGTGGTCCACAAATAGCGAGTATATACAGTATACATAAATGGGTAGAAGCATTTGATATATACGAGTACACAAGTACAAATGCAAATATATACAGACTTACGTGGTAATTTTTCTAATAGGCAATTAGCGACTAAAATAGTCTTGGTCTGAGTAACGACAAGGTAATAATAGTGGTGTTGCGTGTGCCGTGTGGTAAGAGGTTCCTTTTATGGTTGTAGCGAAGATTTTTGCTAAAATTAGTGTGATTTAACCTCCTGTACCTCAAGTTATCCTGCGAGGTGGGTGTGTGAAGTGGAGTAGCAACATTAGTTAGTTTTTATTATGTTTATTAGCTCCCCATACCCACCTGTCAAAAGATTACAGAGGTACAATAATTGGTCCAGGGACTGGACTTCCAAAGTTTTTGATAGCTGAGCAAGTTACAGAGTAGCAGCAGTATTAGTTTTTGTTGTTTGAGAGCGGAGGGTGAAAGGACCGCGGGACCACTTGTTGTGTTTAGTAGTAGAATTCTTGCAGTGAGAGTCAATGCGTTGGTGGTTGGCCATTACACGTTTATTTGAGCTGTGGTGGTGATAGCAGGAGTTATTCAGGTAAAACAAGCAACGGTGCAGTGTAGCGCTTTAATAATGATGAAGGAAAATTAATGGCATTAGTGAGAGGTGAATGTGGAAGGTGAAGGTGAGTTAGATCAGTTTGAAGAATAGTGTTTGCAACGTGATTAAGTTATTTGTTTGTGGTGTTTTCACTTCAAAAAGAATATTTATTTATCGGTATGAAATATGGTTTGGTAAATTAATTTTAGGTTATACAGAGCAGGTTTTTGATGTTTTTGTCAAGTGTAGGAGTTTGGTGAGTTAAATTGTTTGAATTAATGGAGTCTGTTTCGATGGGAGGAATTTTGATGTTTAAAAAAGTAATGTTTAGGAAGTAGTAGTAATATTTAAAGTAATGAATATTCAATTAAAGGAATTGAAAATTGAACGATTATAGAGTTGTGGTGTTTGTTTGTGGGAAACTATCACTGAGGGTGCAGCATTAGGGTTAAAAAGAGCTTATTACCGGATACCTCAGGGGATATGTTTGAAGACAATATAGAAAATGAAGTTTGCCTAGTAATGGTAAATGAATGATGAAAGAGATAGAGGGCAACGAGTGACTATCTCGTTAAAGGTTTACTATACAAATAGGAGTGTAAGAAGTAGATAGATGAGGTAAATACTACAAATGTAGATAAGATAGATATTATTGGTATAAGAGATGTGGTTCGAGTTGAAAAGACAGAGACATGCCATGTAAATGCAACATGGTTATAAAGTATTAGAAGTGATAGGGTCAGAGAATGGGTGGTGGAGTGGCGATGAATTCCGAGAAAATTTAAATTTGTCTTAGACATTGGGATATAAGATTAGAAAGATGGAACATTCCTCTCTTTGTTTCATCCGATGGATGTGATAAATTATTAATTTTGTGTGTGATTTATAGGCTCCCCAAACATTGATAAGGAGTACAGTAATGGTATTTGTGGGAGAAATTGATTAAGGCATATAGATACAAAATGTTTTGATAATTGGGAGATTTTCACTTTTCCAAATTAATTTGAACAATGAGAGAAATGTTGAGTCTAGTGACTTTTTTGACACGGTTCAGGATTGCTTTTTAGAACATTTGACAAACAATTAGAGGAAAAGAATGTTTCTGCTTTGTTTTTACCAAGAAGATTAATTAATAATGTTGAGGTATTGATGAGTTTGGGAAAGTGATGATAAATGACTGTTTGAATATATCATGGAATTACACAAATAAGTAATTACAATCAATGGTCTTACATTTTCCTCATGGCCGACTTGATTAGACTGAAAAATGGACGTGGTGGGATAAATCTTGAAGTGCTGACTATGGGTCCGGGTAAGTGATGTTTGCTATCAATACGACTTTTTCAGAACAGTTGTAGGTGCTCAGACAAGTTTTGATTTAGAGTAGGAAATTAATGCAAGAAAAATGATGGTAAATTGGATGAGAATAGATTAAAACTGTCATTGGGTGAAAAGAGAGGCATAAAATAGTCGTATTAAATGAGGGGATGGGCATTTTAGAAATGAATACAATCAATTAAAGAGGAATCGAGAAAGGACATTAAGAAAAGGCAAAAAGGGATTTTTAGGCTAAGGTTGCAAGGGATTCAAAAACAAACCGAAAAGTTGTTTTTTCAGGTATATGAAGTAAGATTTAGGGACAAGATTGGCTCGCTTGAGAGTAACTGGTCAGATGAGTGAGTGATAAGGATATGTGTGAAGTTGTCAATGCCCTACTTTTTGTGAATTTTCACCCAGAAAATATTTAGTGAAATTCCCTGAAATAATAGGATTATGTAGACTAGGATAATAAAGTATGTACGATTACTGTAACTAGTGACGTTCCTCAGACAAATAGAGAAGCTAAAACTTAAGAAATCTCCAGTCCTGATTAACCGTTTTGAAAGGTGTTAAAGGAAATATAAAGAGAACTTTGCTGCACTTTTCTAATATTTTTACATATCGCTACACATTGGCATAGTGTCTTGAATAAGTTGAAAATGGCAAATGGTAATTGGTAATTTTAACAAGGCAGGTGAGAGGTCCTTGGCTTGGAAGTATAGACCAATAGTAATATAAAACAAAATTCATTTAAGACTTTAATATCATCAGCGATATAGACTTTAAGTACAATGAAATAAAACATGCTTGAGCACTCCCCCACACCTCCCCCCCCCCCCTCCTTCTCTTTGACCGTAGAAGATACCATTGTTTATTGAACGCAGGAAACGAATGAACCAAAATTAAACGTTGAACTTATAGTAATCTTGTTTTGGACAATAAGAAATTTCCTCTTTAGTATACGATGCATAGATTGTCAACATGACCAATGATATTTTAGAAAAAAGAATAAATTTTGAAGTTTATTATGAAATACAGTAAAAACCGTTATATATAATTATGAATGCCATTATCTATAGATCTTTACGTAAATAGTCACGTCCTCGCATGTTGTCATATGTACGAAAGTTGATACGTTTACAAATAAAATATCACAATGATTGTGAAAATTTGTATTGACAAGAGTTATCAGTGTGATACATGCTCATTAAGTTAAATAAGGTCTAAATAAATTTATTAAAGCCTCTTCGCATTTACATGTGGCAATATACACATTAATTAAGCATATTTTTGAGCAGGGAAGTACGCACTACTCCTTCCGTCATTTAAGTCGGAATCAACAAATTAGACATGGTTAAGCATGTTTTATTGAACACGGACAAATAACCATCCAATTATATTAATCTTAGGACATGGTATCTTTGAGGAAGTATATGTATGCAAAGTTTAATATACATACTGTTATGCTTACATTATTGCTGTTATTATAAATGTTGTGGAGGTCAGGTTTATTAGTTTGAGAAGTTTAATACTTACACGTGCATTGTAAGTAGGTATTAAATTTGTCATTTTCGACTTGTCAGGAAGTCTGACAGTTTTAGTGATAGTTGAAGAATAGTAAAAGGTATGCTAATTATTATATAATATATCACACACACACACACACACACACACACACACACACACACACACAACACACACTTTGAAGAACATTGCAAATTAATGCAATCACTTGAGGGTATGTGAATTTTTTTGTTTATATTTTGTGTATTTATCTGAGGACCATGTTTGTTTTTGTCGTAATGTTGCATAGTTTATTATCGTCGTATGTACATGTGTTATTTGAGGACTAAGGGTGGTTAATTTTCGTGGGTGAAAATTGAGGAAGTAAGGTATTGAGGAAATTTGTGTCCTTTTCAGTGTGAGTGATGTGAGCAGAGTTGGTTTTTGTTATATTGGTCTATGTAAATCTGTCGTAATGTTTTGTATATGTTGAAAGAAATATATTTTGTTTGAATATCTTGTGACTTTAGCCTATTGATAGTCCCTTTTTTGTTTTTAGACTTTCTTTTATATTTAATACATTATTTGTGTCGATTTCCTCTTTTGATGTGTGTATATATATATATGGATGCCTGTGCTCGTTTTTCATTCCACCAATGAGAAGTTTTAATTATTGTGATTCAGTTGGGAATAATGTTTTATTTAATTTTCCACGTGTGAATACAAGTTGTCTATGCAGGTAGAAGGATACATGAAAAACTTGATATTGGCAAGCGAGAATGACGTATCTATTATTTGAGCAGTAGTCAGGACATGTTATTTTCGAGTCCATACGAAGTGGGTGAAGTGAAATGGTTGATCGAGGGAAGATTTTGATTGTACTTGTTTGGATCACTTTGCCAAGGTCATGATTCAGTAAGGTTTAAAATATGAATTTGATTATTTTTTATTTTAGAATTTTTGAAAAAACACCATGAAGAGTATAAATCAAATAAAGTTAGTTTAATTGATTTAAATTTTCTCGTGTGAAATGGTAGTGAATTTTTTTCTAAAGTTGAAATATTGCATTGTAATGATTTTGATATGTAGAAGAACTTGTGAATTTTCTTCCCATAAGTGATTTACTTGACTTATCTATCAATTAAGGTTTTAGGCCTATAAATGACATGGAAAATGCCTGGAACCTTTTTTTTTAAGACAATTGAGAAAGTGTAGCCAAGCCGAATCTGTTTTGTTTAATGTTTTATAATGTTGTGTAATTAAGAAATAAAGTAATGTGAGACAGATCTGTACCGGTAACAGTCAACGTTGGTATAAGTGTGGACTAGTTTTATAACGGTGTATGGTTCGCATTGCAAAAGGCTTTTTGTTTGAGGTTAATGGGCGTGTTTATAAAAGTAATTTTTTTTTTTATTTAAGGACACGTATACAATCTAAAATGTTACACTAAAGTTAACAAAAAAAAAAAAAAAAAGGCTCAACTCTGAGAAAAAAAAGCTTAACTAGAATGAAACAGAAGAACCTACAACATGAGCATTTCTTAACAACCAAGAAAAAAGCTATCAAAACCTATTACACTTAATAAATTTGTATGAAATTTATATACAAAACATTATACACCAATCATTCCTCATATAATTGTTTGTATAGTAATCATGTTAAGTACATCCGATTCTCGAAAACTTAAACCCCCTGACAATGTTTTCGAGGAGACTAATCGTACTCCCCCACGCCGCATAATAACCCAAATACACATCATAGGAACTTTGCATAATCCTAAATAAATGATAAATTATAAAAAAAAAATTCTAAGATGTGGCCTCCCTCCCATCACCCCAAGGTAAACATCAGTATGAACAGGTGAAATATAATACACTTGATCCGTGTGTGTATATACGTTCCTACCTCATTAACTTGAAAACGGGAAGGAATACTGAATAGGTTAAGTAAAATTTTCCTTTTACACAAAACTCTAACTTTGACAAATTTAATAATACGGGGAAATACAAGTCTGGTGCACGTATACACCTCGCCCGTACTACAGTGTTAAATAAAATAAAAATTAAAACATTAGTCTGGGGGGTAACAAAAAAAACCCCCGATCTTTACAACAAAATAATTTTTTCTCATTTCCTAAAATATTTTCAGTTTGGCCCTTTTTTGAAAAGTATCAAAAGGCCCCTTTGGCAACCAAGAAGAAAGAAAATTTTACCCAAAAAAACCCCACCTTCACAGAAGCCCCATTTCAATAAGAAACCCTATACACACACACATACATAATACATACCACACACACACACACACACACACACAACAACCCACAACACACACACGGGCCTTTAATCTGTTATCTCGCATACACGATGGAGCAGCCCCCCATCACCCCCTTTACTACAATCTTCCCCAAAAGTGCCTCCTTGCCCCCGGAAACCAACCCCTTGCTGTACTTCCCTGGCACCCAACTGTAGCAGTCGTGCCATAGTTGGTCCCCCATAAATCTCCCGGAAAAAAGTAACCCACTGACCCCCCTATAAGGGCTATTTCTACCCACCCACCCATAAAAAAATCCCTGCTAAGGGCCTTTATCGTGACATTACCCCCCCCCATTCCCCCAAAAAACATACAAAAAATCAACCTTAATACCTTAAGCTCTTTACCTTATTAAAACTTTCCCCCGTCTAAAGTAAAACCCAAGGACCCCCCCCCCTTCGCTCCCCCCCAATAATCCAAAAAAAACCCCCCAAGAACCCCTTTCATTTTCCAAAAAAGGGCAAAAATACACCCCTGGAAAGCATTTTTTCCCTGTCACCACAATGTGCCAGAAACATCACTCGAATCCCATTTCCTCAACACCTCTTTTTCTCCAATATCCCCTGAGGAATCTGTAGACCCCTTTCCTTGCCCTTTCAGGGATTCTTAGTTTTGAAAAATTCCCCCCATATACCCCCTTAAACACATGTGGGGAAGACAGCCACCCCTTTCAGCGTCTCCCGACGATACTCCACTCCCAGCAGCCTCCCTATTTGCAAATGACACACATGTCGAACTGTTAACATGTACCTCAACATATCCTTGCACACTTCCAGGTCCCTCCCACTCCACCACCAACAACGAAAGTCCCTCATCACTTTCCCCTCACGCCACCCCCTCACTGAGGTATCTCACCATGATGTATATTGCCCTCACCCTGGGCCCCAATGCCAACAAACCCAATCCCCCCTGATGCACCCTAATCATTACTATGTCATGTCCCAACCACGCCCTCCATAACTCCATATATACCTTAATAGCCTACTCTGGATATCTGTTACATCACAATTTTCTCAAGGGATATACTGCTGCCGCTCCCCAAACCTTACTGTATACCAACGACTTCACAATCACAGCCCTTTGGTGCAATGTAACATCTGGCCTGAAGGCCACGTAGCCTGCTCACTGCCGTGTCCCTAACTGCCTCTGAATTAATCTTTCTACTGTTCTGCGTGTCTGCTGTGTACCAAATCCCACAAATCTTAATCCGTTCCACGACATTCCATGCAAACCCCTGACCCAATCTCCTGCCTACCCAGGTGCCCACCTCTAACAAACTGGACTTGCTTTTGTTTATTCTCATTCCTGTTATGGCCCCAAACTTCTCGAAGACTCTACCCACCCTTGAAAAATTCTCCCTTCCACTAAGTAAGATTGTTGTATCATCAACATAACCCACAACCCCCCCTGTTATTCCCCTCAATCCCTCTCCACACAACTCTCAGCCTACAAACTCATAAAATGGGTTCTGAAACACAAGCAAATAATAGTTGTGAAAGCGGGCAACCCTGCTGCAAACCCCTCTCCATAGAATCTCGGACCCTAAACCTACCGTTCACCTGCACATTCATCATCTCCCCTGCATACAATGCATCCACCCCACCCTACCACCTTGGCATCAAAACCCAAATGAGACTCGCGCAGAAACACCATCCACACAATTATATGCTTTTCTCCCAATCCACCCGTAAAATTCCCCCCCGTCCACAGCCCTGTAAGAAATCCCTTATGTGCCTGTGCCCATCGTGCTTATTCCTCCCTTGAATCCCAAACTGACCTCTGTGTAAAAGCAATCAGAGAACTGCCTTCATTCTATTTCCTAGAATCTTTGCGAACACCTTTGTCTGTGCACATTAAGGATATTGCCCGGAAAGCACTCAGTTAAATGTGCCCTTCCTTCTTTGGTACTATACTACTATACTTGTTACATTTTGACTTGCCCATCTAGCATATTTTTCAAAACCCCAACCAAACAATGTGTCATGAACCCTAAATGAGACCTATTAAAATCAATAGGCAAAACCGTCAATGTCTGGCGCCTTACCGTGTGTATGCTGAAGACCGCGTCCACCACCTCGACCTCACTAATATAAGCCTCCAACCCCACCCCGTATCCTTTTCGCCTATAGCATTGAACCCCCCTACCAAAAGAGGTGTGCTAGGTGCCCTGCCCCCCCACTCTCCCCTCCATTTTCCCCGTGAACCATTCATCTACATAAATGCTCATAAATCTCGGTGGAGATGAGGACTGCACTTTCCCGGTAATCCCCCATCCCTGCACTAGTCTCTAACCGCAATAACGTGGTCACTCTCCCATGCTCCCTAAACTTATGCAACACATACCCAGTTGGTTTATCCCTCCCAAAACACTCGTCCAACCCCGAAACGAAAATGTACCATGTCAAAATTTCATTATGAATTCTCTCTCAGTTTTACCTCAAAGCAATGCTATATTTTCCCCCTCCTGTAACATGCTTGCAACTGTCCATCCAAATAATTTTGCAAACCATATATCTATCTCGCCCCCTCGCGTCCCTTGACCATATAAAATTCGCGATCCCCGGTTTTGCCTGCAACTCCCACCATTCACAAGCTCCATAGCCCGATCCCTAGCTCCCCAAAACCCCTTGCACCATCCCAAAACCCATTTCCCCCCCCTTTCCCCCTGAGCAGCTGAACATTCAAGTTTGAATAGCCGGGTAATTATGCATGGCACCTTTCCACGACAGATTCACTATCACTGCCCTATGGTTGAGAAACCCACATCAAAAGTCTTCCCCCTCCTGATTTCCCAAATCGCGGAAACATACACCCCTTTTGAAACTTGCCCTTCTATTCCCCATACACCTTTACCTGCACAACCCCCTACCCCCCTGCTTCCCCCCAACCCGTGACACTGAAGGGGGGTTCCTTTATCGCTATCGCCCCCCCCACCTTTCAATTGGCAATGAACTAACGTACAACTTTACCCCAAACAACCAAAAATTTGTAAAAATCTTTGACTGTTTTTGCACAAAAAACGCACGTCCACCGGGAAAACCTACGTAAGAACCATACTAACCAAACATTTTTGATTCGTTTGAGATTGTTTGCTTGAAGTGACACACCTGAAATTTGTAAAGAATGGCGGCTTCCCTGTATCCCTTTTGTAGCTTCCCTGCCTATTTTTTCCCTGCGGTCCCCGATGCCCGCCAACTTTTCCCTGGTTCTCTCCCCCCCTTTTTACCCTTTCAGTAAAAAAATCAGTATCTACTAATCATTTGGGTCCAGCAACTCCTCTCCTTTGGCCAAGCTTTTTTGCCAACCTCGCCCCGTGTGAGACCCTCCTCTGCCTCAACCGTGCCACCGGGCCTTTTTTAGATCCACTACCCAAAACACACGTCTTTGTCTGACAAATTCTTTTAAATGGACCTCCCCCCTCCACTTTTTTAAAAGGGGATTCCATGAATGTTTTTCGCACTATTTTTCCCCTCCCCCATATCCCCCTCGGCAGCACTTAAGGGGGAGGTTCCCGCCCCGTCCAAAAAAATCTTTTCGCCCGTCCTCAGTAAATTTCTTCCCGAGGAAAAAACTTTTTCCCTGATAGAGCCCCGACGGCCCTTTCCCTGTCCCTCGAGCCTACTGGTATGTAAACAGGTACCGCCGTCGATATTTCCCGATCAACCTCTTGACCCCAAGGCCAGTCACCCCTGCTTCCCCCTCTCCCAACTCTGGCATTACCGAAAGGTTTGCTCCACTGCCATCGTACGGGACTCGGTAGGCTGCCTCCTGACCTGTGCTGCCATTGGTCGTAGGAGCTACAAATCTACGGGCCTTTTTGGCTGGATAGTGCACAAAAAAACCGCGTCCGTAACCCACTAGAACGTGGGATGGTATAGGCCTAGCCAACGTCATTTTGGGGGTAAAGAACCCCTCGGGTTGTCCCCGTATGGCCCATTTTTCATACAGATTGAACTAAAATAAAGTTCCATAACTGTTAAGATTTCCTTAAGTATAGCATTCGCCTCGAAAGGGAAGTTTTCCGCCTTCACCCCCGTTTTTGGTATGAGATACGTCGTCGATTTTGTCCACTGTCGAATTCAGTTCTTTTCTCCGGTAGTCGTCCACAAGTCTGTCGAACGCCGGTAAATTCAGTTTCGGAGTTCTTAGTCATCCCATTTAAGGCTACACCATATATTTCATAGTTAGGGACACCAAGGCCCCTGATGGGGGGGTAGCAAAGTAACATCGTTTCGCCACTGAGCGTGCCACGTCCAGCGTATACAAATTGTCGATTTCCCCTGACCTACTCGATACGTCGTTTTGCCCTTTCCCGTTGCTAAAAAATCACCACCAGAGGGCAGGGGTACTACTAGGCGTGTGTCCTCCTCCCCGGAGGTCGAGAGACGAACTTAAAGTATATTAAGAAAAATTTTTAATTAAATTGGTTTGTAGTTTTTTTTTGTTAGATTTGTAGTATTTTGTTTATATTGTAAACCTTAAGGGGGTATTCCATTAGTCATTTATTTGTATTTCATTTTGTATTTGTTGATGAATTATTTTCATTATTGTAATTTTATTTTTAATGTTTTTTTTAAAACATTCCCTTTGGTTGTTGTAATAACAAAGTAATAAATGTTATTTTTAACTTAAGACTGTGGTAGATTGGTGGGGGTATTTTTTTTAGAAATACCAAGTTTATAAATTATCAAATTTTAAATTTCAGACGAGTCATCAATTAGTTGTTAATGCTTGGTTAATAAAGGATTGTGGAAAATAAAAAACCAAAAAGCAGTATAATGGATCCCTTTTTTGACAAGTTTTACCCACACATGGGGTTTTTTCAGTCCCCACGGATCTACTTGGGGGTTTGGGAAAGGGCGAGATATAGTCTGTTAGAATGTTTAGATCAGGTGGGGAATGTTGCATCTGATATTACCGGGGGGGAGTTAGTCTTGGGTAGCTTTTGGGAGGGGTATTGGAAAGTTTTGAGTAAACCTTCGTAGTGTTTATTTCTTATGTGGGGTAGCGAGAAGAAGTTTTTTCTTGGTGAGTGATTCCATGTTTTTAGAAACCGTTGTTTTGGTTTTAAATTGTTGGTTTAAGGGTGACGATGATTCAGGGTTGTTCTGTATGAGTGTTGTCTTCTGTGCTATAAATCTTGATTTCTGTAGTTAAAAAATTGTTGTGGAATTGCGATTTGACACGGGATTCCTTGTATTTCTCCGCTTGCATATTGGTTTCTGAAATATGTTTGAGGTCTCTTGATGTTTCGCCCACATATAAATTGTTGCAGTCATTACAAGGGATTATGTATACCCCTGCAGAGGATGGAGGCTTGTCCTGTCTACTACTGGTGATGTCCTTGATGGTCGTGGTTGTAGAGGTAATACTTTGAATGATGTTGGAAACATGTTTGGCAGTGAAGTTGGTTGGGAGGACTATGTATCCTCTTCTCGGCAGTGGTCTTGTCTGGGTGTGTTGAAGATGTTTAATGCCCGCCGTCTGCAGTCTCTGATGAAGTGACGAGGATAGGGGAGTTTAGGAAATACTTGTTCAATTATAAATCATTCTTCCTCGAGGAACTCATGCTGTAGATTCTGAGTGCACGTAGGAAGAAGCCTATAATTACACCACATTTAATTTTGGTGTCGTGGTGAGAGTAGAATTGGAGAAGATGGTTTTTGGGTTTGGGGGGTTTTTTGATACACTTTAAAAGAAAGTTCGTGGTCAGCTTTGCAGAGCAAATATAAAGGAAAGGAAGAGTGTTGTCGACTTCTTTTTCTTCTTCTTCTTCTTCTTCTTCTTTTCTTCTTCTTCTTTTCCTTCTTCTTCTTCTTCTTCTTTTTTCTTCTTCTTTTTTTCTTCTTCTTTCTTCTTCTTCCTTTTTTTCTTCTTCTTCTTCTTTTTCTTCTTCTTCTTCTTCTTCTTCTTTTCTTCTTGCTCTGCTGCTGCTGCTTGCTGCTGCTGCTGCTGCTGCTGCTGCTGCTGCTGCTGCTGCTGCGCTGCTGCTGCTGCTGCTGCTTGCTGCTGCTGCTGCGCTGCTGCTGCTGCTGCTGCTGCTGCTGCTGCTGCTGCTGCTGCGCTGCTGCTGCTGCTGGGTGCTGCTGCTGCTGGGTGCTGCTGCTGCTGCTGCTGCTGCTGCTGCTGCTGCTGCTGCTGCTGCTGCTGCTGCTGCTGCTGCTGCTGCTGCTGCTGCTGCTGCTTCGCTGCTGCTGCTGCTGCCTGCTGCTGCCGCCGCCCCCCCGGCCGCCGCCGCCCACAACTTCCAAAAACCGAGAAAAAAAATAATTGACATTTCGCAAATTTTTTACATATTTCTACATATTTTTCAATTAAATTAATTAAAAAAACATTAAAAAATATCTATTTTTCTATTTACATAAACTATTCAAACTTGGATCAATATTATATATATTTATTAAATTAAAAACTTTTACAAAACTTTACATATAATTAATTAAATGTTCATAACTTTCAGTTTTTTTATTTAAATCAACTAAACTAAATAAATAATTCCATTAAATCCGTTATAAGTCAATGACCCAAAAACCCACTTTCAAATACTTACTTGTACTTAATTCTTAACATCTTTACTAAAAATGTTTACCAATCAATATATTGCTTATTTACTTAATTTCTTTTTTAACCATACCCATAATTTTATATATAAAAACAATGACATCTTACAAATAACTCCATTTCTTTCTACTTCTATCATCTTCAAATTAATCGCTAAATTTACTTACTTTATTTCTTAAACTAAATTTTAAATAATACTTAACTTTTCATAATTAGTTTCGTCATACGCTCAACCCAAATCCAAATAAATAACAATCAACCTGATAAATAAATAAAATTATATTAATTGTTTAATTAATAAACTCAAAAACATTTTCTTAAACTGAACAAAAACAAATATATAAAAATTTTCAAATACTAATGTATACTAGTCATTATCCTAAAAAAATAACTATTTAAACTCGACAAGTTTTTAATACAAGTGTAAAAACATAACTCCCACATTACATATACACTTTTTTAAAAATTAATAATGACAAGTCTGGGATACGACCACATTATTATTTAGTTTTCACCCCAAATAAAAAAAATTTCTTTTCCCTTTTCTCCATCTAAAAATATCCTCACCCCTTAAAAACAAAACATTTCTCCCTACACAACCCTTTTAATTTCTCATAAATATAAATAATTAATTTAAAAAAAAAAAATATCTCAACTTTTAACAAGTACAAACAGCGCAAGAGAAAGAGAGAGAAGGGGACTTCAGTCTTTCCCTTTCCTTTCCCTTTCCTTCCTCCTTTCCCCTACAAAAAACTCTATCATTATTAACACCAAAATATATATAGACCTAAAATATAAACACAAATATAATAAAAAAATTTAAAAGTAAATTTTTAACATTACAACAAAAAAAAAAAAAAACACACATTTTCAAAAAATTGCTGCCCTCTCCCGTCAGTCCCCTACAATGTACTAAACCCCAAAAAACTTTAAAACCTCTCTAACTTAAATAAAACACATCTTTTAATAAACATTTTATCAAACTAAATAATTATAAAAAAATAATTTTGTACATAAAACAAACGTTTTTTTCACCCCTTTTAAAACATTAATTCACAGTACTCCTTGCCTCTCAAAAAAGTCAGCCACCCCCAGCCACCACCGCTACCCCCCACTTCCCCGTAAAACTCGTCAAAATCTCCACAAACCTGAAAATAACAACAAATTTATCAAATACATAACAAAATTTTTTAAAACAAATTCCCTTTCAAATATGATAATACAAACCTTTTAAAAATAACTCCCTTTTTAATCCCCTCCCCCCTTAACCCAAACTCGCTTTACATCGTCTGTAAATTATAAAAGTTCAAATTTATTAACATTTCTCTCATCAATTCAGTCAAATTTTAAAATAAATTAAATTATTAAAAAATCCACTAAATATTTTAAAACCCCCAAAAAACTACAAATGTATACATAACTCCCCATTAAATATACAATTTTTTCAAAAAAAAATAAAAAAGTCTAAAAGGGTGCGACCTTCCCTTATTTAGTCAAAAGGGTTTTTAAAACCTTAATTTCTCCCAAAAATTTTTAAATTTTTTCCTTCCCCTCAACCTATAATTATCTTTCCCAATTAAAACCCATTTTCCTTTATTACCCTTAAAAGCTCTAAAAAAACAATTTCAAATATAAAAACATAAAAACTCAACACTAGAAGAAAAATCCCACCACCACCCCACACTGGGTTCCCCTGACAAACTCCCTCACCCACACTGCCGTCAAATTTCTCCAAACCCAAAAAGATAAAAAATTTTCCCTAATAATATTTTAAAATTATTTTTACCACATTTCCATAAAAATTTCATTATATTCGTCAACGCTTCAAATCGCCACCAATAAAAAAAACACTTCAACTAATTGCCCTTCTAAAAAAACTTTTCAATTTAAAAATAAAATTATAATAAAAAAAAAAGGCCAAACCACAACGGCTTACACTAATTTAGAAAAAATAATATTATTTTTTTTCATTTTCTTAAACACTAAAAACTTGGGGGTATCTTATTTTTTTTTTTTTCAATTTATAAAACCCGACATTGCAAAAACAAAATTTTATTACTACTATTTCTCTTTCAACACTACAATGTATACAAAACCCCCAATTCATATCACTTTTTCCAAAACTAATAATGACAAGTATAGGATGTGAACTTCATTATTTCGCCCTTTTTTTTCAAGCCTTAATACTTAAAAAAAAATTACTTTTCCTCAAATAAAATCCTGTCTCACCCCCAGAAAACACTTTTTCTCCCTATATTATACCTTTAACGCTCTTAAATTTACAAAAAATAAAAAAAATTTATTACTTATCTTAACACCACAGTAGCATAATCAACAGTAGTAGCAGCAGCAATCCCCAACACCCCCAACACCCTTTCCCATAAATTAATCCACACTCACATTCACCCCCCAATTCTTAGCACCAACTTATAAAATAAAATATAAAAATTTTTCTTATATTTTTGACCTATAAACATTTTTTACTCCATACTAAAAATACTATTTAGTCCCATCCTTTCCTTAAACACTACAATTTTCTTTCTTTTTTTTAATTTTTTTTCAAACTCTAATATACCAGACTTTACGTCAAATAACAACCCTCCTCTCCAAACTTTAACACCAAAATCCACAAAGTATTAAAAATCCACAAATATACACTTATCAAAATTTAACAATGACAAATCTGTCATTGATTTTCATTGTTTATATGTGTTAACCCTTATTGTAATAAATCAAAACTACTTCATTAACAACAAATTTTCTTCACGCTCTGACAAACCTTCCCCATAAAAACTTTTTACCTCTCAAATAACTTTTTTTTAAAAATATTATTCTCATCTTTTTTAAATAAAATTGGTTCAAAAAAAAAACATGTTGATAAATTAGAATATACAACCTTGGCTACTTTATTAAGGAAACGTTTCGCCCACAGTCCCTTAATCAGTCCATACAACGAGAAACTTGAAGAACAGGGAGAAGATTAATCACTCCCTAAACCCTGATCAATGTTTTCCCCACCCCACAATCTGAAAAGCCAATTGTGACGAAAATTTCCTCAAAATACCCAAGATTGTACAGTGTCTAATTTATCATTACCTTTTTAAACACCAAAAACCAGCCAGCACCATTCACCAGCCCGCCAGCCGCCCGCCAGCCGCCACCCCCCACCAGCCCCCACCCAGCCAGCCAGCCAGCCGCCACCCCGCCCCCAGCCAGCCAGCCCGCCGCCCCCACCATCCCCCCCTCCCTCCATCCTCGCGTAACAAATACCTCACCCAAAATAAAATAAAAAAAAAATTGGGGTTAACATTTATAAACATTTTAAACATTTTCACTACAAAAATTATTCATAAAACATATCAAATAACAAACCCTTCCACAATAAGCCCCTGCAAAAACCCCCACATACCCAAAAACTCTCACTCAAAAACCCCAAATCGCTTACCAACCTCAAAAAATAAATAACCTGTTATTAAATCTCTCTACATCCCCTTAAAAAAAAATTTCAATAAAGATTTTAAAAAAAACATCAAACATTCTCATCTTTTAAAACCCCAACTTTTACAACCTAAACAAATAAAACATGAATTTAAAAGTTTTTTTTTTTTTTTTTTTTCATTTTTTCTAAAAATAAATAATTATATAAAAAAAATATTAGATTCAAACTCATTCACAAAAAAATACTCACTAATAATCAAATTTCTGTCACTTTAAACATCAAGTCTTCTTCAAACTTCACAAATAACAAAAATTTAAACCCCCAATAAATTTCAATGTACAAAATCATTCCCCTTTCAAAAACAATCACTTCATGGTTATTGACTTTCAAAATTATACTCACTTTTATCCTAATCAACCTATTACTTTCCATTTTTTTTAATAAAACGATATTCTCACAAACAAACATACAACCCTACTTTTTCTATAAAATAACTGTGTCAATCCTCACACCCCTTGGGCAATGATTTTTCCTCAAGGCAACTTTACTAATATTACGATTCCCACTTGATGAGTTGTGTGCAAGTGTGGACTCCCGCCCCCTCCTGGCCTTAGGAGAATTTATTTTTTAAAACATGGCACAGTCTGTGACAATGCATGTGCACACGGTGTGCCTTCCAATTGGTGTGTGCTGCAATAACGCCTCAGTCTGAATAAGTGCTTTTACAAAAATTATCTATGACCCCTATATTTGTTGCGGATTAAGAAATATATGGTGTGCCCCCTAAATGCTTCATATCGCATTTCGTCAACTTGAAATCATTTGGAGTGTATGAATGGATGGTTACTTGACAAGTCCCGGGATGTGACTGTGGACATTATTAATTCAGCGATACGTGTTCAACGCATCAACGTGTCTGGGCATTACACATGGGTTGAAAATTTTAAATGTGACATTTGAGGTAGACGAGACGGGACTGCAAAATGTACACTGGACCCCCGCATACCGTCAGCATCGCATAACGTTCAACAGGCATAACACTCGCTTTTATCGCTAAAATTTGGCCTCGCATAAAATTTAAAAACCCACTCACCCGCTGTTCGTCCGAGACAATGCCAATGTGCGCCCTTAGCCAGCCTCGCATGTGCCGCCGGTGGCATTGTTTACCAGCAGCCTCCGGGGTAAAATCCAAAATACAATCGCAAACATTTCATATTATTACGTGTTTTTGGCGATTTTATCTGTAAAATAAGTGACCATAGGCCCAAAGAAAACTTCTAGTGCAAAACCATACAGAAAATAAGGGTGAGAATTACTATAGACATGAAGAAAGAGATCATTGATAAGTATGAAAGTCAAGTGCATGTCGCCAACCTGCCCAGATTATACAAGAAACCAAAATCAACCATCGCTACTATTATAGGCAATAAAAAGGCAATCAAGGAAGCTGTTCTTGCCAAAGCTTTAAAAATGTTTTCGAATTAGACATCACAATGATGGAAGATGTTGAGAAACTTATTTGTTTGCATAAATGAAAAACAAGTTAGCGTCTCTCAAGCAATCATAAGCGAAAACATACAAAGTGGCATGAGGATTTATTTAAAAAAAATGCCTGCAACTAGTGATGATGCGAGTGAATTTAAGGCCCACAAACATTGGCTTGAGACATTTTAAAAAAGCGTAGTGGCATACATAGTGTCATAAGGCATGGTGAGACCCGACACTTCACACCACAAAGCACCCGAAAAATAGGTGCAGGAAATTTAAGGAGTACATAGACACTGAAGGACTCAAAAACCCGAACAAAGTATTTAATTGTGATGAACAGGCCCCTTTTGGAAGAAAATCCCAAACAGGACCTACATTACTCACGAGGAAAAGCACTCCCAGGACATAAGCCTATGAAAGACAAAGGTTACTTGTTGACGTGTTCTAAAAGATAGGGTGATTGCAAAGTGAAGCCTTTATTAGTGTATCACTTAAACTCCCAGACCGTTCAGGCAAAACAATGTCCTCAACAACAATTTGTGTGTCCTGTGGAGAGCAAATAGTAACACATGGGTCACTAGGGACTTTTCTATGACTGTTACACAATGCATTACATCTAATGTCAAAGATTACCTTTAAATTTAAAAGAAATTACAACTTAAGTGCCTCCTGGTGTTAGAAAATGCCCCTAGTCATCCTACACACGTGGCAGAGCGCTTTTTGGACATGAAATTCATTAAGGTCAAGTTTTTGCCTCATAATACCACTCCTCTCCTGCAGCCCATGGGCCAGAAGGTTATTGCAAACTTCAAAAACTTTACATAAAAACTCGGTTTGAAAGGTGCTTTGTAGTGACCTCAGAAACTCAACTGACTCTCTTATAGAGTTTTGGACAAAGTACTTTAATATCCTCAATTGTGTAAACCTTATAGGTAAGGCTGGGGAGGGAATGAACATAACAAGACCTTGAACCTGCTTCAAAGAAACTGTGGCCAGAAATGTGTAGACAAAAGGGATTTTCAAGGGTTTCACACGCTAACCCTGAGAGGATTATGTCAGTTGAGAAATCCATTGTGGCATTGGCAAAGTCCTTGTGGTTGGAGGTTAGCGGGGATGATGTGGAAGAGGTTGTGGTGGTGGTGGTGGTGGTGGTGGTGGTGGTGGTGGTGGTGGTGGTGGAGGAAGAAAATGAACAACTAACCACTGATGAGCTAATACATCAACTTCAAAATCAAGAGCCTAGACCTGAGGAAACTGGTTCGAAAGAGGGGAGAGAGAAATTGAACAAATTGCCTACTACAAAGATTAAGGAAATCTGTGCAAATTGGCTTAAAGTGCAAACCTACATGGATGAAAACACCCTCACACAGATATTGCAAGCCGTGTTGGTGATTATTACACTGACAATATTGTCAAACACTTTAAGGAAGTCATAAAGGAACGAGAGGTATAGGCCACTATAGACACATATGTTGTGCGAAATAAGTCCAGTGACTCAAGCTGCTCCTAGTGGCATTAAAACAAGAAGGGAAATAACCACAGAAAAGGACTCGACACCTCAAGTCTTAATGGAAGGGAATTCCCCTTCTAAACACTCACACACACTCTCCCCACCTCCCATCCCATCAATCATCAACAAATCTTCAATAAAACTAAGTGTCATGTAATTGTGCATGCCTTTTTCACTTTGTGTGTATTAAAATTAACATTTCATGTGGTAAAAAATTTTTTTTTTCATACTTTGGGGTGTCTTCCAGGGATTAATTTGATTTCCATTATTTCTTATGGGCAAAATTCATTCACATACCCATCATTTCGTATAACAATGAGCCCTCTTGCACGGATTAAAGTCACTATGCACGAGTCCACTCTATTTCAATACTATGAAATGGTATACCTGGTTATGGCTGGTAAATGCAAGGATGGGGCATATGCCAGATTTCCCAATGGTACGTTCATGCTCAAAATGACATTGAGGCATTCCACCAAGTCTTACGTCATACTGGACGCATTTAGGACGCAGCTAATGGTTTACTACGCTGGGCAGCACAAGACGTGTACGTTACATGGTGCATATGACCATATGGAAGCCCAGTGTGGGACATGGCAGTACAGACAGGAACTAGGTAGTGAGATGATGAAAGAGCCAGAACCAGACATGGGTCATGCTGATGAGTCACCTATACATAGAAGTGGCACTTCCTGGAGTGAGAAAGTGGAGCGTTAGCTGCCACTGACGGGTACCAGCCCCTATCTATCACAGTGGGATGTGAGGCATCTGCCTTCGAGACCGGGAAGACTGTGCAGACTGGTCAAGTGCAGGTAGAGGGAGGCATAATGGTGAACATGAAACAAAAATCCTTTGACAAGGTTTCTGAGGATAACTTTAGGATGGTGAGGAGTCCTGTTCAGATTAAAGATTAGCAACTTGAAAGATTGGCGAATATGGCAGACGACTCGTCAAGAGTAGTAAAAGTGATTAAGGTGAATGCTGAAATTCACAGTGAGGCATCTACTGAGTTGGAAATGGATGTACAGAGTCTCAACCGTAAGAGGGCGGACACATATTCCGACTCGGATGTTGTTTTGACCCCGTCACAGACACCAGGGAAAAAACCGTGGGTTGATGTGGTGCATAGGAGCTCTAAAGGTACGCCTGCTCCAATGTAGGATCAGGGGGAGACAAATGGGCAGTGGAGGGAAAAGTGGAACAAGCAGACACTGAAAGCGTGTCAGTGAAAGGTCAAATCACAAAAGTAGGTTTCCGGTGCATGGCAGTGAATAGTAATGATTTCTGTGCAAGTGAGAACCATCTGTGGGTACAGGGATTTTTAAGAGATTATGCTATAGACATTGTTTTTCTGCAGGAACATAATTTCAGGCTGGGAAGGAAATTGCAGTTGCATAGGTATACAGTGTTTGTCATGTATTCGGAGCAAATAAAGGAAAAGGTGGGAATCATGATCCAAGAGAAGAGCCCGTTTGTTCTTACAGTGGGGGGAGGTGAGGGGTAGTGTGTTAAGAATAGACGGGTGGTGGAGAGTCGAAAGAATGGCAGTAGTAGTAGTTTGTGTGTATCTCCCGGCTGAGAATGATGCAAGGGTAAAGAATGAATTTGTGATTAATATATTGGTATATTATTTGCGGTCATTACCGTCAGTGACAATACTTGGTGGTGACCAACTGTGTGGTGCGAAGGAAGGATGTGAAACCAAGGGTTGAAGGGTGTTTCTTGGCAGGCTTAGGGGATCTATTGAGAGGCAAGAGATTGAGGGATATACGTAGTTGATCGAGGGGATTGTGAGATACAAAACACATTTCATAAAAAGGGCTATGCTGAACGACTATATACGTTGTATATGACAAGGGGAGTGAGGGTGACGCACGTGCAGACTGTGAATGTCGTTTATTCACATCATAGGGCAGTTTATGCTGATTTAAATTGGGACACTTTGCCTAAGACATTTATGGTACTGGAAACTGAATGTACGACTACTGGGTGAGGGGGGGAAGGGGGGGGGGATTTTGAAAGTTTGTGGGAGGACTTATGGGTGGGGAGAGACTAAAAGCGATTAATTGGGGTGGTGGGATGGGCTTGAGAAAAGGAGCATCAGGCAATATTTGCAAAGGGGAAAGAATGAGACATGGATTAAATATGGGCTTCAAGAGTATTAAGAGGGGCAGTTCCAGGGTCGTTATGAGAAGGTTGCTGTGCTAGGTGTGTATCCAATGGAGGAAATTAAAGCATTAAAGTGGCAGATAAGACAGGCATAATGAGAGATTTGATGAGGCGAGGGTGAAAGGTGGGTTACAGGAGGCAAGTTGGGGCAACAGGCCATCAGCCTGTGTTACAGGGTCAGCAGAGACGCAGGTTGGCAATGGAGATTGATAAGCTGCTAGTACACGAGAACTTACGTGAGTATAAAAAGGATCACGAGTTGCAAACTACTGAGGGTATGAAAAGTTTTCTGGATAGTTGCTTTGGAAAATATTTGCACAATGTAGGAGTTAGTGGTGAGGATTTAGAGAGATTGGAAGAGAATGTATCTTGTGTGTTGAGTGCAAGTGATCGTATAGCATTGGCAAGAGATATTCAAGACAGGGAGGTATGGAGAGCTTTAGAGATTATGGCGAGAGGTAAAACGCCAGGTATAGATGGATTACATATTGAATTCTATGTGAAGCATTCGAGTGTATTGAAGGATTTTTTAGTAAACCTGATGAATATGATAAAAAGT